>CAOLHI010000855.1:0-494687 GCA_948474755.1 Ctenosaura bakeri
CTACAGAAGGCCAGGCGAGGGAGGAGAGAGGAGGATGAACGTTGCGCCTAACTTGAATTCTGGATAATATCAGAGTAGGTTGCTCATTCTGGCCTCTCCAACGTTCTACAACTCCAAGCAGCCGTCTCCTTTGGCCTTCTGCCTGAGTTCAGGACAAGAGGCAACGTGCACAATGGAGAGGGCTTGGGCATCCCTCGAGGATCCAAGCCAATGAACTGTTAGGTCAGTTCCGCACTCGGCTGTTATAGTCCGTGATGTAGGCTCGAGTCGACTGACTCGGACTCAGGTCGGACTTAAGTCGCTTTGGTGACTTGGCAGTAAATGATGCACTGGCTTGACTTGACTTGAGACTTGCATATTTTTAGTCACTGACTTGCTGCTCTTGGTTGGGTAACATAACGCATTCATCCAGAAACCCTACGACTTTGAACAACGCTTCCATCTCTTTTTGCCTGCTGGTCCCGTGACAATCTGTCTCAAGCCCAAAGTGTGGGCACGTTTCTCAGAGGGGAACAGCAAATAGGTTGGGTAATGGGCTTGAGGCGGGCTTGAGGAACCTTTTAAAACTTTTTCCTAAGAGCAGAAGACAAGACTCGGCCCTAGAGTGCAGAGTGCATTTCTCAGAAGGGAACAGCAAGTGTGTTAGGCGGTGGGCTTAAGGAGGAAGGATCCTTCTTCTAAAGTTTTTGAAGCTTCACTAATGGGAAGTAAGAAGGATCGTATTCCTCACTTTTGAAAAATCCTCCAGCTTTGGAAGTGGGAGGTAAAAATCCTATTCCCCACTTCCAAAGCTGCAGATTCTTTTATGCTCATTGGCACAAAAGCCTCCAGCTTCAGGAAGTTGGGGTAAGAAAGGTTATAGTCCCCATTTCTGAAGCTGAAGATGCCAAAATTGCAAATGTGGAGGGCCAACTCTACTTAAATTGTTAAAACTGACTTTATTCAACTCTGTCCAGAAATTCTGGCATACAGGTTGGGGTATAAAATTGGCTCCCAGACTTGAGACTTAAGACTTGACTTGAAAGTATCTTCAAGGACTTGAGACTGGACTTGAGACTTGAAGGTAGAGACTTGAGACTTGATGAGATTTGGAGTAAAAGACTTAAATACATCACTGGTTATAGTGCTATTATTCCACTTTCAACATCTTATGGAATCCATAGGATGTTGAAAGTGGAATAATAGCACTATAACAGGCTAGTGCAGAAATGGCCTTAGTCTGCCAACAAGGTTTACCATGTTCCCAGGAATGAATCTGGAATAAGGGGGCCGATCCAAGAAAGCACAAACAAAACACAAACCAATGATGTTTTCGTAGTCTGTGGCATGCCTGAGGAAACCAAAATAGGAAAAATACTTATCTCAGAAATGGGCAAACAAATGCCAAATGTGCCACTGGCAAGAGTGATAGGACCCTCCTCTATGACGCCTGTGCCGTGGGAAAAGAAGGGAGCATCTGATCGCTTCAGCCCTGGAGATGTGGTGCCCATTGTGTTCAAAGCACCATCGCTAGAGCAGGATGAACTCAAGTAAATCTTCCCTTGCATTGCTCCAAAAAACTGCATTCTTGTTCTTCTGTTGCACGGTAGCAATGTCAGATGAGATTTCTGCAGGTGGCTTCCCCATCAAAGGGGCGGTGAATACACTTCAGGTTTTAATCTCATTTCTAAAGGAACTATCCAAAGTGCTGAAGCCTATGACCCAAATATATCCAACACCTTAAAGTTCAGACTAAAACCCACAACAGATTCACCACCCTGCTGACTAGGGAGCCACCAACTGCCTCCTTCTCGGAACACTGCGTATGTGCATTGGGGACATGGGGGTAACGTTCACTCAGATACATTCTGGACTCAATGGGATCCACATTCAAGTCACTTTCACCAGGGAATGGGGGTTCTTTCTTCTGAGGCCTCCTTTTCCTTCGTTTCAGTCCAGAAGTTCTCTTCTGCTCAGCACCATTTCCTTGGATACTTTATCTAACACTGTGATTTATGTCAGGAAAAATGAGCTTTTTGGAACAGAAGACATGTATCTGTATACTGATCATGAAAAGGGGGCAAAACACACACATCTACAGTCACACTCCATCATATATTAGAACAGACATACTCTTACTTATTTGAAAATTTATCCACAGTTGTTACTTTTTGGACCACAGCTCGCAGAATTCCCTAGGGATTTCTGGTAGTTATAGTTCAAAACGAGCATTCTTTTCCCACCTCTTGATTAATCTCTGAGGTTCAGACTACAAATACAGGTAAGCCAAGTGGTGATGCTTTATCTAGAGCAGCAGTTTCCAAACTTTGGTCCTCGGGGAGTTTTGGACTTCAGTTCCAAGAATTCCTGACTGTTGGCCAAGTTGGCTGGGGCTTCTGGGAGGTGAAGTCCAAAACACGGGGAGGACCAAAGTTTGGGAACCACTGCACTAGAGCAAGGATAAGGACCCTGCAGCCCCCCCCCCAGATGTTGCTCATCTCCTCTAAGCACTAGCCAACATGGTTAGGGATAGCAAGAGGTATCATCCAGCAACGTGCTTAGGTGGTGCTATGACCCATGAAAAAGCTTGATGCGTATAGAAAAACAGCACTGCAAGGAGAAGCCTAGCTCGTACCTTTCCCCTTCACATGCTAGCCTCCTTCACACAAGGATATTTTCATTTTTATTTCTTTTTGGCAGGGGAATACTTGAATACACTGAGTCACAACTGATGTCTAAAAGTTGTACAGCTTTTCGGGGAGGGAGGCGCATTCTTGATTCTAATATGTTTGCAAAAGTGGTTAGGGGAAAAAAAAAATCCTTGGGCCACAGGAAAAATGTTACAGACTTCAGAAGCAAGCTTGGTGAAAGTCACAGAGAAAGTTAGCAGTTGGAGATCCCGTGCTTCTAACAACATCACGCTTGACTTTTGCTTCAGACCTTGGCAGAGGAGAGGAGAGGCAGAGCTCCGCTGTCACGTCATCAGCTCCAAATAACTCACGTGACTCAATAGTTAACAAAGTTAAAATGAATTGAAAGTCCACCTCAAAATCCATATTCCATGTTAGATGAATAGGACTTCTCACAGTCTCCATGTTTTACCTAGGGAACAGATTATTTTCCTGCGGACATCTATGGCTAGAGTGGTCCCCGCTGGCCACAGCCCTTTTTCAGACACATCAAACGTGGGAGAGAAAGAAAGAAAAATGAACATCCGTCAGGGTCCAGAGAGAGAGAGATTAAAATGCTATGCACTCCCTGGGTAAGCTTCTTGGGCATTTGCTAAGGAAAACAAAAAAGTTAGTGTCTCCCAGCAGGACACAGCGATGGGACATTTCCACTAGCCAAAACATGAGGGCAGCCCAAAAATATCCTTGGCAAAACGAGATCCGTGCCATCAGTACAGCCACTGGACGCCGCAAACGGTGGAGAAGAAATTCAACTACAAACATGTGACTCTTGCGCCGCTGTCTTTCTGAGCCAGGCACGGCTGGAAAAGTTGGGCAGAACCATCGTCTTTGTATGTGAATACGGTGGTGTTCATAGAGCAGAAATACTTTTAGGTGGTGCTTCCACTGGGGTCACGGGTGGGGCAGAGGGAGACCTGCCTTGTCCTGCCTTTTCGGAGGAGCAAATCCTATCATCAGAGTCCTCTCCACCTCTTCTCCTTCATCAGTGCTTCTCCTGCAAGGACGAAGATGAGCGTGAGTACTGCTGTCATAATTTAATGACCCCAAAAATGTTTCCTTCTCATCCCCAGGACAACTTCTGCATATCCCATAATACCAGAGTTTGCTAAATCAACATTCTATCCAATAGGATGGGAGCTCTGTGAACAATATTATTGCTACTGCTGCTGTTATTACTACTATGACTAATGCAGTGGTAAGAAAAAAAAATGCAAATAAAATTATTCTGAACATAAAGCCTATCTATCAATTTCTTTGCCTACAAAAACTGCTCAAGTCTAACTTGATGCCATCTGTTATCTTATGGCAGAGATGGGAAACTTGAGGTGCTCTAAATGTTCACAGAATCATAGAATCCTAGAGTTAGAAGAGACCCCAGGGGCCATCCAGTCCAACCCGCTTCTGCCAGGCAGGAACCCACATCTAAGCACTCCCGACAGATGGTTATCCTGCCTCTGCTTAAAAAACCCCAAGGAAGGAGACTCCACCATACTCCATGGAGGCAGCAATTCCACTGCCGGACAGGTCTGACCACCAGCAAATTCTTCCTGAGGTTCAAGTGGAATCTCCTTTCCTGCAGCTTGAATCCATTGCTCCTTGTCCTGGTCTCTGGAGCAGCAGAAAACAAGCTTGCTCCATCTTCAACATGACATTCCTTCAAATATTTAAACATGGCTATCATGTTCCCTCTTAACCTTCTCTTCCGCAGACTAAACATCCCCAGCTCCCTAAGCCGTTCCTCGTAGGGCTTCATGGCTTCCAGACCCTCCACCATTTTGGTTGCCCTCCTCTGGACACATGCCAGCTTGTCAATATCCTTCTTGAAATGAGGTGCTCAGAGGTGTTGTCCAACTACAGTGCCTATTATCCTCACCACTGGCTAGAGCTGATGGAAGGTGGAATCCAATGACATCTCAAGTTCCCTGGCCTTGATTTGAAGTCAAGGTACAAACTGTGTTAACTGCATGTGGCTTAATGCCGATTTCAGACTTAGTAAATCAGCACAAACCCACCATCTCCCATTTTGAATGGAACAAGAACGGTCTTGGCCTGCTCAGGAATTTCATTGCTCTTAAGGCTCATCCTTTTGGAAACAAAATGTGGGTTGTTGCCTGCTAAAGACCATCTCCTGAGTGTGGAAAATAGATATAAAATTTACCTTAAATCTAAATCTAAGAGAAAACTTTTATAAAATGTTTTATAGATGGTACATGACCCCAGAAAGATTGCAAAAAATAACGAAAAACGGGAATTCAAATTGTTGGAAATGGGATGAAAAGACGGGGTTTTTTTTCCATATGTGGTGGACACGTAAGATAGCAAAAAAAAATTGGAAGGGGGTACATGATGAAATTCAAAGAATTTGTAAGCTGAATTTTGAAATGAAACCAGAGCTTTATCTGTTAAATATGCCAGGGCAACAAAGGGAAATGAGATGTTATTATAGTTATTATTATAGTTATTATTAAAATAGTAAAGTCATGCAGTGTTTTTTATTTGTGAGTCTTTATGAATACATTGTAGAAGACATGATTACAAAAAATACACAAATTTTTTTGAATTGGGGTGTTTCCTTATACTTAAAATAACATGATTAGCAACTCTTGGTAGAGGATAGGAAGTCACGGTAATGTAAAAATAATAGTTGGATTTTTTTTTATATTGCCAAGAAAAGATGTATATTTGTATAGTATTGTATAGATGAACAATTGAATCAGAAATGTATAACTTTCTAAGACGGACTTTATTATTTGTATGCATACAGTAAAAAGAAAATTTTTAAAAAGAAGATGTTATTATATTTAATAACTGTGGCAAGGTTGACTTATGCTGGAAAGAAAAGAAATATATTGGTATCGAAGAATGGAAGTTAAAAGTTCTGGATATGATAGAGATGGAAAAATTAGCATTTTCCTTGAAGAATAAATCTATCCAGAACTTGAAGAAAGAATGGAAAGGAGTATCGGATTGGGTCAGGATATAAATGGATAAGAAATCAAAGAAGAAATAATGTAATTGTGTAAGATGTGTAATAATGTAAGATGGAAATTATGTTTGTAACGGAATGGAAATAAGCAATTTCGGCTGGAAGATTGAAGCACGGAAGTGTGGGGGGGAGTTATTTTCGAGATTAAACTTTTAATAAAAATTACAACAAGATAAAGGCCATCTCCTTGCTTCCGTACAGGGACAGCAGCCACTTCCACCCACCACGAACTTTCCGGCTCAGGCTTTGCCCAGCCGGTGCCTATGCTCACATCTTGGCATCATCCATGCATAAAAGTTAGTGGTTAGCCAAGTAAATTCACCAGCAACAGCAGGGATCGGAGGGGTGTGGGACAGCTCCCAACGGATGACCAAGACATGTTTAAAAACATCTTTTAAAAGGCAAAAGATTTATACCAGTGGTTCTCATCCTTCCTAATGCCGCGACCCTTTAATACAGTTCCTCATGTTGTGGTGACCCCCAATCATAAAATTATTTATTTATTATTTACAATGCCTTCCCCCCGGCAAAGGCCGCCTCGATGGCCAGGAACGGGGGGTGGGTGGGCAGGGAGGGAAAGAGGAGCCGCGCGTCTCCCACAGGAAAAAACTCTGAGACCCCCCCCCAGGCTCTGCTTCTGCTTCGCTCTCGTTTCTGCTGGGGGGGCAGTGTGGGAAAAGTTTCCAGAGTGTCGACCCTGGCCGGGGGGGAGGAATCCGAGCGCCTTTGTCTTTTGCGCTGGGCGCAGCTCTCCCTCCCGGAAAAGCGCCACCTTGCACCCCCCTGGCCATTCCGCAGCGCCCCCCTCCATGGCGAGTGGGGCAGGGGCCATGGTGAGGAGGGGCCTGCCTCCCGTGCTGCCGCCGCCCCCCCCCAGTTGGCCCATCAGACGGGAGGTTCTCCCGGTAGCGAAGAAGGAGAGCGATTTCAGTCCCTTCTGAACAGGGGGCAGGAGGACGCAAGCGCGTGGCTCGCCCTTGCGCACCACCACCGAGGAGGGAACGGAGCCTAAGACCATCGGAAATACATATTTTCCGATGGTCTTAGGCGACCCCTGTGAAAGGGTCGTTCGACCCCCCAAAGGGGTCCCGACCCACAGGTTGAGAACCGCTTATTTATACGATCTGAAGAGAAACCAGAGTACCTTACTCCCCCAAAATTGGCAAAGATGACGAATAGATGCTCGTTGGAAGTGTGGGAAAGGGATAGGTTCTTTTTCCCACACTTGGTGGACATTGAAAAGAGTGAAAGAGTCCGGGAAAAAGATTCATTATCGAATTGAAAAGATACTGGATATAAAATTTACTATGACTCCAGAGGTTTGTAGGTTATCAATGTTGGAAAATGATTTGCGGGGAAAAAAGTGGGTAGACAACTATTTTATATGACTGCGGCAGCAAGAATGGTGTTTGCGTATAGATGGAAAGGAAATAGAATGCCTACAATAGAAGAATGGGAAGTGAAACTACTTGATATAATTCAAATGGATAAATTAACATGTGTTCTGAACGGGGAAAGTAAAGAAAAGTATATAAAACAATGGGATAGAACATTACAATACTTTAGGGAATTCATGGTACGATAGTGAACCAGTGAACATAGAATTCTGAAAAGATTTAGGATAGAAAGATAGAATGGATTTAGCAAGCCTAAGATGGTTAGATATAATATAAACTTGTCTCTAATGCCGAAGTCAGAAGTATGTGGAGAAAATAACAAAGGAATAGTGAGAGAAAGCATTGTATGTAATTTTAATGTGATTGTTTGTTTTTGACATGATAGCCATGTTTAAATATTTGAAGGGATGTCATGTTGAAGATGGAGCAAGCTTGTTTTCTGCTGCTCCAGAGACCAGGACAAGGAGCAATGGATTCAAGCTTCAGGAAAGGAGGTTCCACCTGAACCTCAGGTATGCCGTTCGTTTTTATGTTAAGTGTTTGTTTGTCTTTTTTAAAGAAATAAAGTTTATATTTAAAAAAATCTTTTAAAAAAATGGCTGTAGCAGAAATAGGTTTTTTTTTTTTTGGTTTGTTTGCATCAGAAATTGGAAATGACAAACTGATTTACATAAAATGCATCCTGGAAAAGAGACGGGAATAATATTTAGCCAGATTTCTCAAAGATAAGACGAGGCACAGCGATCACAGACAGTGTGTGTGACTCCACACCCACAGATACGGTTTGAAAAAAATAATTTGTTTAAAAAGTAGGGGGACCATAAGGGTTTTTTATTTTTTATATATAATTTTATTAAATTTCACAAATAAAAAACATCGTCTTAAGTTGTATTTTTACATGTCATGTTTCTGTTCTTCCACTCTGATCTCGTTTTCATTTTCTGAATTTCTATTCACATATAGAATTTATGCATCACAATTCTATGTGCATCTTACATGCTTGATCTTGCATTCCTCTCATCAACTCCTGTTATGTTACAGTTATCCCTCTTTAATTTCAAACAATAATTCAGGCATTCTCACTTGGCAGTTCCCAGCAATTACCCATTACAATTTGCCATTCTGCTTTTATCTGGTCATCCAATTTCCCCTTTCATCTCTGAGATCTAACGGTATTTTGAAATAGTTAATGTTTTTAATTTTGTTTTTAATTTGTTTTAATAATTAATGTGTTTTAAGGGGATAGAAGGGTTGGTGGGTGGGGAGGATGGGGTACATTTTAATGTTTTAATGTATTTATATATTTCTGTAATGCCGCCTCGATCCACTGGGAGAGGCGGGATAAAAATAAAATTTTATTATTATTATTAATAATAATAATAATGATAATCATAATGTTGATTTTTGAAATGGAAATGTACAGAATATACAAAATTTAGGATATACAGAAACTGAAATAGTTTGAGGATAGAAACCAAAGGAGCAACCAATTTAAAATAGGAGAAAGTCATGAATTTAAGTTAAGTACATTTTCCTATCTCGGAGCTGTTCGCAACAAGGGTAGGAGCCATTTTTAATTAGATGTAGTTTTTTTTGTTGTTTAGTTTAGTATAACCTGATTATTAATTTAGTTTTAGTACTGTATACAATTTTTTTTGTATGTTTAATGTAATTGTATAGGTAGGCTGATTTATTGCTTGCCTTTATTATATATTAATTTGGTAGTTTGTTTTTTTATTTTGTTTTATGTATGCAAAATTTCTAATAAAAAAAAAAGTGGGGGGACCAAGGTGGCTCTAATGCCAGCGTGGCATAAAATCTGCTCTGGGTTTTAGTCCGGTATTTTTCCACGGTAATGAATCCTAGCCCCAAAACAAGTTTAGCCCCTTGGACAGCTCTGTAAAAAGCTTCCCAGATCCACTGACAATGGAGCTGTCATCCACCATTATATTATATATATATATATATATATATACACACACACATACATACATACATACACATTATAAAAACAATAGATATTTGTATTTAAATAACAATTAATAATTATATCTTTCCATAATTTCTTAAAATAGAGTTAGATTTGAATTGTTATTTCACAGAACAATATATTATAGATGGGGATCTCAGTACTTTCTTTTTTATAACCCACATAATTTATAACCTGCGGAAAAATTACTTTTAGCATTGTACCACATTTGCCTGCGCTGAATAATATTGTTATTTCATAAGATCTTTAAGTGTTCCCCTGTTATCGATCCCCTAACTGTATCCTAAATGTACATTATCAACTTCCAACAGTCCCTTGTATGGGTTATAAATGTTTTCTCTATTTCTGTAATTAGCAATGATGGTTTGCCTGCTTCTGAAATAAAAAAACTTTAAAGTTATGAACATTGCCTACTTATCACTTGTCCTATAGTTATCTTTTCCATGACTTCATTCCATCATTCCATCATTATCTTTTCCATTCCATACATTGCCTCTTAGTTTTTCCCGGTTTACTTATATCTCATCAACCATGAAATATCAGTACCCAGTTTCTGTTTCAAGTATTCTTTAACCGGAAACCATTCTCTGTCATTTTTCCCTTGCAATTTCCCCCTTAATGCTACAGTTAGGTTATCTAATTCCAAGAATTCCCTAAGTTGATTAACCATTCTTCCATTTCTGGGATAGACTGGCTCTTCCAATACCTAGCATTTACAATTTTTGCCGCTGTAACCATATAAAATACTTCATCATTGTCTAATTCATGTAGTATATTTAACAGAAAGATTTCAGGGGACAATAGAATATTTATCTGTAAGATTTCAGTCATGCTTCCATGTATATTTTTCCAATATTTTCTTGCGATAGCCATGTAGAGGACGGGGTGGGCTTGTTTGCTGCTGCTCCAGAGACCAGGACAAGGAGCAATGGATTCAAGCTGCAGGAAAGGAGATTCCACCTGAATCTCAGGAAGAACTTCCTGATGATCAGGGTTGTCCAGCAGTGGAATCTGCTGCCTCCATGGAGTGTGGTGGAGTCTCCTTCCTTGGAGGTTTTTAAGTAGAGGCTGGATGGTCATCTGTTGGGAATGCTTTGATGGGTGTTCCTGCATGGCAGGGGGTTGGACTGGATGGCCCCTGGGGTCTCTTCCAACTCTACATTTCTATGATTTCTATAGAGCACAACCGTCACGCCACTGACTGATGTTATCAAGGTCAACTGTTGCATTTCTTCAGTCCCTTGTTTACCTGCTCAGGTGTTGACCTTGCTCTCAGAAGTGCCATCAGCAGAACCAAGGGGGGGGGAATACAGATTACAGAGCTTTAAAAACCACCAACCTCCTGTTTGTGAGATTTCTCCTGTTGATGGATCCCATTAGCAGATCCGGAGTTTGCAATGGTCTAGAATGGAAAGAGATGTTCACAATTAATGGGTGATTCATTGATGGGCTGATTATTCATTAGCAAATATCCTGAACAATGACTAATTTTACATGGAGCAAAAAGAGACGGGGAGTAATTCAAAAGAAAACAATTAAAACTTATATAAGCTAAAGAAATGCTTCCGTGTTATAAGGAAGAAGAGGAGAGGACATTGAGGTATGGTGGAAAGAAACTAGGTGTGGGGAGGCCCCGTTGAAATAACCATCTGACATGAAACATGGGGAAATGACTTTTTTTATCCAGGGAATGTGCCTGCACTGAACCACAATAGCAGTTTGATACCACTTTAACTATTGCAGGTGCATCCCTTGAAATCCTGGGGTTCCTATTTTGATATTTACACTTAAGTCAACTGAATAGATTTACTGTGAAAAGAAAGAATGGAAGAGAGCGAGAGACTGAAGCTTCCGGATTCGGGAAGGCAGGAAAATAAAAACTCAGAGAGAGGCGAGGGAGTCAGCGGTTAGGAGAAAAAAAAGTTAACAGCTTCCTCACTTTCTTTTTTTTTTATAATATCATTTTATTAAAGTTTCACAATTAAAACAACCATTTATTATTGCTATTTCACATGAATTATTTCTTGAATCTTCCAAACTGATCTAGACTTCATTTCCAAAATCTCTTAACATTGTTATATCATTGTACTGCATTTTTCAGCCATTTTACACGTTAGTACATAGCATTTCCATTACCATATTCCTGCTTCATGATATCTACCGTAATCATCACAATGAGATTTTTCCACATATTACCATGAATTATAGACTTCTGTCAAAGGTCACCCAGCAATCACCTACAATTTGCCATTCTTTCTGAATTTCGTCATCTGATTTCCCTTCCAATCTTTGAGAGACTATGTCGGCGTTTTTATTTTCAATAAAGGTTCCCCACCATTGTTCTATTGTAGGTATTTGCTGTGTTTTCCATACCTTAGCGTATTCAATACGTGCAGTTGTTTTCGTATATAATAATATTCTCCAATATTTCTTTATATTCACACCGTCTACTAAATCTGTCATATTTAACAAATACAATTCAGGAATCATAGGAAATTGTAGCTTCATTATTTCACAAATCCTGTTATGTATCTCAGCCCAATATTTCTTGACCTTTGGGCACGTCCACCACATATGATATATCGTACCCACCTCTTTTAAACATTTCCAACAAATGTAAATTGTAAATCTTTTGTAATTTATCTGGTGTCAAATACCATTTATAAAATATTTTATAATAGTTCTCTTTTAGATTCTGGGCAACCGTAAATTTGTTCGTCTTTTACAGCTTCCTCACCTTCCACCTGGCGCAGGAGAAACAACGCATGTGACATGCATTGGTCCCTTGCGCCATCCAAAGCACACCCTCAAACTTCAAATCCCATCATTCCATAGCATAGGGTCATGACAGCGCAAGGGATACGAAACTGATATAATTAAAGAGTGTAGATAGCCTCTGGATGTCCAAGACCCATGCAGGAGGAGAGAGGGGCTCTAGCTCGAATCAGTGGATGCTCCTGCAGAATCATATTCCCAACACAGAGGAAGAACCTAATATGTGAGGGTGTAGGGTAGGCGAAATGCTTTCCCCTGACTTGCTAGATTTCTGTGTGCAAAGAACTGCCCACGCGCACCCTCTCCTGGGAAAACAGAGGGGAACAGTGTTTTCACTGCAATATTATCTCCTTCTTCACTTTGTCAAAGTTTTAAGAGGGGAGCTCATGCTAGCTCGGTTTCAGCTAATGCCTTCCACAATTCTGGGTGGCCAATTAGCTACGTTCTCTCATTATTAAGCTCCTGTCGCTGGGGATCGGATGAAGCTGAGGATTTGTTTAGGTGCCCTTCGTCAAAGGGAATGAGAGAGGGGTGGGGTTGTGATCTATTAAAAACAACCGATCCATCGACCGAAAAATAGATTCCTTGCTTCTTAATTCAGATTCCTGTATCAGCAGACGCTGCAACTTTCTTAACGGCCTTCGCCAAAGCCGGTGCAAGTTATTACAAGGCATTCCCAAAAGTCTGAAGTTTTACCTCCCCATGGCTTCATCCCATGTATTTTAATTCTTACTGGCAAGCTTATTAGTATTAGAAACGGCGTTGAAAATTCTATGTTACATATTATGTTTTTTACCCCATTATTTATATTAAAATAAATATACAAATAATAAAAAAGAAAGTTATATAGATTTACAGACTTGTTTCATAACATAGAATTTACATGCATATATATATATATATATATATTCATCTTTCATTGGAGTTTACATAGAAAATTATAAGGTTGAATTTTTGACCCCCATTGCCAAACCCTGGTCTAATACCTTCCCGCTAACATTCCACCAATGAAATTCCCTTCTAATCCATCTTTACTATGTTGAGCACATCTTATTTTGTACTTTCTTAGCTTCAAATGCAAACTTATTTAATCAAGGAATCTTTCTTTCGTTAAGAAATATAATAAGAGGACTTAAATACAGTATTTAAAAGCATGCGGAAAAATGGGTAAAGTTACATACTATGTTTTAACTTTGTTGTTTAATATTTGTGCAATCTCTTTGTTTGTGTATTGTGATGACCAATGCTCATAATTAAAATTTGAACTGGACTTCTTTTCCCTTTGTTTTTCTGCCTTCTTCCTAGGGCTCTTCAGTCCACGTAGCTGAGAGGGCAGCAGTGAATCTCCTGGCTGAGTGACGATCGCAATACCAAACTGCCTTGCCAGTGGACAAGTTTATAATTTTGTAAGTTTATAATTTTAATTTTGCAATTTTTCCATTAAGAAACACATTCCCTGCAGGAACACAAATACTTTAAATGCATCAAACAAAGGAGAGGGCCTGTGGGGTCAGAGCACTGGATTGCAGCTTAGGAGATCCCTTGAACCTCATTGACTTAGCAGAGACAGAATCATAGAATCCTGGAGTCAGAAGAGACCCCAGGGGTCACCCAGTCCAACCCCTTTCTGCCATGCAGGAACACACATCAAAGCACTCCCGACAGATGGCCATCCAGCCTCTGCTTAAAAGCCTCCCAGGAAGGAGACTCCACCACCCTCTGAGGCAGCAAATTCCATTGCTCCTTGTCCTAGTCTCTGGAGCAGCAGAAAACAAGCCCGCTCCCTCCGCTACATGACATCCCTTCAAATATTTAAACAGGGCTATCACGTCCCCTCTTAACCTTCTCTTCTGCAGACTAAACATCCCCAGCTCCCTAAGCCACTCCTCATAGGGCTTCATGGCTTCCAGACCCTTCACTATTTTGGTCACCCTCCTCTGGGCACGCTCCAGCTTGTCGATATCTTTCTTGAATTGAGGTGCCCAGAACTGGATACAGGATTACAAATGAGGTCTAACCAATGCAGAATAGAGTGGCACTATTACTTCCCTTGATCTAGACACCATACTCCTATTGATGCAACCAAGAATCACATTGGCTTTCTTGGCTGCCACATCACACTGCTGACTCATGTTCAGCTTGTGGTCCACCAAGACTCAGAGACCCCTTTCACACATACTGCTATCCAGTCAAATGTTCCCCATCCTATATTTGTGCATTCCATTTTTAAGCCTAAGTGGAGGACCTTACATTTCTCTCTGTTGAAATTCATTTTGTTAGCTTTGGCCCAGCTCTCCAATCTGCCAAGGTCATTTTGAATTTTGATCCTGTCCTCTGGGGTATTGGCAACCCCTCCCAATTTGGTGTCATCTGCAAATTTGATCATCATGCCCTCCACTCCTTCATCCAAGTCATTGATGAAGATGTTGAATAGCCCTGGGCCCAGGACGGACCCTGTGGCACCCCACTAGTCACTTCTCTCCGGGATGAAAAGCAGCCATTGGTGAGGAGCACCCTTTGGGTTCGGTCGGTCAACCAATTCCAAATCCACCTGACAGTAGCCCTGCCCAGCTGAACAGGTTGACATTACTGTTGGCCAGTAAATCCGAATGACCCTTTAAAAAAATGAATGGAAAATTTTAACTCCCCTTTGGGAAAACAGATGGGGGAAATGATCAGTAGCTGGTTTTGATGGGTACAGCCCGTATCGTCTCCTTATATTAATTTAGTATTGACTAAACTCTGGTTCTTCATGGCAAGGAATAGATTTAAGATACGTATATATCAGGATTAGTGAGATATAAAATTATCACCCTGCAATGTTTTGAATATGGAAGTCACGTTGTTTGCAATGTTTCAATGTAGTATTGTTCCTATTTTTGTTCACAGTTTTACAGTTTAGCTAACTTAGATGTATTTTTTTTTCTTTTTATCTTCTTCCTTTTCTCTTTGCAGTTTTTGAGGTCTTTCTTTCCTGATTGGTATTTTTTTAAAATTTTCCCCCTTCTTTCTTTTTCCCTTTCCTATTTGCTCGCTTTCTTTTCCTTTCTTTTTTGTCTAGTTTTTGTCATTGTTTATATAGATTGCCTATCTAATATGGGTTTTTTTCCCAAGAAGTTTGCGATAAAAATTATATAAATTAAAAAAAGAAAACTCACTGGGTGTCCATGAGCCAAACAGCCTGGCTTACTTTGCAAGACTGCCGTGACGATAAAAGCAGCGGGTAGGGAGTCGCGCAAGTTACCTTGGGTTCGCTGGAGGGAAAGCAGGCAAAATGAAACTAATAAATAATAAATAATGGTGGAACACCAACCTGTGCTTTTTCCGAACAGCTCCTCATTGCCTCCATGAGCTTTTCCATCTGCTGGCCTTGCTCCAGCGCGTTCCTCAAGACATCCTCCGTGCTGACAAGCCGATGCTGTAACCGCAGAACCTCCGATTCTGACGAGGGATCGATGAGGGAGAACCGCCGCTGGTCCGTTACCACTTTCTCTTTATCCTAGGCATTGAAATTTGGAAGAAAACCCATATGAAAAAGCCGACTGGTTTTTAAAGTTAATAAAATATTATTTTAAAAAATTATTAACGTTCTCAAAATAAGAGAGCTGAGGAATTTAGGGCCTGTTTGGACAGAGGGAAGTGTTTCTGAGGAGTGGCAAACAGGAGGCTCAGTTAGGACTTGAGTTCAAATCTCGTTTCTGCTAGGAAATCATTAGGTGGCCCCAAGCAAACCTCTTTCTCTCAGCCGCTCCGTTGTCTAGTCTACAAAATGAGGATCACAACAGATTCAGAGAGTTAAGGAGGTTGGCAGATATCCAGCACCCAGGGTGGGTTGGTTGGTTAGTTGGTTGGTTGGTTGGTTGGTTGGTTGGTTGGTTGGTTCCTTCCTTCCTTCCTTCCTTCCTTCCTTCCTTCCTTCCTTCCGTCCATCTTTCCTCCCTTCCACCTTTCCTTCCTTCCTTCCTTCCTTCCTTCCTTCCTTCCTTCCTTCCTTCCTTCCTTCCTTCCTTCCTTCTTCTCCTCCCTCCCTCCCTCCCTCCCTCCCTCCCTCCCTCCCTTCCATCTTTCCTTCCTTCCTTCCTTGCTTCCTTCCTTCCTTCTTTCCTTCCTTCCTTCCATCTTCCCTCCCTCCCTCCCTCCCTCCCTCCCCCTTCCTTCCTTCCTTCCTCCCTTCCACCCTTCCTTCCTTCCTTCCTTCCTTCCTTCCTTCCTTCCTTCCTTCCTTCCTTCCTTCCTTCCTTCCCTTCCCTCCCTTTCCCTTCCTCCCTTGAACACTGAACCAAACTTAAAATGGTAGTTTAGGAGACAATATCAATTGCAGCGTCTTGTGAACCACCCCATGGCATCTATTATGTATTTATTTAGCACCAACTGTGTACATGGTGCTGTACGAAAACAAAAGCACAGCCCTTCCAAAGGTATACAATCCCTTTTTGAAAAACAAAGCCCCCTAAAGTGATTTTTGCCACCACCTGCGGGAAAGAACTGGGTATGGTTTGGGGGTTAAAATGCCAGGTTGGATAAAGTTAACTTTAAAATGATAAAATGAAAGTATCTTATCACTGGCCTCAGAGACCAATGATGACAACTGCCACATCTTTCTTTGCAAATCCCATGGTCTGTGAAAACAAACATTTTTAAGTAACAAGTTCACCGTTGTAATTCAACAAATTAAACTATTCCTTTTATTGACATTGATGGAAATCTCATGTTTTCTAACACTGAATGCTATTGAATGCATTTTCAAAACGGCTGTTCTGAAAATTCTGTGCATTGCAATGGGGAGAAAAAAGACCATTTTTCATCCAGCTACTATTGAGATCGCAGCTAAGCTCAGAGAGGGAAAGTTGATACAGATGACAGATGATGTGATTGTTCCTGCTAATCAAATAGTCCCAAGCCATTTCTGCACTACACTGTTGTAGTGCTATTATTCCACTTTCCACATCCTGTGGAATTCTGGGGTTTGTAGTCTACTGGGGCCCAAAGGCTGCAAATTCCCCTCCCTAAACTGCAAACCCCAGGATCCCATAGGATGGTGAAAGTGGAATAATTGCACTATAACAATGTAGGGCGGAAACGGCCCCAGGCTTTCAATCCTGGAAGTCCTGCGTCCACTAGAACACTTCTGTTCAGAGAACGGTGAGCAACCCTGAAGTTGACCACCAGTCAGAACTGTGCATCCCTCTTTCCTGGGCTCAGACAGAAGTCTGTCGTTGCATTTTTGACCAACAGACTTTTTTGTTATTATTATTATTTATTTGTATCCCGCCTCTCCATATGGATCGAGGCGGCAGACAACTTACAAATAGCATGTATTTCGAAACATTTCTATACATGCCCCCAACAAGCTGGGTACTAATTTTACCGACTTGCGAAAGGATGGAAGGCTGAGTCAACCTTGGAGCCCGGCAGGATCGAACTCACAACCTTGTGGCTTGCAGTACTGGCATTTAACCACTGCGCCACCAGGACTTCTCCACTCTTTTTTAAAGCAAATGCAGCCCCAAACCAGAAAGCAGTAGCCAAACTTCATGTGACTCAGCCCATCAGGTCAAAGGCATATCACTGCACACTGCTGTGTTACCTAAACCAAGTCCATCCATATTCTCCAGCCAGACTTGCACTCACCAAGACTATCAGTTTTTCCCGTAGGCCTTTGATGTCGTCTTTGAGCTTCTGCTCTTTCAGCCTCCACTCGGCTTTGTGCACCTCGCGGCTCAAGTCCCGCTCGGGTCCCGGAGAGTGGCGGTTGGCTTCCATGAGCAAAGCGCGCAGCTCATTCAGGCTTCTGGAGGGAGAGAGTGGAGGGAACAGCTCACAAAGAAGTTTTGAATGTGGACCTTCTCCTGATGCACTACAGTTCTTTGGGACCACTGTGACTGCCTGAATGAGGCTTCTTAGCATCAGCCCAGCAATCCAACCCTTCACTGCCCCAGAATCAGAGAGATGGTGGCATCTTCTAAGGTCATTTAGCTCACTCCCATGCTTGTGCAGGAAATCTAGAGCTAGAGCCGGTAGCTTTTGCTTGATGATGAGCCCAAGGCCCCTCTAAGTCATTAAGAGGCCATGAGATACTGTTGGAAAATTCTGGCATTCTCATCCCCCCACTCTTCTTCTAGGACAAACTGGGGCTTACCTAGCGTAGGGTTAATATTATTTTTTTTTTGTATGATTGACAATGGTATCCAGACCATGCGACCCAAGACACACCCTGGAGTCAGTCAGTGGTCCTACATAGAAGGCCATGCCTCTCCCTTTCACTCTCCCCTTTTTGCAATCTTGCTTTTAGCACCTTGGTAAGTTTAGAATGAAGATATTATCCTCCCTTATCCTTTTGTTAATTAGTTAGGATCTGGTTTCTCCAACACATATATAATTGTAAAGTTTATTAGTACATCCTTTAGTTTGGAACCTGAAACTGCCTGCCTCATTTTGCTTTCAAGTCAGCCTCATTTCAAAGAAGCCACACAAAGTTTGGGACCTGCTTTTTCTAACAGTTTTAGCTTTCATAGAACTTATCAAAGGGCTAACACCCTGGGAAATTCTAACTCCCAAAAGATACTTCGTTGTTTTTGCTGCTGTAAACTATTAGTCTACCTGCTCTAGCCAACCCCATGGTATAAAGTGATGCTACTGTTAGA
This sequence comes from Ctenosaura bakeri, assembly GCA_948474755.1. Taxonomy (NCBI): domain Eukaryota; kingdom Metazoa; phylum Chordata; class Lepidosauria; order Squamata; family Iguanidae; genus Ctenosaura; species Ctenosaura bakeri. The sequence continues at coordinate 18,462 of CAOLHI010000855.1, forward strand.
AAACATCTTGTTAACCAGGAGGAATTGCTGGGGTGTGTCCCACACTATCCCTGCCCCAGAAGACACCGCATGTCTTCTGAATGCCGAAAAGGCTGCATCATACATGGAGGTTGTGAGTGGGATGAAATCTCGTACGTATCTGAATGGGTTGGACACGGAGCTGGGATGAGCTCTGAAACTGGGTAGGAAGTGAGGCAGCAACACAGAATGCAAACTATGCAATACAATAGAACACACACAAGAGTTTTCTTTGGCCAGTGGATCCTTCTGATAATCATAACTGTGTTCAGTTCAACCTACTAGCAGTAGGTTGGAACAACAAGCTGGAACGTCTCCAGAGGCGGGCAATCAAAATGGTGAAGGGTCTGGAAGCCATGAGACCCTCTGAGGAGCGGCTGAGGGAGCTGGGAATGTTTAGCCTGCAGAAGGGAAGGTTAAGAGGGGACAGGATAGCCATGTTTAAATATTTGAAGGGATGTCATGTTGAGGAGGGAGTGGGCTTGTTTTCTGCTGCTCCAGAGACTAGGACAAGGAGCAATGGATTCAAGCTGCAAGAAAGGAGATTCTACCTGAACCTCAGGAAGAACTTCCTGATGGTGGGAGCTGTCCAGCAGTGGAATGTGCTGCCTCCATGGAGTGTGGTGGAGTCTCCTTCTTTGGAGGTTTTTAAGCAGAGGCTGGATGGCCATCTGTTGGGAGTGCTTTGATGTGGGTTCCTGCATAATGGGGAATTGGACTGGATGGATCCTGGGGTCCCTTCCAACTCTGTGATCCTATGATTCTAGTGATCCAGAAGAAATTACTTTATTCTTCAAGCTTCACCTTCTTACACTATTTTCTTGATTAGAAAAGCAGAATAAAACATGCATCTGTAAGGTAAGCATGTTGCACAATATTGACTGGTTCTTTCTTATCTAACCCTTCCATCAGCTGTCTGGATGATTGGGGCAGTGTGTAACTATCACAATGCCCACAAACAAGACTCTCAGCCATGTCACAAATGTACTCCCGATTTCAGCAATAACAGTTTCATACAGAAGTTAACAAAACAGAGGTCAGTCATCTGATACGTCAGTAGAAGCAGTTTATCAATATTCTTGTTAATCCTCTTAATGAGAGTGCAACTGAGCATCTTCTACCTTCCTCGCGTCTATTTTAAACCAACAAGGTTATATGGTGAGGTTCTTGCTGTCAGCCCTGCTCAATATTTCCCATGCCTGGGTAGCGGGGAGAAGGAGGGGGAAGAGGCCAACCTTTCTTTTTTCAGTAGTTCCTGACTGATCAGAACCAGCTGACCAGAAGCATCGTGGGTTTTTCTGGACACGGCCTCCAGTTCTGCCTCCAGCCGTTTCTTCTCTTTCAACAGAGAATCTGCCTTCTTCTCAGCACTTTTGTATTTGTTTTCCAATGCTGGTGGTCAAAAGAAAGAAGAAGAAGGGAAATATACACGCAGGAAAGAGAAAGCAAGGTTTTATTCTCTAAGACAGCTCCACAAGGCAAAGAGGGATGGGTATTTCTTTTCAGAAATGCTTTGGTCTACACAGAGTTTAGAAAAGTGACTGTTTTGGACTACGGATGCCTGAATTCTCCAGGCGGGACGCCCAGGGAGATTCTGGGATTCTGCAGTCCAAAAAGATCGCATCTCCAAGCTGGGGCTTCACAGCAAGAAGAACTTATGGCTCTCCAAATGTTGGACTCCAACCCCCCTAAACTTCTGCGAGCACGGCCAGCAGGCAGGTTTGGTGGAAACTGTGTCCAACATCATGGGGAGGGCACTCAGGTCTTGGCTTACAATCGCTGTTCTTTGGCTACCGTGGCCCTCAGACGCCAGCCCCAGTCCACTAGGACTTGTGCCCAAGCCAGAGATGCCAGTTTGCAGTTTTAGGCAAGTATTTCCCTGCAGACTCCTGTTGGGGCTTTCTAGCATTTTGCCCAGACAGAATTCTTCTCTAGCCTTTGAGCAGCGGTAAGTAGAGCATGAACTGTCCTGTCGGTTGTTGCTGTGATCCCATCACAGTCCAAGGCAATATTTTTGCCTATATACGTATTTTTTATCCCCAAAATGTGCAAAATGTTGTAACGGATGACCATTATCTTGACAGGGTGTGTGAGTGTCTTGAGACACCCTTTCTTGTTGTGGGTGGGAACATCTCTGAGGCCATTTCTGCACTAGACTGTGACAGTGCTATTATTCCACTTTCAACCTCCTATGGGATGTTGGGGTTTGCAGTTTAGGGAGCGGCCTTTAGGATTCTCTGCCAGAGACTCTTTGGCCTCAGTAAAGGACAAATCTCAGAATTCCATAGGACGTTGAAAGTGGAATAATAGCAGTATAACAATGCAGTGCGGAAATGGCCTGAGTATTTTTTCATATTCCTAGTGGCTCACGCCCCATTGGGTCAGTTCCATTTCTTTCTCTTCCTGCCTCCCTTACTAAGCTGTCCTGATCCACGGCTTCATCTTGCCTTCCGACAGAGATCCATCCAGCTCACAGCTCAGAAGCAAACTGATTACAAAAATACCCACCCTATTTATAAATAACTTCACTTTGTCCAGTAATTAAGGTGTAGCTACATTATATTATGACAGTAATTTGAGAAAGGATAACTTTACTCCTTTTGCAAGAAAACCACAGAGAAGGCCAGAGGGAGGTAAGCAGAATGATTACTATTAGCATTGTTTATTTATATTAAGAAAAGACAGGTAGCCCAGGGAAGGGCATACAACCTAAAATAACTCTTATTTTTTAAAATAATGTTGACAACTGGTAACAGCACCTTGTGCATTTGTGTACACAAGTTTGCATGTAATGAGTCTGTTGTCTTATTGTTCCCACACAGTTGTTTTTTGGGGAAGGATCATGCTCAGTATATTTTTTAAAAAAGTTTAATCTAGTTTTGGATAAAAAAAGGAACTTCAAAGTTACATGTTAGTAATAAGTCACTCTTCACAAACAAAGGTTAGCACACAACATATAATAAATAAAAAGGATCCAGGAGTCTTAGTGCATCACAAACTGAACATGAGCCACCAGTGTGATGTGGCAGCTAAAAAAACGAATGTAATTCTTCGCTTCATCAATAGGTGTATAGTGTTTGGGTCAAGGGAAGTGATGGTACCACTCTATTCTGTTTTGGACAGACCCCACCTGGAATACTGTGTTCACTTCTGGGCACCTCATTTCAAGAAGGATGTTGACAAGTGGGAACAACCAACTAAAACAGTAAAAGTCCTGGAAACTATGCCCTATGAAAAGTGGCTTAGGGAGCTGAATATGTCCAGCCTGGAGAAGAGAAGGTTAAGAGGTGACATGACAGCTGTGTTTAAATATTTGAAGGTTTGTCAGCTGGAGAATGGAGCAAGCCTGTTTTCTGCTGCTCCAGAGACTAGGACATGGAGCAATGGCTTCAAACTACAGGGAAAGAGATTCCATCTAAACATTAGGAAGAACTTCTTCACAGTAAGAGCCATCTGACAGTAGAATATGCTGCTTCAGAGTATGGTGGGGTCTCCTTCTTTAAACAGAGGCTGGATGGCCATCTGTTGGGGATGGTTTGATGGTATATTCCTGCATAGCAGGGGGTTGGGCTCAATGGCCCTTGTAGACTCTTCCAGCAATATTATTCTATGATTCTATACTTTAAAAAAAAAACATTCCCAACTCTGACCTAGCTCTGGCCTAGCTTGAATGTGGTTCCACCAAAACAGTGTGCTGTTCTAACCAACACAGTTTTAAGGAAACTTACCACTTACTTGGGCCCTTAGAACATCAGTCTGGGAGACCAAGGATGAGACTTCTTTGTCCTTCTTACTCAGCTTGTCCTGGAGATCTGAGGGAAGAAAGAGCCAGCAGTATAATCACCATCTTGAAATGTAGGGCTGAAAATATACGTGGTGGGAGATGGAGGGTTTCCGTCCTACACTCGTGCCTCTGCCCCTTGCAGCCACGGCAGGGTGTTGAACTGGGGAGTGTTTTTCCAGGGGCTGCGGGTGGCCAATGGTAGCTCAGCCTGTATGCACAAAAAAGTTTAAGCTATTCTGGAGGCTGACGATGGGCCCTTGGCCAAGGTGATGGGGATGCAACTGGCAATCCAGGGGGTGTTGGAAGGAAATGCCGTGACATTTGCCCCAGTTAAAAATACATTTGATGAGCATATGGGGAAAACACCTGGGGAATGACTTGGCAAGTCATGATGTAATCCCTAGGGGACAGTGAGGCTGAGTCACGGTAATATGGAATCCTGGCAAGGGGTTGCATCAGCCATGGTCCCTAGCTGATGAGCTATCAGCAGGTGTGTATAAAGAGGGGAGCTCAGACAGGTTCTTCCTCCGACTCTCTCCGACTCTTGCTGATTCCATGACACCGGAACTCTGTCTGAGCAAACCTTTGCCTGATGTGATGCTGAACCTATGATGAAGGATCTGCGTATCCTGCTTGTACAGATGCGTATATATTGGAACTTGAAAAGTAAAAGCCTTCGGGTATTTTTGGATGACAACACTGTGTGCTAGTGTTACTAACCAGTGGGTAGATTGGGGTGAGAGCTGATGCTGTATGTTTACACTCTGCTGCTGCTCACGCTTGTTGCTGTTTTGTTCAGACTTCCTATCATAGAATCATAGAGTTGGAAGAGACCACAAGGGCCATCCAGTCCAACTCTCTGCCATGCAGGATCCCACATCAAAGCCCTCCCGACAGATGGGCATCCAGCCTCTGCTTAAAAGCCTCCAAAGAAGGAGACTCCACCACACTCCATGGAGGCAGCAGATTCCACTGCCTATCAGCTCTGACCATCAGGAAGTTCTTCCTGAGATTCAGGTGGCATCTCCTTTCCTGCAGCTTGAATCCATTGCTCCTTGTCCTAGTCTCTGGAGCAGCAGAAAATAAGCCCGCTCCCTCCTTGACATGACATCCCTTAAAATATTGAAACATGGCTCTCATGTCCCCTCTTAACATTCTCTTCTGCAGATTAAACATCCCCAGCTCCCTAAGCCATTCTTCATAGGGCTTCATGGCTTCCAGGCCCTTCACCATTTTGGTTGCCCTCCTCTGGACATGTTCCAGCTTGTCAATATCCTTCTTGAAATGAGTTGCACAGAAATGGACACAGTATTCCAAATGAGGTCTAACCAAAGCAGGATAGAGTGTACCACTGTTTTGATACTCTGCTGTGTGTTTATGCTTGCCTCTGAGCCACGTCTTGTTCAGCGTGCAGCCGTTCCACGGAGGATTTTGTGCTAGGTGCTGTAAAATCCATCTCCCGACAGAGATGGCCATGTGCCTTGCAGGGAAATGGCAACGGCAGGCATGTTACATTCATCAGAGCTAGAAAAAGAAGGTGCCACTCTCTGGCTTGCTTGTACAGTGGGAAATGGTCACACTTCCCCCTAAAGCAGGAGAAGGGAAATGATGTGACCCCTGCAAGGCTGTTGTTGTGATTGCTAGGTTCCTATTAGACTGTCAACCCTGCAGGGTTGTTGTTTTTTGTGGGGAGGGAATTGGCTTTGCTGTTAGTTTTCCTCCACAGCAGGAACGGACAACTGTTGGGCGTGAGGGGCTGCATTGCCCCTTCTGGGGAACTTTGGAGGGTCACATCCTCTACCACGTTCCTCCCAATACACTTATTTTGGCCCCCAAACACCCCCCGGGGGGTGAAGGCACACAATTCCAAAATGTCTTTGGCTTTCTCTGCACCATTTTCAGCACAGGAGAGGCATTTTTTTTTCCAAAGGGAAGTGACCCAAAAGTTGGCTTCCATATCAATAAGTAATTATCTGGAAGCCAAAAGGCCCTTTGTGAGCCTAAAAGGAACCAACACCAGCCCCAAACAGGGCAAAGACCTCCCCATGCTCTCTTGGGAGTATTTGGGATCAATTTTCCCATTTTTAAAAAATAATTCCTGTGTGGCAGTGGGGCTGCATGCTCTATCCTCACTCTTACTCTTGAAAAAGGTGCCCTTTTAATAAAAATAAAATTAAAAAAAAAAAGAAAAGGGTGCAGGGTGTGGGTGTTAAATGAGGTATTTGGGCTACAACCCTCCCAAACTTGCCCATTACAACTTTAATGGGATCTAGCTGGATATAAAAATCCACCTGGGACTTGCCATAGAAAAAAACAGCAAATAGTAAATATATAATATATTTAGACAAATGGGGGGGGGGTTAAAAAATTGAGACCGTCATGGGTGTCAGATCCCAACACTGTATCTTAGGGAACACAAAGCAATATGCATTTAAAGAATAAATTTTTGTTTTCTAGTCCCGAAGCGACAACTACAGATACATAAAGCTATAAGATTAATTAACTGGTAAGAGAGAGCAGGAAGGCTGAAACGTCAGCTCATTAACATTGCATTTAGTTCTGCTTTTTAGCATAATGCTCAAGCCAGATCAATGGATTTAAGCAGGGACCCCCGATGTTCAAACAACAGACTTTAGAATTCACTATGACAAATTCTACAGTTAATTTTGAATCCGGAATTCCGTGCAACGTTACCTTCCATAGTCTGCTTCATTTTGATCTTTTCTTCTGAAATGTCATTTGTTTCAATCATCTGCAACACACACATACACAGATTATCTCGATATGGTTAATGTGAACAGTAGGGGGAATATGCAGAATAAATATCACTCCGATGGTTGCATACACCGCATATGCCTGACGTCGGCCATTTCCGCACCAGCCTGTTATAGCGCGATGATTCCACTTTCAACATCCTCTGGAATCCTGGGGTTTGCAGTTTCGGGAGGGGCCAGCCGGCCCCTCCCGGAACTGCAAACCCCAGGATTCCAGAGGATGTTGAAAGTGGAATCATTGTGCTATAACAGGCTGGTGCGGAAATGGCCATCTTTTGGAAACTGCACGATACATGAAACTTCTATATATGATGTTCAGTTTTGCACATTCACCATAACTTCTGGTGAATGTTAAGCAACAGCCAGCATTTTTGCACATTCTCCATTCAACTCGCAGCAGGGACAAAGCATCTGTTCCAGACAGACACATAGCAACCAGTGTTTCCTAGTGTTGCTTTCGCCGTATGGCTGGAAGATTCATGATCCTTGACGCCTCCGAAAACAAGTGAGGTCACTGCCTGTGTTGTCTGCTTAAGGCATATATCTCAGTTTGTTTAGCCAGGGCCTGCTCACAGCACTCAAGAATCTTTAATTAAACTACCATATCTTGTTTCCTGGCGGCTTTGGAACGCGCAAGGGCATTAAAGCAACTTCACACAGTAGTTTACTAGCATGGCTGGTTCTGACTATACTTTGCTAGTTTGGGAGAAAACACAAAAATAATGATTAATGAGGCATCCCAATTTAATTGCAGATCACATGAAGGGTCTACAGAGCGTGGCAAAGTTCTTTTTGGACTACTGTGCCCAGAATCCATGCATAGGCAAAAGGCTTGCAGACATCTGATAATCCAAACCAGGCCATAATTTTGCTGGTGTCTTTTTTAGCGTCACCTAAAAAAACTTGCAGCCAGACAGAAGGGACCTCCTGCCACATGCATTTTTGGTAATCCCAATTTAGTCAAGTAAAAGAAAAGAAAAGAAAAGAAATCCACCTAATTATGCCCGTATTTTGGTATGCTGTTTCTACTTTTTCCTCCTCCTCGCCAGGCTGGCTGGGGATGATAGATGTTGTAGTCCAATATATCTTAAAAGGAAGCTGCTGGGGAAAAGCTGTCCTATGATGTCCAACCTAAACTCCATGATCTTATTTTTAAGCTCTCCATGGCCCAACCTCTTATTTCTTAGGACTTGTTTCTTACAGTGACTTTACTCACAAACTCTGCCTTCTGGCTCTGCCATCCTGTTTTCTCTTGCTGCTCCTTCTGTCCCATTATTTTTCCTTCAAAAGTTTGAAACAGATTGTAAGCCTTCTAGGGATGGAAACCTCCCTTGTTTATTCCTATGCAATGTTGCAAGGAGCAAAGTGACACAGAAGGCAGTGTAGACATTAATTTAACAGCAGAAACTTTGCAGCACCAAGAGTTTGCCTGGGATGCAACCCAAGCCATAAAGTAAATCTTGTGGCTCTGAGAGGTTCCCAAATGGCTTGATGTTGGCTATTTCGTGGGGAAACAGCCTAGCTAAAAGCTTAAATGGCTAAATACACGTTACTCCTGCGTAGATACATTCAAGAGATTACCTTAAAAATATCTAGGAGTAGGTAGGAATAAATCTCACAGGTCCCTACTAAAAATTAACTGTTGATCAGGAACATAGGCTATTCAACTCACGAAATACAGGCAGCTTGGAAATTATTGGTTAAAAATTAATTTCTTACTCTCAGCTTGTTAAAAAAAAATCAACAATACCTGGGTATTTACAAATGATTTTAAAAATTGTTATTTGAATTGCTGAATGCCAGCACTGGTTTGTTTTGAGTGCTTATCTACTTACTTACTACTTACTCACTACCACTTTATTTGCCACAGGACATTTAAGTAATTTTAAATGATTTTTTCAAAGTTTAACGATTTAATGCTTTCCCCATCTTTAACTCTGGAGGACTGACAAGCACCAAGATCACAGCGTTCATATGCAGCACTAACATTCCTGTTTCCAAGCTCTCCACGTACGTTGGCGTGTTGGGAAGGATGGAGTGGCTCCGTCGACTGCAACTTGTTCTCTAAGACCAGAACTTTTTCTTGCAACCGCTGAATCTCCTGTTTACTCTGGGCCTCTGTTTTCTGCAACGTCTCATAGTCCAGCATCTTTTTCTCAGCCAGAGAAATCTGCTCTTTCAAGAAAGCGATGGCTTGCGCCTGATCTTTGTAGTCGCCGTGCAGCTTCTCTAGCTCGAGCACACGGAGATCGGCATCCCGGCACTTATCCTTCAGTTCCTGAATTTCAAGGAGGTGCTGGTTGGTCTTGGTTTCCAGCTGCATCTTCCAGTTGTTGTTGCTTTCTTCCACCTCATCCTTGGCTTCTTGCAGCTTCAGCTTCAGGCTTTCCTTCTCTTTCACATGGACAGCCATCTCAATGTCATGCTTGGCTTTCAGATTTTCCAGCTCCAGCTGGTGCTCCATCTTGATGCTCTCCACCACAGCTTTCAGCTCCACTATCTCCTTGTGCTGGGTATCAGAGCCCGTGTTCAAGGTCGCCTTGAGGTCCTCCAGTGACTTCTGATGATCAGATGCCAAAGTGTCCAGTTTGGACTTCCAGTTGTCCATTAAGCCCATGTTCTCATTGGTAGCCTGCTGAACTTTCTGCTTGAGGTCCACAATTTCTTGAGAGTATTTTTCATTGAGGGCTTTCAACCTCTCAATTTCTTGTTGATGCTTCTTCAGGGTCCTCTCGTACTTCTCCTTCAGCTGAATGCTTTCTTTCTGGTGCTCCTTGTTGGCTGAAAGCAACTGATCTCGAAGACGGAGGGCTTCGCTTTGAAGGCCAAGGGTGTGGTCTGGAGACTCTGGCTGATTAGAAGTGTTCAAACACTGCCTCAGCTCCTCCACCTCCGTTCGCGTTAAGGACAGCTCTTCCTCAAGCTGAAGGATTCTTGACTTCTCCGCAACAGTGGTCAGCTGCAATACACACACATATATAGCCAAAGTCAGATATTGCATTTCCATACTCGTCAATTCCTTCATGGGATAGGCAACCTGTGGCACTCCAAATGTTGCTGGAATACAAATCCTAGCTTTCCTGGTAACTGCCATGCAGGACAGGCCTGAGAAGAGTTGGAATCTAATGACATCTGGGGGCCGCCCAGTTGGGGAAAGCTACCCTAGGGCTTCGGCACATATTGTGGTTCTTTGATTTTTTTTTAAAAAAAATCACAATATTCTAAATGTACCTATCCTAGCATAAACTCAGTGCAACAATACACCCTTTGGAACACAATCTTCCTACAGGTCAGGGAACTGGGAGCTGTCTACAAGCTCCCTGTTGTAAGGCAAACCAGTGTTTGCCACGATGTATTGTGTGAAAAGGCTCTTAGCAAAAGGAAGTCAATTTGCCAATACATAAATAATGCAAATAGGGAAATACTTTTTTTTCCCAACCCCCCCTTTTTTTTGCACCAGGGTAACTTTTCCAAAATAATTGCATTATTTTGCAATTAGGACATCGAAGGGCTGGTTCAAATTTGGGTTTTTGCAATCTTCTGAATTAGCAACAGTGTGAAAAGTTATTCTTTGCCTGGAAAGATCACTCCTTCCTTTTAAAAGATAATGTTCTTATTTCACCTATAAACTAGAACTCGTTCTCCAAATAAGAGCCCTTTTGCAACCAAAACAGCACATTAAGGCACAAGTGAAAGGATCTGGGATGTTCGGAGTAACTCTAAGATTTTCAAAAATAGAATTTGATTATTTTGAGAACGAACCTCCATTCCTCAAGAAAAGAGCAAAATAAGCCAGTGAGGACCGAAAATTGTTAATGGCCATAGAATCCCAACTAATTTGTTGGGTGGGACTACCGAAAAGTGTGTGTGTGTGTGTACATACACGTGTAAATGGAATACTCCGGGAAGATGGCACAACTTTCTGGCACAACCCGCTCTGAACAAATTTTGCAAAACAAGAACAACAGGATACGGTCATCTTAGGGTAGCCGTAAGTCAGAAATGACTTGAAGGCACATACAATAACAATGAATGGTGACCGTTCAGTTATATAGGAGAAATTTTAAAAAACGGTAGGGGTTGCAACCCAGAAACACGGTTAGCGTAAGGGTAAATTTTCCCACTAACAAATAAATCTTGTATTTTGGGGGCAGGGTCCTTCCAAGCATTTCAAAGCATCATAGGAAGCTGTCGTGGAAAAATCAAAGGAGAGTCAGCCTCCTATTTAGAAATGTTGCCCCAAAGCTTCTTTGGCACTAGCTTCTTTGGCTAGATTGGTCTGTATCTGTCGTGAATGACCACCAAGGGTCAGGATGCTGTCCTAACCTCTTTTTCACACTGTCTGGGCTTCGGTGGGCCCCACCAGCCCTTTTTTTCAAAACCAGAAGGTCCTTTCTTGCATTAAAAAAAGACTATTTCAGGACGCAATACAAGGAGATAGCCCTATGAATGGCTCCCATGGCGTCCACCTGGAAGCTTCTGGGAGTGCCATTTTTACCATGAATCTTTTTGGCAAGGCAGGGTCTGGGGTCCTTGGGCCATTTCCACACTACACTGTTATAGTGCTATTATTTCACTTTTAACCTCCTATGGAATTCTGGGGTTTGTAGTTTCCTGAGGCCCAAGAGCTGTCTAGCTGAGAATTTTACCTCCCCCAGGATTCCATAGGGGGTTGAAAGTGGAATAATAGCACTATAACAGTGTAGTATGGAAACGGCCTGGTTTATACTCTTAGCAAGAAAAAATATTCTTTAGAATGAGATAATAGGGCAAATTTCACCTCTTCAGGCCTCCCCTGTGTAGAAAGCTAGGCTAGGCTAGGTTATTTCTCCCTGCTGGGCTGGTTGTTACTCTTTATAAACTTAATCAAGGGTTTTCTTTGTTTAAAAATGAAACACATGGAGAATAACTTTCTTTTAAAAAAGCAACAACTGGAAAGCTGCCCCCTCCATCTGAAATAGTACTGTCCCCTTATTCTCATGAGGATTCTGGCCCCCATTCTGCTGCATGTGCAAGCCAGACCTTGGAAAGCAATTGCATTTTTTTATGTGGTTGGCTGCACAGAGAGTATCTTGTCTGTGGTCTTGTCACAGCTATAAATATTGCCTTCCGACTGGAACAGCTGACCAGACTGAGACACAGCTTGTGGCCGAGTGCTTGGACTACAGATTGTCCCTAGATCAAGCGCTGCAAGATATGCACGGGTGTCTGTGAATCTAGACTCAAGTATAGGAGAACCCCTCTCTCAGCCTCGGTCTTCTGCATCTGTAAAACAGGAGAATTGTTGCACAGCAGTTGATCAGAGCACAAAGAAGGCCAAAGATTGCAAGCATTTTCTTTTGCTAGTTGCTCAGTTGTTTCCTATCTACCAACACCTTGAATGTCACAGGCTTACCCTGGTGTAAAAGGAAATGGGAGTTAAAAATACCCAACCCCACCCCTTCCCACCTCACCAAAATACCCAGCCACGGAAACTGGTTAGAAGTCATTAGCAAAACGTTTAAAAGGAGTAATTAGGGAAGGATGCTTGATGAAGAAGCAAACTGCTGACCATGGTTAATGTTTGATGATGGGCTCGGAAGCAGCTAGCTGATGGGGAGCAGCGTGTTTGGCTCATAAAATTATGGTGGAAAGAAATGGAAGGAGCTGCATGGGCTGGCACGTTCAGAGGCAGGAAGTCTGGCCAAGGTTGGCTGTTTGATTAAGAGGACACATCAAATCTGGTACGTCAAATCCATCATTAAATGACATCATCTAAAGCTCTGAGCATACAACCAGCTGGAGAGACACGGGAGGCCGTCCATAACAAAAATCTTCCTCGATGCAAGAAATCCAGAACTACAGCATTTCCATTCGATGGCTGTCCAGCCCCTGCTTCTGCTTGAAGACCAGACCTTGGAAAGAGTTGGAGTGCAACATCCAGAATTCTCCAGTGGCTATGCTGGCTGGGAGATTCTGGGAGGTGAAGCTATGCCAGCTTTGGGAAAACTCCAGGAACTGTAGTCCAACCCCACCTCCCACACCCTCTGCAAGATCTGGTGAAGATCTCCAATCAGGGAGAGCTCACCGACCCCCTCCACGTTAATGGGTTCCATTCTCAAATTGCTTCTGACTCTTACTGTTCAACTAAAATCTATCAAGTTGTAATTCCAATCCACAGAATCCAGTCCTGTCCTCTGGGGTAGCAGAGTCAGAGTCTTTAGGAGTTTGAAAAATGCTGTCATGCCCCCATTCACTGGCTCAAAATAGGCCTAGTCATGGGGAAGTGGGCCAAGTGCCACTTCTGGCTTTCTCCGAGCTCAGATTTAAAGACAGGTGGTTCTCAGATCTTCTAGGATGTTACTTCCATGGCAGATATATCTGGCATCTGGATAAAGCCAGCACAGCCATCCAGGACTGGGGCCCTGAGCTTCAGGCTTTGGGGGACACTTTTTTCAGCACCATAGCCATCTTAGACTCTGGGGCCAAATCTGTCCCTCCTGGGGTGCTGATCTGGCCCCATGGTTCCCCCCCAAATGACTACATCCTCTTCCCAATGACACCACCATGTGGTGCTTTCCCAGTTTTTGTATTCCTCCCCCCATTCCAAAATCTTTGTTGAAATGCCTTTTCCTACAAGCAGTAAGAACTTGGAGCTAAGATATGCTGGTACTTTGGTCCCACCCCTTTGCCTTTGGCCCTGCTCATCCCGAGAATATGGCCTCCAAGAACATCTTTGAAATTGACCTCAATTAAAAGGGGTTGGCCACACTTGTGTTATGGGATGAAAATGCAATGCTCACCACGAACCAGGAAAATACATGCATCTTTTTTTTCTGTGTAGCTACAGCCTGGGTTACTTCAGAGACACAGTAAATTTTCCACGTTTCGTTAAGCGTGGCAAGACTGGGATAGTTAGCTGGAATACCTCTTTTCCCACCACAAAGCAAAATTTCATGGGTTCCTTTCACAGTGACAAATGCACCAGTTCTCTGCGATGCATCTCATCTGCATTACACTGAGCCAGAAGCACATTTCAGCTTTAATTGGTAATGAAAACTAAAGTTTCTAGTCCTTGCAGTGGCTATGGACGTCTGGTTTATCTTGGGGGGGGGGCGGTATTCAAAATCAGTGAAATCTCAGAAGCTGGGAAGGGTGGGCTTGTGAGCGAGCAGCGGGTAGATCAGTGCTTTATGTTAACTTTATGTTAACTCCAATGAGTATTGAGAATGAACTGCAGCTTTAGACTGTACGATTCTTGAGATGGGAACTTGTATTGTTGCTACGCAAAAGGCTACCAATTGATGGCTCCAAATCAATACATAGTCTGCTCACAGTGAATTCAAAATTTACTATCAGAATGGAGCTTTGGTGCAAAATTCACAAGCTACTATTGACTGGACAACTTAGGCCATTTCCACAGTACACAGTTATCGTGCTATTGTTCCACTTTCAACATCCTATGGAACCCTGGGGTTTGCAGTTAATGGAGGGGTATGTTTGGCCTCAGCAAACTGCAAACCCCAGAATTCCACAGGATATTGAAAGTGGAATAATCACACTATAACAGTGTAGTGCAAAAATGGCCTTAGAGAGAGAGAGATATGTATGTGTATGTGTGTATGTATATCTGTGTATAGGTATATTTACACATGAATATGATTTCACAAATTACACCACTTATTTTGTATCAGCGTACAAAATTAGGAGCAGAGATTAGAAAAGTTACACTTTTGAAGTACCACTCTCCAAAACCCAAAGGTCCTGCTGCTTGGAGGGATTCCGTAATCCAGAAAGGTAACTTTTCCCAGCTCTGATTAGGAAGGACACAGGTGAAATTTAAAAATCTCAAGCCAACAGTGTTGCAATGCCTTAAAGAAAAACAAAACAAAACACTGTGGTTCTCCTCCCTGGAACCCAACTCAACGTAATAGGTCTGTCTCAAAAGCTGAAAGATTTGTTACAATAAGATGACTTTTCATATGGTAAAAATGCAGAACAAGGAAGGCAAAGGACATCCTTGGGGTCACTTGGTGGCCCCTGTTTGCCACCTCGTATCCCATGATAAAAGACAGATGAGATATCGCTTCACCTAAATCCAATCATGATAGATGCAAAGGGCAGCACAGACGTATGCTCTCCTTTGATGGCTCACAGCCACCCCAGTATTGAACGGCATCCTTTTGAATATTCAGCCAATATACCCTTGCTGAATCCTGTATTCCAAAAACCTGGGCACCCTCTTATGGAATTTGGTTTTGATACAGAATTCCTGGGGCCCTGAAGGGTTCCGCAATGATGAAGGGTGAATACAGATTGCCGTTTACCAAGTGGCAAGTGTCCATGGCACGCAGAGAACGGCTTGGCAAGCCACGTGGGAAACAACATGAGAGCTCCAGCATCAGAAGAATTTTACCATTTCCTTGCTTTCTGGTCAGGTGAGCAGGCCTGGGCAGCCATACAGAGTCAGGAAGCTGTTCCAATCCCCCTTCCCACCACCGGACTGCCGTGGGCTGCATTTGCCCCTTTCTGGGAAAACTGGAAGTGAACGGACGGTCACTTCAGGTTTTCCAAAATTAGAGGTTTGCTCCCCTTTAGGATCCAATGTTTTATTTCAGGCCAGAATTGTGGTCCAATGAACCTGGAAGGTACATTTTCCATTTTTTGATTATTATTCTTTTATGTAGGTATTTTTATTTTTTTGGTGATGGGAAGAGACTTGCATCCAGGAGGGGCCTAGGGCCACAGAGAAAAGACTTGTTGAAGCCACATGTGACCCACAGACCACTTATTTCCACTCCTGATGTATGGTTAAAAACAACAACCTTCCCTGCTGTCTCAGGTAGGACAGTAACTGATACAATGGCACACACCACAAGGTAAAGAGCCGGCTTTAGCCAATGATTTATTACTGATTGGTTATATTGGATGGTGAATGGTGGAACTATTACTCCCATCCAAACGGCATCATGTTGCGTGAGAAGCTGGAGAGCAGAAACCAAAAGAGAGACTTGCCTCCTCCCGGACGCAAGAGAAGGCAAAATTGCAAGACCATCTCCAGAAGGCGGAGAGAGGGGGATTTGCAAAATAATATGCTAAAATGACATAATGAAAGCTCAGCCTCAAAGAGAGAAAGAGAGGGGGAGAGAAAGGTAGGAGACAGAGAGGTTTTGAAAAACAAGGATTTGTTGGTGTCAAACAGATGCGGCCGGCAAGCATTCTGACCCACAGGCAACTGGCTAGCGTGGAGCAGAGCAAGATGGAACCAGACAGCAGTGGTGGGGAGGTTAGTTAGGGGGCGGGTGGAGTTACCCTGGTGTCCTCCAACTCTTTGAGAAGCTTTTCAGCCTGCGTCTTCTCAAACAGGAGGCTCTGCTCGAGCTCCCGTATTCGGGCATGCTCCAGCTGCGTCTGCGTCTGGTCACGCATCAGGAAGGAAACAACGAGCAAAAAACAGAAGGAGAAAAGAAAAATGGGAGAGAGTAGAAAACAGAGGAATACAAAAAAGAGAAGGAACCAGAGAAGACGGCAGTGTCGTTATCATCTTCGGCATACAAGGCAAAGGGAGACAGTTCACCAAATGGAGGGGGAAAGAGCAAGGGTGGCTTGTGAGCTGAGCAGGGGTGTGCCTCCTCACCATCCTTTTGGGGAAAGGCAAACCCCTACCTGGCCCAGAAGACTCCACTCGGAAGGAGCATGAAGTCTAAAAAGGCAAAGAAGGAGATCCACAGAAGACGCAGTACACAAAAATACCAGTCCTGCAAGAAAACATTCAAGTGAGCCCTGAGAATAAATGCAAGCACACATACGCAAGCGGTACACATGTAGACATCCAGTCGCTCAGCTCCGGATCTTAGATGGATCTGAAATCTTACCAATCTTAAATTGTATGGACTTTTGAAACAAATGCACTGAATGTAGTGCACTTGTACTTAATATCTGTATGTACGATGTATGAATTTTAGCTGTAACTGTAATGGATTACTATTATTATTTTATAATTTTTAACATATTTTTATTTGGTCTATGATTGTAAATAAACAAATAAGCAATAAATAATTGGTTTCATTGTTAAGCAGCTCTTACTGTCAAGAAGCTCTTTCTAATGTTCAATATGAAACTACCTTCCTGTAACTTAGCAGTGTAAGGTCCTACACTTAGGTAGAAAAAATGGAATACAAAAATATAGGATGGGGAACACATGGCTGGATAGGGATCTAGGAGTCTTCATAGACCACAAGCTGAACATGAGCCAGCAGTGTGATGTGGCAGCCAAGAAAGCCAATGCAATTCTCGGCTGCATCAAGAGGAGTATGGTGTCTAGATCGAGGGAGGTACTGATACCACTCTACTCTGCTTTGGTTAGACCTTATCTGGAATATTGTGTCCAGTTCTGGGCATCCCAATTCAAGAAGGACGTGGTCAAGCTGGAGCAAGTCCAGAGGAGGGTGACCAAAATGATGAGGGGCCTGGAAGCCATGAAGCCCTATGAGGATAGACTAGAGAGCTGGGTATATTTAGTCTGCAGAAGAGAAGGTTAAGAGGGGACAGGATAGCCATGTTTAAATATCTGAAGGGATGCCATGTAGAGGAAGGACAGGGCTTGTTTTCTGCTGCTCCAGAGACCAGGACAAGGAGCAATGGATTCAAGTTGCAGAAAAGGAGATTCCACCTGAACCTCAGGAAGAACTTCCTGAAAGTCAGGGCTGTCCGGCAGTGGAATCTGCAGCCTCCATGGAGTGTGGTGGAGTCTCCTTCCTTGGAGGTTTTTAAGCAGAGGCTGGATGGCCATCTGTCGGGAGTGCTTTAAGGGTGTTCCTGCATGGCAGGGGTTGGACTGGATGGCCTGTATGGTCTCTTCCAACTCTACCTTTCTATGATTCTACGACCTCGTCCTACCCTCTAGGGCAGCAGAGAACAAACTTGCACCTTCTTCGCTGTGGCAGTCCTTTAGATACTTAAAGAGAGTGATCATGTCACCCCTGAAGTCTTCTTTCCATCAGTCCCAACCTTCTCATCCTTTCTAGGTGAAGACCACCGAGGGAAATTTAAAAAGCTGGCTAGATGCGGCCTCTTCTTGTTGCCCAAAGTGGGAAGATCAAGAAAGAAGAACAGGGAGTGGGCATTTCTGGTGGACACTTTCTGGGAGCTGCCCAAGGATGTCAACCACCGGAGGCAGCCATGCCCTCCACTAAACAGCCCCAACACTTGTCCTATGACCACTTCCAGTGCCTTTCAATTTTAAAATGCTGCAGTACCTCTCCGAGACTGCAGAGGGGCCACTAAGCTAAAATAAAGAAGAGGTAGCACGCCATTTGTGAAACACCCTCCTTTTGGTACCAGGTGACGAACTTCCTATTGTCGCAGGCATTTTAAGAACCAACAGCATCTTTGCATTCTTCTCCTTTTGCTGTTTTATAATTTGCTTTGTGTTGTTTTCTGTTTGCTGGTTTTATCTCGGTTTCTTTAGCCAGAGAGTTGTTGCATTGTTGTAAATGCATTTTAAAGTGCTTTACATTTTTAACATATTGGGTCCGTCCAAAAACAACTGGGTCTAGCAAGTGATTTGAAAGTACATTAAATAAATAGATGAATGAATAAATGAGAATTTACTCAGTACAGAATTTCAAGCATGTTTTGCACCTGGTGTTCATCACAACGTAATTGCCAAAACACACCACTTTGTGTCTGGAAAAAAGAAGAACTTTCCACCTGGAGAATCCATACTGGCTGAAGTTACCCTTACTTTTCTGGGGGGTTGAGGAGCAGAAATGATTCTGACCCTTTAATGTCCGCACCGCTCAAGGTTTTATGACCCTGAAAACAGTTTCTGCCTTTAAACAGGATTTTGTTTTATGAGTGCTTGCAAGTTCAAGTCACAGAACCTACTCAGTTAACCTGTTCAGGGAGACGGAAGAAATGCTAAACAGTTATTCAAATATCTCTAAACAGAATCTGTACCTCTGTTCATAAAAAAATGCACAAAGCTTTGCATGTACAAGTCTTTAGAAGGTATACCTCTCATTCTGAATTACCTTTGTTTAGAAAAATTTAAAGATTTATTCTGCAATTTTAAACATGCTTTCCGACAAACAAGTACCACTGAGCTCAATGGGGCTTAGTTCTGAGTGAACAGGTGCATGATTGTACTGGTAGTGGAAAGCAAGCTTTCCAAAATGTAACTTCCAATACGTGGGTTTGTACTGCAGCTCCCAGCATCCCAATGATTAGTCAGAATGGCTGGGGCTGATGGAAATTCTAACCCAACAGCACCTGGAGGGCGCTCTCTTAAACACAGCTCCTAGTAAACAAATCCGTTTGAGAAGGGCTTCGCTTAAGCTTCTGTTCACCAAAAGCATAGAAGCTGTCACAAAAAATGTGACACTGAAAGAGTTTTCATCTTAACAAGTATTCAAAAACATGTGTTTAAATCTAAAATATAAAAGCCAAAGTTTATCTGTGTCAGGCAAGGACCTCATATGATTGGCTATGTCAGGCGAGGACCTCATATGATTAGCTATGTCAGGCGAGGACCTCATATGATTGGCTATGTCAGGCGAGGACCTCATATGATCGGCGGTGTCAGGCGAGGACCTCATATGATTGGTTATGTCAGGCGAGGACCTCATATGTTTGGCTGCGTCAGGCGAGGACCTCACATGATTGGCGGTGTCAGGCAAGGACCTCATATGATTGGTGGTGTCAGGCAAGGACCTCATATGATTGACTATGTCAGGCGAGGACCTCATATGATTGGCTATGTCAGGCAAGGACCTCATATGATTGGATGCGTCAGGCGAGGACCTCATATGATTGGATGCGTCAGGCGAGGACCTCATATGATTGGCTGCGTCAGGTGAGGACCTCATATGACTGGCTGCGTCAGGCGAGGACCTCATACGATTGGCTGCGTCAGGTGAGGACCTCATATGACTGGCTGCGTCAGGCGAGGACCTCATACGATTGGCTGCGTCAGGTGAGGACCTCATATGATTGGCTGTGTCAGGCGAGGACCTCATATGATTGGCTGCGTCAGGTGAGGACCTCATATGATTGGCTGCGTCAGGTGAGGACCTCATATGACTGGCTGCATCAAGCGAGGACCTCATATGATTGGCTGCCTAAGAAGATTCTATGGAATCCTAAGCTTTGAAGTTTAGGGAGGGGGGTGGCTTTAGAATTCTCAGCCAGAGAGCTCTTGGGCCTGGCCAGTTGCTATGGAGATGAGGACTAGCAGGAAGGAGGAGGGCAGTGTATTTCCCTCAGGAACCCAACCTCTGCATGTTAATACGGATTGGATTGGGGAATGTGGAGAAAAGTCACAGTCACTGGACAAGACAGTTTGGGGAAATTAGAGACACAGAATCTCAGATCCTTTCTAACAAGTATGACCTATGAGAAAATGAGAAAATCCCGGGCAGCATCGGGTATATACGCTAGTGGGAACTAAAAGTGAAACAAAACTGGAAGGAGAGGGGAGAGGCTATGATTCTTGGAGATATTTGCAATTTGTAATTTGGACTGTAAGTATTTTACTTACTTTTAAAGAAATAAAAACAAAAATAGAATTACGCCATTTGCTGACTGTGAACACAGACCACTAATGTCCTTTACAGCGCATTTTTTTTGTCAGCAACACACACATCACCACTTGGCATTTTATCAATCATCAGCCAATCAATACCCTGCTTCTAAAAGTATGTTAAAAGCTATAGACTAGAAGGCAGCCAAAACCCCCAGGAAAAGCCCCAGGCCAGAAGATATCAGCAAGTTAAGCCGTACACTTTAAAAAAAAAATGAATACAAAGCTTAATACAAGTTTACCTCCAAGTCTCCCTTTGTAATGGATTCCTCCTCCACACGGAACTGCAAATCTTCTACTTTTCTGCAGAGAAAGGTCAGGAACAAAAAATGTTGAAAAGGATACCGTGTTTAATCCATGTGGCTAAATCACGTTAGTCATCTTTTTTGCACCAGTTACATAAAGAAGTAGACAGTGGCAGCTTCTTTAATATTTCGCTTGAACAAAAACCCAGAGCAGACTCACCAATCCACTGACATGGAAGCCTTGCTATTGCCTGCTGCCATTTAATGACCCGTTTTGGCCTGGTACGTTTTACATCCGGGGCCCTTTCACAATACACAATTATAGCCCTACGATTCCATTTTGTTAATTCTATTTTAACTGCCGTGGCAGAGACAGGCAGGCAAATTGGGAGGGGTTGCTAATACGCCAGAGGACAGGATCAAAATTCAAAATGACCTGGATAGATTGGAGAGCTGGGCCAAGGCTAACAAAATGAAATTCAACAGAGAGAAGTGTAAGGTCCTACACTTGGGTAGAAAAAATGGAATACATAAATATAGGATGGGGGACACGTGGCTGGATAGCAGCACGTGTGAAAGGGATCTGGGAGTCTTCATAGGTCACAAGCTGAACATGAGTCAGCAGTGTGATGCGGCAGCCAAGAAAGCCAATGCAATTCTCGGCTGCATCAATAGGAGTCTGGTGTCTAGATCGAGAGAGGTACTGGTACCACTCTACTCTGCTTCGGTTAGACCCCATCTTGAATACTCTGTCCAGTTCTGGGCACCCCAATTCAAGAAGGATATCAACAAGCTGGAGCAAGTCCAGAGGAGGGCGACCAAAATGGTGAGAGGCCTGGAAGCCATGAAGCCCTATGAGGATAGACTTAGAGAGCTGGGTATGTTTAGTCTGCAGAAGAGGAGGTTAAGAGGGGACATGATAGCCATGTTTAAATATTTGAAGGGATGCCACGTAGAGGAGGGAGAGGGCTTGTTTTCTGCTGTTCCAGAGACCAGGACAAGGAGCAATGGATTCAAGCTGCAGGAAAGGAGATTCCACCTGAACCTCAGGAAGAACTTCCTGACGGTCAGGGCTGTCCGGCAGTGGAATCTGCTGCCTTGGAGTGTAGTGGAGTCTCCTCCTTCTTTGGAGGATTTTAAGCAGAGGCTTGATGGCCATCTGTCGGGAGTGTTTTGAGGGTGTTCCTGCATGGCAGGGGGTTGGACTGGATGGCCCCTGGGGTCTCTTCCAACTCTACATTTCTATGATTCTATGATTCTATGATTCCAGGCAGGTGTTCGGTATGGGGAAACGTCATAGATCTTACAAGCACTCTAGAAGCAGAGTTTTCAAGTTTCAGAACTGTCTGTAAATGGAGCGGTTTTAACACCAGCCTAGTCTGGATGCAACTCCAGTGCCATGGGTAACTGAGGCTATGTGTTAAGTTATTAACTGGTTTTAGCTTAATTTTATGTGAACCTGTATCTAAGATCTAAAATAAAATAGGCTAAAATAAAAATATGTCTGCATTTCCACCCAATTTTTTTTCCTGTCTACTGTTCTCACTTAGGGACTTTCCCTGCCTGCAATTCCTTTATGTTTGTCCATTCTGAGCTTTTGGTTACAATTCCTTCTCCACAAAGTCCATCTGGAGCTGGGGTGGGTAACCCCTGTGGGTATAGGAGCCATTTTTGTCCTATTTTGGACCTTGGTACATTTATTTAGTCAGACCTGTTTGCAACAAGAGTGGGGACCAGTGTTTAAATAGTCATAGTTTTTCTTTTGCTAGCTTATTTTAGTTAAATTCTGAGTGATAGTTTAATTCTATAAGAGTTAGTTGTATTGTTGTGCATTGCTTTGTATTTTTGTTTCAATGTACTGATGCTCTGTATCAATTTGCATAGTCTTTGTGTGCAGTTTGCAGTTTGTATGAGATCACTGGCATGATCTTGGTGTGTGGTTTACGTTTACGCTTAAATGTCGATAAAGATTTTTTTAAAAAGCAAACTTTTTTTTTTTTTTTCTATAGCATTTTAAATAATAATAAATAAAAATAATGATGGAGTTTGGCAGATTATACAGCCTTCCTGCCCAAGGAAGTCTATGTGCTTTTGGAAAACCAGTTCTGGAACGGCAGCTATGCACTAACATCAGATCCCTTTCTAAAGAAATGTAGGAGCTGCAGTGCAATGATGAAACTGTGCTTTTTGCTGCATGCAATTAACCAGTAATATCACTTGACAGATTGCTATCATTGCAGTAAAGGCTGCCAAATTCAGGGAAAAGCAGGCGGATTCCATTTCAGCAAATTGTCAGGGAGAGCTAAAACAAAGAAAAATATCCCTAACTTCTAGCTTAAACGCTATTCCCTCCTCCTGTGAATGTGTTCCATAAGTATTTCCCCCATTAATAATATTATGTGTTTTACAAGCAACATGGGTATACAGATCACACATTGCCTAATTTTATGAACACTCCCTTAACGCTAACAATTTATTACCTTTATGTGAATTCTGTTATTTCATTTTACACAGCTAGGGTCCAAGGATTGATGCAATAAATGTTCTATTAGCAGTAACTTGTAACCTCCAGTCATGGCTGACGGTGATCCTCACACTGCTTTTGGAGAGGGGGGCAAGATTTGTTCAGAGGAGGGTTCCCATTGTCTCCCTCTAAGGGTGGGAAAATGTGACTCGCCAAAGTTCACCGAGGGGGTTTCTGGGATCTGAACTCCGGTCTCAAGCCACTACACAATGCTGGCTTTCAGGCACAGGTATTTCTTGTTGTTATTGTGTGACCTCGAGTCATTTCCAACTTATGGCAACCCAATCATGGTTTTTTCTGGGGCTGAGAGTGCAGCGCACACCCAAGGTCATCCAGTGGACTTCCATGTTGAACGGGGAATCAAACCCCCCTCTCCAGGATCATAGTCTCTTTAAACCATGCTGGCAATCCAGTTGCTCCTTAGGGAAAATACACTTTCCCCCAGGTCTGCTGAAATGGAGAGGTCACTTCTCCATTCCATGCCCTTGTAAGTTTGGGCAGAAGTAAAGGCAGACAGAACAAGAGGAAAGTTAAAACCCCAACATCTTAGATCGGTACTCAAACTACTCCATCACGCTGGACTGCTACTGCTACTAACTACAATCAATCAAAGAAGGTATTATCCAAACCCATTTTTGAATTTTACTCCAGGATCACATCACGGTGGCCATTTCTGCACTATAGTGTTATAGTGCTATTATTTCATTTTCAGCATCCTATGGAATCCAAGGGTTTGCTGTTTAGGGAAGGGCCTATAGAATTCTCAGCGAGAGAATTCTTTGGCCTCCCTAAACTACAAACTCCAGAATTCCACAGGATGTTGAAAGTGGAATAACAGCACTATAACAGTGTACTGTGGAAATGGTCTGAGATTCATTGTCTTTTTACTAGAATTATTTTATTGTTGCCTTTATTGTTGTGGACCACAAGCTGAATGTGAGTCAGCAGTGTGATGTGGCAGCCAAGAAAGCCAACGCGATTCTTGGTTGCATCCATAGGAGTATGGTACCTAGATCGAGGGAGGTAATGGTACCACTCTATTCTGCTTCGGTTAGACCTCATCTGGAATACTGTGTCCAGTTCTGGGCACCTCAATTCAAGAAGGATATTGGCAAGCTGGAACGCGTCCAGAGGAGGGCGACCAAAATGTTGAAGGGTCTGGAAGCCATGAAGCCCTTAGGGAGCCGGGGATTTAGTCTGCAGAAGAGAAGGTTAAGAGGGGACATAGAATCATAGAATCATAGAAATTCAGAGTTGGAAGAGACCACACAGGCCATCCAGTCCAACCCCCTGCCATGCAGGAACACCCTCAAATCAATCCCGACAGATGGCCATCAAGCCTCTGCTTAAAAACCTCCAAGGAAGGAGACTCCACTACACTCCGAGGCAGCAGATTCCACTGCCGGACAGCCCTGACTGTCAGGAAGTTCTTCCTGAGGTTCAGGTGGAATCTCCTTTCCTGCAACTTGAATCCATTGCTCCTTGTCCTGGTCTCTGGAGCAGCAGAAAACAAGCCCCCTCCTTCCTCTACGTGGCATCCCTTCAATGATAGCCATGTTTAAATATTTGAACGGATGTCATGTTGAGGAGGGAGCTGGCTTGTTCTCTGCCACTCCAGAGACTAGGACAAGAAGCAATGGGTTCAAGTTGCAGGAAAGGAGATTCCACTTGAACCTCAGGAAGAACTTCCTGATGGTCAGAGCTATCTGGCAGTGGAATCTACTGCCTCCATGGAGTGTGGTGGAGTCTCTTCCTTCTTTGGAGGTTTTTAAGCAGAGGCTGGATGGCCATCTGTTGGGAGTGCTCTGATGTGGGTTCCTGCCTGGCAGAAGGGGGTTGGACTAGATGGGGTCTCTTCCAACTCTAGGATTCTAGGATTCTAAGTGTCATGAACATCATCACACCTGCTGTGTTGCAGATAGTTCTGTCCTGTCTCGCAGAGGCCACTCCTAAATCCATTCTGGGTTTTAATTTGAACTTTAAGGCACTATCCAAAGTGCTGAGCCTGGTTCTCCAAGCAAGTTCAGAACCTTGGACAGTTCCTTTAAAGTCTGGTCAAAACTGCAAAGCTGATTCACCGTAACACGGAAGCCACGAGGCACATAGCACTGCCTTGCTACGTGGGTTGCTCCCACGGCTGGAGAGAGGGAGATATTCTTCTCTTGCCTGGATTACATTTTCAAGAACTCTGGAAGATGAAATGCTGACGGTGGAGCAGAAGCAAGGATTCCAGGTTGCAAGGTTCTTATGCTCAAGCCAGGTTGTTCAGCTTTGGGCCACATCACTGCCCCTTGTAGCCACTGACAAAGTGACTGCAGAGTCAGGGGGAGAAAAGGCATGTAAGGAAGGAGTTACTAGCCACTCTTGGCTGAGCTGCTGTGGCCTGGGACCTTTTTACACCTAGAACTCTAGTGCTACAATTTTCCTTTAACTTCCAACTTAATATCCTATGGGAATTCTGGGATCTCTATTCTGGAAAGGATATTTAGAATTGTCAGCCAGAGAGCTCTAGTTCCTCCCCAAACTACAACTCCCAAGATTCCATAGGATGCAGTCATCTTAAAGTAGAATCATAGTGCTGTGTTTGCATAGCATGAAAGAGACAACACCAGTGAGCCCAGGATGAGGAAAACCGCCTCAGAAAGCCATGGGAAAACGAAGGTGGTGGTTGCTAATTTAGTTTGTATGTCAGCCTTCCTCAGGAGAGTTCGGGGTGGCTAATAATCTACATAAAAAGACACCACGAATTGCAAATATCTAAAGTCACCAACTACAGATATCTACTCAGATACACAACTTGGGTCCAAGTTCTCTGCAGGGCTACACTCTCTCCAACAAGTCTGCTGGAAGAGAGGCTTTTCTTTCTGTCCCACCACCCTTACAGGAAAAGCTTGGTCCTAGGACTTGGCTCCTTTTAAGCTCTGCAACAGCAACGTGGTGTAGTGGTTTGAGCATTGAACCATGGCTCTGGAGTCCAGAGTTCAAGTCCTCAGTTGGCCATGGAAACCCACTGGGCAACTTTGCACAAATCACACCCTCTCAACCTCAGAGGAAGGCACCGGCAACACCCCTCTGAACAAATCCTGCCCAGAAAACCTCATGATAGCTTTGCCTTAGAGCAGTGGTTCTCAACCTTCCTAATGCCGCGACCCTTTAATACAGTTCCTCATGTTGTGGTGACCCCCAACCGTAAAATTATTTATTTATTATTTACAATGCCTCCCCCCCCCAGCAAAGGCTGCCTCGCCAGCCAGGAACAGGGGGGGGCAGGCAGGGAGGGAAAGAGGAGCCGTGAGTCTACCCCCCAAAAAACCTCCAAGACCCCCCCCCTGGGCTCTGCTTCTGCTTCACTCTCATTTCTGCTGGGGGGGGCAGTGTGGGAAAAGTTTCCAGAGTGTTGACCCTGGTCGGGGGAGGGGAGGGAAGAATCCCAGCGCCTTTGTCTTTTGCACCGGGCGCAGCTCGCCCCCCCCCTGGAAAAGTGCCGCCTTGTGGCCTTCTGGCCCTTCTGCAGCGCCCCCCTCTGTGGCGAGTGGGGCAGGGGCTGTGGCGAGGAGGGGGCCTGCCCCCCGTGCTGCCACCGCCCCCCCAAGCTGACATGTCAGATGGAAGGTTCTCCTGGTAGCAGAGAAGGGGAGTGATTTCATTCCCTTCTGGACAGGGGGCAGGAGGATGCGAGCGCGTGGCTCGTGCTTGCGCACCACCACTCCTGCTGTGGCGACGCTGTGGCCGCACGTGCTCCCGCCAAAGAGGGCAGGGGGACGCGAGCGCGTGGTTCGTGCTTGCGCACCACCACTGAGGAGGGAATATAGCTTAAGACCATTGGAAACACATATTTTCCGATGGTCTTAGGCTACCCCTGTGGAAGGGTCATTCGACCCCCAAAGGGGTCGCGACCCACAGGTTGAGAACCGCTGCCTTAGAGTCACTAGAAACTGGGAACAAGTTGAAGACACATAACAAAAAAAAAAAACCTGGCCCTCTTTTTGTTGCCCTTCTGCAAGTAGGCAGGGAATTTTCTCATCCTGACAGCCCTTAAGGAAGAACTTTTCAAGAAAGGACTTTTCATTGTCTTCCATGCTGCTTTTTCACAGCTTTTTGTCTTTTTTTAAACAGATGTTTTTAACTGCTTTTGATGCAACTAAATGAAATCGCATTTTAACAATAACGTTTCCTATGTTTCAATCTGTGCTGTGTTTTAAAGCAATACGATTTACACACTAAAAATAAGACCTAGGGAAATGTAGTATATATTGAAAGTGGTATTGTAAGGAAAAGATGTCTTAGCAATACAAAAAAAGAGTTAAATTTAAAGTAACTGGGAGTAAGGATTAGAGCTGGAGAAAAGGAATAAAAGGTGTAAGAAATTTAGGGAATATCTATCGTTAAAAGAAGGAAATAATAGATAAGTTAGCAGGGTACCCTGAGTTTCTGAAGAGGGGAGGGAAAGGAAGAGGGAGATTTTGCACTGAGGGATTTTAGGTGGTGGGAATTGATAAGACTGTATGTAATAATTCGTATATGTATGCAAGAGATTTATTTTTTTTGGTAAATTTGTAACTTTGATATTTTTTTATGAAAGGAAGAGTTTGCACTGGGGGAATTTGGGTGGTGGGAAATAGTAGGACTTGTTCTATGTATATGTAGAAGACGTTTGTAATGTTTGCAATTTTCATACTTTTTTCAATAGAATTAAAAATATCTAAAAAAATTTTTTACAATCATCTTGACTTCTAGTTTTGGAAGAAAAGGTAAAGTATCATGTACATATGTAGTAAAATATGATAAAAAAAAGATGTAGCCATGTTGGGGTGCGAGGTATGTACCTCAGAGCATGTGCAGAGTGCAGAAAACCAGAGCAGCAATAAAGCAGCAGTAAAAGACCGAGCAGCACTTATTTGCTCCTGAAAGCTCGTGCAAATAGAGACTTTTTAAACTAGTGTCTGAAAGACAAGAATGTAGGGGAGAGCGGGATCTCCAAAAGAAGGGATCTTACCCCAAGAAGGTCCTGGCTGGGTGATTCTAGGAGCTAATACCCCAAAAAGCAGCATTTCCAAGCTCTGGAAATAACCAATCAGTTTTCTAACTTTTCTTCCAGCTGAGGCAGCCAGGCCCAGTTATAGAATCATAGAAGTGTAGAGTTGGAAGAGACCCCAGGGGTCATCCAGTCCAACCCCCTGCCATGCAGGAACACCCTCAAAGCACTCCCAACGGATGCCCATCCAGCCTCTGCTTAAAAACCTCCAAAGAAGGAGGAAACTCCACCACACTCCATGGAGGCAGCAGATTCCACTTCCTGAGGTTCAAGTGGAATCTCCTTTCCTGCAGCTTGAATCCATTGCTCCTTGTCCTAGTCTCTGGAGTAGCAGAAAACAAGCCCTCTCCCTCCTCTACATGGCATCCCTTCAGATATTTAAACATGGCTCTCATGTCCCCTCTTAACCTTCTCTTCTGCAGACTAAACATACCCAGCTCTCTAAGTCTATCCTCATAGGGCTTCATGACTTCCAGGCCCCTCACCATTTTGGTCGCCCTCCTCTGGACTTGCTCCAGCTTGTCAATATCCTTCTTGAATTGGGGTGCCCAGAACTGGACACAGTATTCAAGATGGGGTCTAACCAAAGCAGAGTAGAGTGGTACCAGTACCTCCCTCGATCTAGACACCATACTCCTATTGATGCAGCCGAGAATTGCATTGGCTTTCTTGGCTGCCGCATCACACTGCTGACTCATGTTCAGCTTGTGGTCTACGAAGACTCCTAGATCCCTTTCACACGTACTGCTATCCAGCCACGTGTCCCCCATCCTATATTTCTGTATTCCATTGTTTCTACCTAAGTGTAGGACCTTACACTTCTCTCTGTTGAATTTCATTATGGTGCCAGTCTTAGAGGTGACTCTGCCTGCCAGCTCAAAAATTCATGGGTAGCCCAAAAATGCATCCCTGTCACCAAATCTTAACATGTTAGCACCCTGATACCTTGGATCCGGGAAATGCTGGAAATGCCAAGAGGAGGTAGGTACAACCTACCACCTATGGTGGATGTGTAAGTTGGCAAAGAGATACTGGAATACTATACATAATAAGATTGAAGAAATTCTTCAAGTGAAATTCTCAAAAGAGCCAGAAATCTATCCGTTGATTATGGTGCACGCACTGGATCAAAGCACGCAGAAGAAGTACTCAAAGGTTCTACTATAACAATAGCTAGAGTTGAGTACGCAAAGCTTCGGAAGAAGGAAAAAATACCAAACATTGAGCAATGGACACAAAGCTTATACGAAATTAGGTTAGCAGATCACTTAACACAGAGACTTAGAGGGCAAACTGACGAGAAGATTGCAAAAGACCTGTAAACTCTTATTTTCTGAGCCAGAGAGTAATATAAGCCATCTTATCCACATAAAAGAAATAAGAAAAAAAAATGACGAAAAGTAAACATCAAGCAAACAAACAAACAAATAAATATAATAAAAGTAAATATTTCTAATGTAAATTAAAAACTAGAGTTAGATTAATTTAGGAGCATCACGATAAGACGTAAGAATACAGTTCATTGACAAGAGAAATGCAATGCTGGATCAATATATAAGAGGTCATTGGTGACAAATCAAGGGTTAAACGAATAATAATATTTATTAGCTCTTACAAGGAAAAAAAGCTAGTGTTGCAGGCACTCAAAGATAAAGAGACCAGAGAGTTGGAAAAAGAGTAAATATTGTAAATATGTGAAATTATTGTAAGAAGATATTACCACTATATGTTGTATTACTAAAAGAGGTACATATTTGTTTTTGTTTATGATTTCTTTGTTTGGAAAATTAATAAAATTATTAAAATTCAAAAAAAAGAAAAAGAAAATTTGAGTCTAAGCCACATTTTTTCCCCAGCCCCATTCTCCTCCCAACCTCAGCAATGGGTACCTTTTCTCCTCTTCCAACTGGTTGAGCAACTCAACTTTCTCCTTCTGGGCTCCTTCCAGCACCGTTCGTGCTCTTTGCAAATTTCCTTCTGCTTCGGCGACATACTAGGGAGAAGAGGGGAAGAAAAGTCCCAATTGAATCAACTGTATATGCATTACATATTATTCTATCTTACCTATTACAACATATTGGTTATATGCCACCACGGTCCATTTGCTTTTTGTTTTTTTACATGCCATTTAAACAGCCAAAAAGCATCAAAGGACAGAGACTGTAATGTCTGCAAAAGCGCTTTACTTATGCTCTTTATTTCCTTTGCAGAGCTGGAATATAAACAAAGTTGATAAATACCTGGCTGAAAATTTATTGTTCGATATTTTGGGGGAAAGAAGATTAAAGTTTATGGGAATACTGAAGGAAGGGGGGTGGAAATCAGGTTGGGAACTATTGCTTGTGAAGGTTAAAGAGGATATGGAGTATGGTGAAATTAATAATGGAATCAAATCCACATCCCACATTCTGGATGAAGATCTTTCTATATGAGAAGTATTAATCAAACCTCTGCTAAGCCATTGGGGAGGGGTGGGGGGATTATACTATTTTTTGAAAGTAACGTCTGTGATTTGAATGTTAATTTGTTTTTGTAATTTAATCTGTAATAAAATAATTAATAATTTTAAAAAGTTTTAAAAAATTTCCTTTGCAGAGCTGAAATACCTCCCCTAGGAGAGACCTTGGCAGCCTCCCAGCCAAACACAGACCAGACTGAGACGTGCTAAGCAGAACGACAGAATTCAAGATAAAATTAGAGATAGAAATGGCACAAAATATGCAGACCAACCACTGGCTGTTTTCTAGGTGGTCAGTTGTAGACTTGATGATACAGATGTGTGTGTGTGTATGTGCGTGCATGTGTGTGTGAAAATTGCTCCTCCAGGATGTAGCTACTTGTGTGTGCGTGTGTGTGCAAGATGAGGAAACTGACTCTTCAAATAAGAATTCTTACCCCCAAAAAGTTTTCCTTCCATCCTGGCTTTTCTACTTTTGCGGCAGCTTAAAATTTCAGGTGACCATTTCGAACTGGGTTGGGCAAAGTGCAGCCTGTCCAAAAAATTTTGATCTAGTGCCCCAAAATGACCTTGCATGGAGGATATTTCAACCATGTCCGGAGTATCCCCCTGGATTCCTTCAGAGCTCAGTATGAAATTTTGCAAATTTTTTCACAAAAAAATTGTTTTGCTTCAAAAAATGCCCTCGCGGCGGGGAGGGAGGTCCCTCTCACTGCCACCTCCTCTGAGATGCACCACGTGACAACATAAGAAGCCTTCTTGGTGGTGGCACCTAAAGATGGTACCCCCCCTTCCGTCTTCCATCAGTCTAAGAGGCTACTCTTTAGGTGGCACCTAAAGATGGTACCCCCCTTCCGTCTTCCATCATCTACGAGGCTCCATCACTGCTTAGCTTCAGGTTTAAGGAACAAAACTTTTTCATTACAATGGGACTTCCCTGATGGAACATGCCACTATGTTTCCTAGAGGGGCTTTGGGGCCATTTGGGGCAAAAAGAATCTTTTTGGGGGGCAGGACAAGGTGCGGCAAGGGAGGTACACCCCTCTTCTGCCTACCCGCTCAAGCTTGTGCCAACCCACCCACCTGCTCGTGCTGGGCTTTCAGGATGGCGATCTCCTTCTCCACCTCGCAGATGCGGCTGGTCGCCTTGGCCACCTCGGCTCTCTCCAGGTCCCGCTCTGCCAGGAGCTGCTCGATGTGCTGCTGCTTCTCCTTCAGCGCCTCCTGCAGAGCTGTCGTGCCAGAGATCTTCCGGGCGTAGCGCGAGGAGGTCTCTGTCAGCTGCAGGGGGAGAGTGGCAAAGCCTTGATGGGAAAACCCGGTTGGCCCCATTATTCCTCCCCTGAGCCTGGCAACAAATTGAACATCCAAACAGAACTTGAACAAGGAATGTGGCACTTTTTCTCTCCGTGGCTGGTGTCCTAGCTTTATTTTTCTCCAGGTGCTACCTTAAAAAAACCTGTCCTTGTGATGTTTGATCATTCCTCCCAAATCCTCCGTGGGAAGAGCTCAGAGACACAGCCCTTGTTTTAACTGCAGAAGGGACTGGTCTCTCTAGAAATTCCTATGACTCAATTCTATAATTCACTTCCCAGAGATTCCTAGTGAGAATGCTTCTCTAGGCATTGCTCAGTCCCTCCACCTTGGCTCTGTGGTCCACTTTGTCAGTATAA
Organism: Ctenosaura bakeri; assembly: GCA_948474755.1. Taxonomy (NCBI): domain Eukaryota; kingdom Metazoa; phylum Chordata; class Lepidosauria; order Squamata; family Iguanidae; genus Ctenosaura; species Ctenosaura bakeri. The sequence continues at coordinate 50,534 of CAOLHI010000855.1, forward strand.
CACGAGAGCATGTGCAGAGTGCTGAAAGGCCAGCGACGTCCAGCTGCAAGCGAGCAGCTCCAGGCAGGCCAAAAAAGTTCCAGAGACTCATAGAGATAAACTCAGGGCTATTTATTTAGTGAAGCACACTGGGGCTAAAGTTAGGGCTTCCGGCAGCATGCCAGCAAGCAATAAGTAAGACAGGAACAATAAATCAGCAGGTAAAAGCACAAACCGGCAGCATGTCTAGATACATTCCATAAATCAGTCAGCAGAGCGGCATGACCACCAGGAATTGACCCTAATAGTAAAGTACAGTTCCAAACCCAAGCCTTTTTAAGGGCTTGACATCACCCCAGACACTATGGAGTGATCCAATCACATTTGCAGCAGGCAACCTTCTCATGTTGACAAGGCAAGATCTTCCGAGGCTGGCTAGCCAAAACATTCTTGCAGCTGCACTCAGGGTCACATCACCTCCTTCCTGCCATTCACTTAGAAAAACCTTTTTTGCCATACTGCACTCACACTGACTGCCTCGACAGACTTCTACCGGAATTTGACCATAGAATTGCACTAGAGGACCTAGAGCAGTGGTTCTCAACCTGTGGGTCACAACACCTTTGGGGGTCGAACGACCCTTTCACAGGAGTTGCCTAAGACCATCAGAAAATATGTATTTCCGATGGTCTTAGGCTCCATTCCCTCCTCGGTGGTGGTGCGCAAGCGCGAGCCACGCGCTCGTGTCCTCCTGCCCCCTTTGGGGGGAGTGCTTGCGGCCACAGCGTCGTCACAGCAGGAGTGGTGGTGCGCGAGCCACGCACTCGCGTCCCCCTGTCCCCTGTTCAGAAGGGACTGAAATCGCTCCCCTTCTCCGCTACCGGGAGAACCTCCCGTTTGAAGGGCCAGTTTGGGGGGTGGTGGCAGCACAAAGGGCAGGCCCCCTCTTCGCCATGGCCCCTGTCCCACTCACCACGGAGGGGGGCACTGTGGAAGGGCCGGGGGGCTGCAAGACAGTGCTTTTCCAGGGGGGCGAGCTGTGCCCGGCGCAAAAGACAAAGGCGCTGGAATTCCTCCCCCCGCCCCGGCCAGGGTCAACACTTTGGAAACTTTTCCCACACTGCCCCCCCCCGGGCGGAAATGAGAGCGAAGCAGAAGCAGAGCCCAGGGGGGTTCTTGGAGTTTTTTCCTGGGGAAGACGCGTGGCTCCTCTTTCCCTGCCCGCCCCCCCCCATTCCTGGCCGGCAAGGCAGCCTTTGCTAGGGGGGGAAGGCATTGTAAATAATAAATAAATAATTTTATGGTTGGGAATCACCACAACATGAGGAACTGTATTAAAGGGTCACGGCATTAAGAAGGTTGAGAACCACTGACCTAGAGATTCCTAGAGAAGTTTTCTCAGGTAAGAAAACTAGAGCCTGTGATCTTTATTTTATTTTTCTTCACATTTTTTCCACTGTCAGAAGGATCTTGCGGCTCCAACCCCTGCAAAAGTAGATGGCTCACTATAGTTGTGATTAGTAACTGCAGCAGAGGAACTGTGATATGGAAGGAAATTTCCAAATCTCTGGAAAAGTAATCATGTTCAAATCCTCAAAATTTTGAAGTTTTATGTGATTTTTACACCAGATGCAATGCCAGGTATTAGTTTTTGCCAATGCTATGCAATAACATTTTTGGTGCAGTGGTTTGTGGTTTATAATTTGATCATTTATCTTGTTATTCTTTGGTTATTGAAATTATGGTGACCCTTCCCATAAAGGGTGAAGGATCGAAAGGAAGACCAATGTGGAAAGGTAAGGCAGACTGTAAGACAGAGCTTTCCAAACTGTGTGTCACGACACATTAGCGTGTCAGCTGGAGTGTGTAGGTGTGTTGCACAAACAAACCTAAAAATGCTGAAAGGTGGAAGCTTAAAAATGCTTGATGGTGAAATGTAAGTGTCTTTATCTAATATTCCACCAAATATTCAAAAGCTGTGTTCATCCTATCAACCTCATACATCTCATTAAAATGGTAAGTAGTTACTGGTTTTATTCAATTTTTCAAATTCTTGCACATATTTACATATTGTTACTCATAAATGACAAACAATCTTGGAAATATACGTCCGTATTTATAAATCATATATTTCCAAAATTATAAAGGAAAGGTTTTCATGAGATATGTTGTGTCCCCATTCATTATTACAATTTACGTTCCACATCTTTTATCAGGGCTTAGTTTAACCTCTGGTTTGCTAGTAAAACTGAATTACTCTGTCGCGAAAGGATGCATGTCTAACAAAGTGTGTCACCAACATGAAAAGTTTGGAAAGCTCTGCTGTGCAAGATCAAGGTAAGCTAGATCCACGCAGAAGAGAATGTATCCTCAACCAAAGAAAATTTTAGAGGAAGCAGAGTTATTAAGCTCTTAGGAGTCTTAGGGAATAGCTAATTAAGCCATTATAAAGCCTTCTGACTCTTGCATCAACTAACTGGTGTACAACCTGAAATGTACTGGGAAAGATTCAGCAAGGGGAGGGAAAAATCACATTTCAGGTGCCCCTCGACAGCAGCCCAATACATTCTGCTAATGCTTAAGGCCTGTCCGGCAAAAGGAAGCAGGATCGTTCTTTACCAGTCCGCTCCGGCTGGGCCTTCCCCCGACCGAGGAGGCCACGGAACTAACAGAGCTGATGGACGAGCTGCTGGGGCTGTGGGTCAAGGCAGAAACCCCCATGGCCATCCGCTTACTCTTCTTGGCTTTGGCTGGGCTGGTGGAGGGGAAGCCGATCCGGATCACCTTGTGGATAGGAGCAAAGAGGCCGAATTTGGGGGGACACTGAAAATATCTGGAGCAGAAAAACAGAGAAAGAGAGAGAGAGACAGAGATTAAGTTTCAGCTCCTTTCCAGAACAAAACACTTCCCAGTCCATATTCTGTTCTTTTCCTACTGGGATCACCTTAGGCATCATTCCTGTCCCTCTTACTGCTACCTCCTCTGAGATGCACCACGTGACAACATAAGAGGCCTTCTTGGTGGTGGCACCTAAAGATGGTACCCTCCTTCCATCTTCCATCAGTCTATGAGGTTTCTCTTTAGGTGGCACCTAAAGATGGTACCCCCTTCCGTCTTCCATCAGTCTATGAGGCTCCTCTTTAGGTGGCACCTAAAGATGGTACCCCCTTCTGCCTTCCATCAGTCTATGAGGCTCCTCTTTAGGTGGCACCTAAAGATGGTACCCCCTTCTGCCTTCCATCAGTCTATGAGGCTCCTCTTTAGGTGGCACTAAAGATGGCACCCCCCTTCCATCTTCCATCAGTCTACGAGGCTCCATCACTGCTTAGCTTCAGGCTTAAAGAACAAAACTTTTTCATTACAATGGGACTTCCCTGATGGAAAATGCCACTACGTTTTGTACCACAGTCCAGAGCTGTCTTTCTCCCATGCCATTACCCTTGCTGCACTTAAAAATCTACTGCTAAAGGTTATCCATGTAGCAGAGAAAGGTGACAATGTTTTAAAACCTAGAGAGATAATACGGTGTAATGCTGGACTTAAAAGATGACAGAACCAAGTCCTAATCCATCACCCAGCCATGAAATTCACTAGTCTTTTGGGCTGACCTTCCACACAGAATAAAAAGGGGAGAATGGAAGAACAATTTTGGCCCTTAAACTCCTTGGAAGGGTAAAATGTAGTAAGAAACCAAATTGACAGATTTCCCCCCCCCAATAATTTCAATGCACAAACTGTTTTCCTGGCATGTATTTTGTTGCATTGCCCTCGGAATGTCTCTCTCTCTCTCTCTCTCTGAGACAAATGTGATTTGAACGTCAAAGTCAAACATAATCAAGCCATTGGGGGGAAAGAGTAAAAAGATTTTGGTAGCAGCAGTCTAATGGTGGGGAAATCCATCATCCACCCTATCATACAAGTAGTATTTACTCTGCTTTTTGCATCCAAAAAGGAGTCCAAAATAACCAACATCCAGAAATACAACATAATGATTTCAAAATTCTAAGCAAACAATATGAAAAAAAAAATTACTTGACAACAAAAACCTACAATAAGACCTGTAAATAAACCACACAGGGCGTTTCCAAGAGGAATCAGCTTGGAAGCATTTGGTAAAATGTATTTATACCAGTCAGTACCTTACCACAGGGATTGATAAAACACTTTGGTCATTTCTGCATTATAGTGCAATTATTCCACTTTCAACATCCTATGGAATCCTGGGGTTTGCAGTTTAGGGAGGAGCTCAAAGTCCATTTCCACACCACACTGTTATAGTGCTATTATTCCACTTTCAACCTCCTGTGGAATTCTGGGGTTTGTAGTTTCCTGAGGCCCAACAGCTCTCTGGCTGAGAATCCTAAATGTCCATCCCTAAACTGCAAACCCCAGGTTTCCCTAGGAGGTTGAAAGTGGAATTACAGCACTATAACAGTGTCGTGTGGAAATGGCCTTAGCCTACCTTGGTAGACAGTTCCATAGGCTGGGAGCAGCCACCAAAAAGGCTCTCTCCCTGGTCTTCGGTGGTGGTGGGAGCAAGAGAAAACCTTCTCCCAAAGAACTTAGCGCTCAGGTAGGTTTGTATACAGTCTTTCAAACAGCTGGGATCTACGCCACATATGACTGAATAGGTCAACACTTTGAATTCTGCCCAGAAATGGACCAGTAGCCAGTGAAGCTGTTTCAACAGGGGAATTATATGCTTTCTATAACCAGCCCCAGTCAGCAGTCTAGGCACATCATTCTGGACCTGTGAAATTTCCTGACAGTTTGCAAAGACAGCCCCCACCCCCACGTAGAATGCATTACAATAATCCAAACGGAATGGAACCAAGGCATGTGTTACTGTTGCCGGATCTGACATCTCAAGGAATGGAGATAGCTGGTGCACTAGGTTTAATTTTGCAAATGCACGCTTGGCCATCGCTGAAACCTGGGCTTCCAGACTTAAGGCTCAAGGTTGAGCCCAAAATACACCTAAGCTATAAATCTGAGATTTCAAGTGTGTGTGTGTGTGTGTGTGTAAACCCATCCAGCACAGGCTGAATCCCTCTTACCCGATCTTTTGACTGGCCAGAAACACCTTTATTTTGTATGGATTAAGCTTCAGTTTGTTTCCCTTCATCCAGACCATTACTGACAACAGACACTGGTTTAGTACTGAAATAGCTTGCTTGGAGTTAGACAGAAAGAACAGATAGAGTTGGATGTTATCAGTGTGCTGGTGACACCGAACCCCAAATCTCCAGATAACTTCTCCTAGTAGTTTCACGTAGACCACCTGGATGGTTTTTGCAAGTTGTAGCAATAAATCAATTAAAGCTTGCAGATTGTAGTAAAGTAGTGCTGAAGCTCTGCATGCAACCCTTGCCGAGAATTAGATTCCCAGAGAATTTTCACCCTCATCTCCGGAGACGATGCAAGAAACCTGGGCCAGGGCAAGATGTGGCAACCCTAAGTCTGGATAACAGTGCACTTCACTTATATCATTCTTGCGTTTTCTCATGTTTGTGTCTACCTGTTTTAATTTCCTTTTAAAAAAAACTGGAAGGAAAGAACATGAAATAGCTACACACTCTCTTTTGAGTGGCAGCCCTACAAACTGTGTAGAAGCACTGCCAGTTCAATACTTAGGAATATTTAAAAAATACAAAATTAATAAAGACTATATATACATATATACCTGCACAAAACTGGGGGGTTAATAAAATACAGTAAAAGACATCTAAATTTATATCACTCTTCCAACAGTCAATTCTTCCAGCTATGAGTGGGCAACTTTGGCTGATTTGGGGACCAATGTGGTTCTGCCATGGGCCACTCCTGTTTGAAAAAAATGAATTTTTCACATTTTTTTTCATATCCCGAAGTGCCTGGAAGTTTACCTCTAGTTTTGGGAAATAAACAAACCCAAAATCCTGCCCTCGAAGCAAAACAACAAGGCCCTGTGCTTTGTTCTAGTGGGAAATTGCTGCTCCAAGAGATTTCTAGGAGCCACAGATTTATTTTGCAGCAAAAAAAAACAGAGGGTCTCAGGAGGGGTCTAGCTGGCCATAAAAACAGCCTGTGGACTTCACTTTGCCCTTGACCATGAAAGTTTGGGAGTCAAACAAAGGGAAGGGAGGAAAGAACATTTTCTGGCAATGGCTGGGTGGAAGGAAAGGAAGGTAGCAATTCTTCCGAGAGACGGGGACATCCCAAATAGCTAAGTAGTTGCCAGGAACATCGTAACATCTAACTACCCGACAGGCAAGTTTTATGGGCCTCCTGAGTAACTTGCCCAGATGTGAGCAGCTGTTCCAAAACACCTCCTCCAATGCGTACAGAATAAAAAGCTGGCAGCTGTTTCAGATTATTTGGCCGAAAGGGAGGTGACATTCCATACTTCCGTAGGGGAAAATGAAGCCTTCAGAAGCAGCTGCCCAAACTCATTCCCCCCCCAAAATGGCTCCTTTGACCGGTGGCTTAGGCAAAAGATCCGCTGAGCTTTCAAGGAGATCAGGGATCCAATCACATGTGCCAGTCCTGCCTAGGATAACTTTCTGATTCCCCACGGTTAACCAATCCAAGAGCTGCTGGCCGGGTCCAATTCTCATCTGTGGCCGGACTCCAGCACTGACAATGTTCAATGCGGTTATGTGCCATCTGCTTCAACTTATGGCCGTCCTGCGCGTAAGAGATCTCCGAGAGACTCTGTTATTAATAGATCTTGCAAACTCAGGGATGTGAATTCCTTGACGAAGCCAATCCACCTGCAACATGATCTTCATTATTCTCTTTTCCAATGAATCACACGGAACCAACGCATGACAGCCTTGATTTAATTTCTGCACGAGTCTGTTATAGCGTGATGATTCCACTTTCAATCTCCTATGGAATCCTGGGGTTTGCAGTTTCGGGAGGGGCCAGCCGGCAGCTTCTATGCACGCAGCTTCTTAAACGCTCTCCAAATGCTCCCTCAAAAATAAAACCATCCTCACGCTGTATCCGTAAATTGCACGAAGAGGGTGCAGGCCCAGTTGCTTGGAGGAGGAAGTTCCAGAAATTTGGCATCAGCACTGAAAAAGTCCTGTCCTTAATAAACCACCTTCCATATATCCGGAGGAGGATGTTCTCTACAGATACCCAGATTAAGTCTTCTTTATGGAAGAGGAAGGAGGATCCATGAGTTAGCCTAGCGTCAGATTATACAGAGTTTTTAAAAAGATCAAGCCCTACAGGACAGGAAAACCTAAGGCCAGGTACTGAGGCCATTTCAGAAATGGAATAACATGCCAGTCAAATGGTGGGAACACAACCATATTTTGGATTGCCTACTGTTTCTGGATGGTTTTTGAGGACAGCACCAAGCAAAAGGCACTATATTTTATATTTTCAGCAGAGTGGCTGCTTAAGCATTGGCTAAATGTGGAGTATGCATATGTGTGGGTCTGTGAGAGAAAGAGAGACTGACACAAAGGTCAGCATAACATTTAAACATATTCTGAATATATTGGAAGCAAATTTGGTTATAATGCCCATATTTGAAATAGGGATACCATGCATTTCACCTGTCAGTCGGTGAAGGTGGTCAGTCATTTTGTTGAAATGCAGCACTCTGCATCTTATTTCAGGTTGTTTTGGATGCTGCAAAAATTGTCAAGTAAAAACGAAAGCATTGTTAAAGAATGGAACCTCAAACTCGGTTCATTGGCTCCTTCAGGCCTGAATGAGGATCTGGAACTTCATTCACTATTGTAAAATTAATCCATCATCACAATAAAAAAAAACTCACACCAGGCAATCTTGCAGCTGGATTGCATCAGATGTCCTTGGAACTGGGCACACCACTTTCTCTAGTCTAATTCACATTCTTGACTATCTGAGGAATTGTATAAATACCAAAAAAATGTGTACTCTGTCCCTTTTGTTACATACCAGTCCGGTTCACAATAGCAACTCCAGAAATTTCTGTTGGATGTATGGTATGCATGAGATTTATTATATATACAATGGCCTGTTATATGAATGTGCTGGATTTTATATTTTATACGTGTGTAGTTCTTTCACTTAATATTGACAATGATGTATCCGTTTTTAAATACGGCCCCTGAAGGCCAAAAATATAAAAAGAGGCCGAAATGTGTTGGGCTTCTTAAAGAATAAAATCTATTCCATCTACAAACATGTGGAGTTAATTCTCCATTTACTTTGCTAGAAGGGTGAAGAATCTCAGCATGAGAGCACTGCCTTGAAAGTGGTTGTAAATCCTCATACGGCTTCAACTGTTAGACATTATGGGTTTTTTTTTTATTTGACTGGTATACTCTGTGCACCTGTGGTTGATGTTTAAGCTATCACAAGGGGCTGCTCCTCACAACATCACCATCTTAACATCTCCAGAGCCCACTCCCTTGTGATATCACACAGAGTCATTCCTAAGTCTGGGGTTTTGCCCATGCAGCATCAGGGCTTGGATAATCTTGAACTCGCAACCCTAACCCAGCTATGGGTCTTCCCTGGGTGCTAGAGCCCCGAGAGCTACCAAAGGCTATTGCTTCCTGGCATCAGGCCTACATCCAAGCTCAAACACGTGACAGCAGTGAACCGCCTCCATACCTTGTTCCGGCAACGGCTCCGTCGTTCTTCCCCAGTGGTTCATCCAACTCTACCCCGCACCATTCCCCTTTGGCAAAATCCGTCTCCCCCACGTAGCGCACGACACCAGTTTTTGTTCCACCAACCTATCAAAGGGAAAGAGAAAAAGACACCATTTTACACATGGCTTTTTAAAAAAGGCATTTTTAAAATCAAGCTACATGCTAAAAATACTTATCTAGTTAGTGGTCAGAACAGCAAGATGGAACAGTTCTTTATCAAATCAGAAATGAAAAGCAATAACTTTTCAGCTCCAAAGAAGTCAGAGTTCTGGACTAATGTTAATTGTCGTGCCCTGCTTCCAGAGCATGGACTCGAACTCAGAGTCTGAAGCAGAGGGCACGCCAGAGGCTGAAACAGAAAGCATGCCAGGGCCTGCTGCACAGAGAGAGGTTACAGTGCCAGAAGCAGAACAGGGAATGGTGCCAGCTCCAATAGAGAGTCCTGCCTCTTCAGAGGCACACTTACCTAGACCCAGCTTCACACAGCACAAGCAACAAAGAGAGACCCAGCACCGCTCTCTCAGAAATTATAATGGGCAACAATCAATCAAGGCACAGCTGTGCTAGGCTTTGGGTCTATTTGGCTAGCGTCCTTCTCCTCCAGGAGTTGTCAGAGCTTATCTGACCTGCTACTTTGCTGGATGCTTTGACAAATGCTCAGATTGCCCTTGGACACTCCCTTGCTGGGAAACCCTGCTGGACTTTATGTTGGACTTTATTTATGACTCCCTGGAAGTAAATAACAAGCTGGGAGATATTCAGTTTGTTTTGTTTATCACCTGTGCCAGGACTGAGATAGGACGTTAATGCTTAACAGCCATCATAAGACAATGAGATGCAGAAACATAACATTTAGGGAATCTAGTCTTATTAATTTAAGAGTGCAAAATATTCAACTAAAACGTACTTCTCCATCAGGTAGAGCACCAAGATTACTACTAACACACCGCTACTACTTTCCGTCTTGCTCCCATTACCACTACCATTACCACTTCTACTTCTATTTCTCCTTATTCACTTTATTTATACCCCTACTTTCTCCTAAAAAATCATGAATGAAGGCAGTTTACAGAATTATATTGAGTGGAACAGAGAAAGCAATTATTCTACTCTTCAGGGCTTGGAGAAGTTATTGGTTTTGACGAGGATGCCCTGAATTTCACGTTCATTGTGACTGAATGGCACATACTGACTACATATTTTTGCTGACTGCAATGGAATGACAGCATCCTGCGGTGGCAGAAATAACACTGTCAAGGCCTGTTAAGGATGGGAGAGACTTTTTTGTTATTTGCTCATAGAGGACAGGGAAAGAGAGAGGGAGAGAGAAACTTTCTCAATGGGTGTTCGTGGCGAGGAAGGACCTCTTATAGCATCATTGATGGTTGGTGGCTCCTAGACATGGAAGAACCTCCCTGTTTCAGTCAAAAGAGGAGATATAAACCTTGAGTTTTACATCTGGAAAGGCCAGGAAGGCGTTTTGTGGTGGTGAAGGAGAAAAGCTAGTAATGCACGCTGTTAGGTGTTGGGGAAATTCATGCCTCCTGAAGGATTATCACCCATTTTCTCCACAAGCTGACCATGGAGGAAAAGTCAGTGCCGGTCTTTAAATACAGTTGCCCTCAAAAGGAAATCACGTGCCATAGTTTCTGACACCCCCCCCACTTGTTCTGGCTACTGACAAAACTCACATTTCTCTTTCCTTCCCTCCTTGGACAGACGTGTTCTTATAAAGCCCTATAAAAGGGTTGGCCACCGCAGGCCATGAGGCCAAATCCAACCATCTTTGGGCTCCCAACATGGTCCCATATTGCTATATCTTCTTCGCCATGACACCATTTATCTGTGATTTCCCAGCTTCACTCCCTCTCCACCTTTAAACGCTGGAATTGCCTCTACAAATGCTGAGTTACTGACAGTACGAGCTTCCAAATAAAATCCGCTGGTAGTTTTGCCCCTCTTTTGCCTTTGGCCCCACCAACCACTGGAACACAGCCCCTGAAAATGAATCTGAAACTGAACTGAGCTCTTGCTCTATAATTTCCTATCTATATTTTCTGTTTCAGTCAACGCACGAGCCCCAAATGCCTTCCTTATCCTTCCCCAATAGGAGGAAATTAATTCAACAGCCTAATTGTTTTGGTTTACCCTTTTTGCACCTTCCAATTTTACTCCATTTATTTATTTGAATGTATATGCCACCTTTTCTCCCAAGTTGGGACCCAAGGCAGCTTCCAAAAGGCTAAACATAAAACATTAAAGGTATATAAACAATTAAAACATTAAAACACATGTAAAAGTTACAATAGATTTTTAAAAACAGCTAACAAATAAGTAAAAGGTCTCCAACTCACCCATTAAAGGCCTGATTCAAAAGAAATATCTTTGGATCCTTTCAAATCCGCATAAACATACGGCCTTTCCACACTACCCTGTTATAGTGCTATTATTCCACTTTCAACATCTTGTGGAATTTTGGGGTTTGCAGTTTCCTGAGGCCAAAGAGCTCTTTGGCTGAGAAATCCCTAAACTGCAAACCCCAGGATTCCACAGGGTGTTGAAAGTGGAATAATAGCACTATAACAGGGTAGTGCGGAAAAGCATGACACAACCAATAACAGAAGTGGCACACTAAGGGGAAAACACACACACACACACACACACACAGCAACCACCTCTCTCTTTGGAACACAGCTTTAAAAAGGCTTCCCTCCTAGAATGTAGGTTAAATAACTTTCAGCACCAAAGGAGAGCTAAGGGTATTATTTTTTCCCCCTTGCATTTCCAAATGCAGCTGAATGGAAGAGGGAGGGAGAAAAGAGGGTCGGAATTCTTGTGCCTTTTAAGCAGCAACATGAAAATAATCCCCCTGGGAGCCAGAAGGAGAGTGAAAACCTAGAATTATCGCATCACATAATTGTGAGGCTGTCGCTCCTCCGAGACCACCCACATGTTTCTCTCTACTAAGCACAGCACTCTGATGGAAGGCAACGGATGCGAAACCTGGAGCATCGTCTGTGCACAACACCGAGGTTGACTGGAGAGGTAAAAGAGAGATACTGGGCTCATGTGAGGAGGGGTGCAGCTCCCAGGGGTGTTTTGGGGGAAGAATTGCCCTCCTTTCATTATGAACCCCTTTTGTAAAGGATTTTAATTTTTGCATTTGCCCCCAATTTTTCCAAAAATTTCCATTATTGCCAGTATCTTTTTCACGGCTTCAACATTTCCAAAAATTTTACATCTCCAGAGAGAAACCAACATGCTCAAAGCACATCTTTCGTTGTGACCCATTAAAATGAACACGATTCTTGGTTGCATCAATAGGAGTCTGATGTCTAGATCAAGAGAGGTAACTTTACCACTTTATTCTGCTTTGGTTAGACCTCATCTGGAATACTGTGTCCAGTTCAAGAAGGATATTGACAAGCTGGAGCATGTCCAGAGGAGGGCAACCAAAATGGTGAAGGGTCTGGAAGCCATGAAGCCCTGTGAGGAACGGCTTAGGGAGCTGGGGATGTTTAGTCTGCAGAAGAGAAGGTTAAGAGGGGACATGAGAGCCATGTTTAAATATTTGAAGGGATGCCATGTAGAGGAAGGAGAGGGCTTGTTTTCTGCTGCTTCAGAGACCAGGACAAGGAGCAATGGATTCAAGCTGCAGGAAAAGAGATTCCACCTGAACCTCAGGAAGAACTTCCTGACGGTCAGGGTTGTCCGGCGGTGGAATCTGCTGCCTCCATGGAGTGTGGTGGAGTCTCCTCCTTCTTTGGAGGTTCTTAAGCAGAGGCTGGATGGCCATCTGTCAGGAATGCTTTGATGGGGGTTCCTGCATGGCAGAAAGAGGTTGCACTGGATGGCCTCTGGGGTCTCTTCCAACTCTAGGATTCTATGATTCTATGTTACAGCACGTGTCACTGATAAACAACCAAAACCCACCATGGGATATGCAGGACATTCATGTCCGGTGAAACAGTGGGAGCTACGATGAATTGTTGCCGTATAGCCTCTCCCCACCCCATCCTGCCGGTATTCCTCTTCAACACTTCAGGCAACCAGTCATTTTGTCCATTTCTCCACCCACCTCTGTTTTTCTCTTCCTTCCTTCTTTCTTTCTGTCCTTCCTTCCTTCCTTCCTTCCTTCCTTCCTTCCTTCCTTCCTTCCTTCCCTCCTTCCCTCTTTCCTTCCTTCCTTCCTCTTCTTTCTTTCCTTCTTTTTTTGTACAGCTTTCTACTTTTGCAAACTTTCCACTCCCCCTACCCCCCATGAATTCTGATACCACCAAAGTCGTTCAATTTTGGGCTCAGTTTTGTTTACGGCTCACCACTGGAGCTGGCTGTTAATTTTCCCTCATAATAGGAGGCCAGCCTGCTCCAGATAGCAACCGTCCTCAAAGACTGTTGAACACAGTCCCGGGGAGTCTTGGGTTGGCTGTGAGGCAATACTTTCCAATGTCCCACAGACAGCGGCTTTTGGATTAACTGTAATTACAGTCACAATATTTCATTTTAAGGTCACAAGACTATCACTTAAGAAGCCCCCCAATGACTGCGCTTCTTTAAAAGAAACTTAAAATTATGGGTTTTTAAAAGCTACCTACATTTATAGAAGTTTGGAGAGGGGGGTGTCCGTGTGTGCGTGTGCATGTGCACACGTGCACGCAGGATTTATTCTGAGTTTTTTTCCCAGCTGTACAAGAAAGCAGAAGGCTGGTACAGGCTGTGTATCCTTTATTCAAACATTTGGGACCAGAGCTGTTTTGGATTTCAGATATATTTTTAGATTTTGGAATACAGCCACCCCTCCCCATTCGCTAGGGTTAGGGGCACAGGACCCCCGTGAAAGTAGAAAAACCATGAATAACTCTAGGCCCTCCCAAATCATATTTAACACACAGAAAAGTATGATCACCATATTCAACCCACCATGGATTCCTTTGAAGCATCAGGATTCCTTCCCAAGGCAGAAGAGGGGAGCCGGTGGGGCTTACGGCCACCTCCATTGCCACCCCACACCATTTTTAAGAGGGACGTACTAGTCTCATTTGCAGTTTCTCAGTCTCATAAGGCCTTCAGTCCCTATTAAAAATGGCACAGGGCAGCAACAGAGGTGACAGCAAATAATCTGTGAATAATCAAATCCACAAAGGTGAAACCAGCAAATGTGGAGGGCTGGTTGTATTTGCATATATGTCATGAGACTTCATACTGCTCTCTTCCATGAATTCTTCTCTCCTTGCCTTCCTCCTGTAGGGAATTACAGAGGCTGGTTTGCGTGGTCTGAAGCGAATCTCTGTAATTTCCTCATGCTCTCTATGGGAAGGAGACTGGGTCCCACTTTGCAAAAGTTTTGGATTCTGGAGCATTTCAGATTTTGGATTTTTGGATGAGAGATATGGAACCTGCACCAAGAAGCTGTTTCTTGCTGATCTGCTCAGCACTACGTTATCCAGAAAGTGACAGAGACAACCTTGCTGAGACAAGGACAGACAAAACGTTAGCACTCTCCCTGAGGTATGATGGCACCATGGACCAAAGCAGAATTAATGGTAGAAGATGGCCAATTTATAAAATGGTGAAAGATGGCCGTTGTAGTCTCTTCCAGCTCTACGATTCCACGGTGAGCCTATCGTAGCCTATCTTGGCAAGATTTGTTCAGAGGGCATTTGCCATTACTGTCCAATGTCACCCAATGGGTTCCCACGGCTGAGCAGGAATTCGAACTCTGCTCTCACAGAGTCCTAATACAACACTGAAACCACTACACAATGCTGGCTCACAATAGCGCCACCACATCTTCCAGCATTTCTGGGATGTGTGGCGAAGAAACATCAGAGTGTGGTCAAAAGTCCAAAAGTTATGAACGAGGAGCATGCAAGCTAGGAGAGGTAGCTTCGGTTTGCTTGCGAATGGAAAGGAATGCCAACTGATAACAATTTTGTATCCTTTTGTTTTACATCAGAAGTCATCAAAATTCCCAGCATTTGAACGCTGGAGAAAACAAAACTGGCAAATGTATTCACTCCTAGGCTTGAGAGGGAACGTTTTGTTTGTTTTTCCGTTCATTTTTAACCATAATTGAAGTAAACTGAAGTAGAGTCACCCCTCCGCATTCACTAGGGTTAGAGGCAGAGGACCTCTGGGAAAGTGGAAAAACCGATAATAACTCTAGGTCCTCCCAAACCATATTTAGCACAAAAAAAGGATGATCACCCTATTCAACCCACCGTGGATTCCTTTGAGGCATCAGGGTTCCTTCCCAAGGCAGAAGTGGGGGGCTGGTGGGGCTTACGGCCCCCTCCACTGCCGCCCCACATCAATTTTAAGAGGGACTTACCAGCTCGTTCACAGTTTCTCAGTCTCACAAGGCTTGCAGTTCCTATTAAAAATAACATAGGAGGGTAGCAGAGCTGACAGCAAATAATCTGTGCATAATCAAATCTGCAAAAATGAAACCCACAAATGTGGAGGGCTGACAGTATTGAAAATCCAAGGTATATGTAGGTATAAACCAGGGGTTTGAAACATGCAGAGCTCCAGATGTCGCTAGGCTGCAACTCCTATCATCCCTAGCCAGCATAATCAATGGGGAGTTGATTCTAGCAACATCTGGAAGCCACTTCTTCCCAGCCCTGGTATAAACTAAAGAACTGAGATTGTGTTCTTTTTCCAATTATCTGGAGAGAAAGTGCTCCATTCAGAGCAGGAAGATGGGAAGACAGACATGTGGCCTAAATTAAAGCAGCCAGGAGTCAGTCATAACATTTGAACTTCCTCTGCAATTTTCCGAGCCCATCATCACAATGACTCCACAGAATGTTCCTCCACTCGCCTGTTTTCCATTTACTGAGGTCTCCCAGCCCCATTCCCACAACAAAAAAATTGTGTCCTCTTCCTCTTCCTTAAGGAGCAATTCAGATTTAGAACCGTTCGTACTTTTAACCTTTAATCCAAGACCAAGGTTTTAAAACCAAGAGTACACCTGAAAAAGAGTCATTTGGATGACTACTTTTCTCTGGCCATTTCTGCACTAGACTGTTATAGTGCTATTATTCCACTTTCAACACGCTATGGAATCCAGGGGTTTGCAGTTTAGGGAGGGGCGGCAAGCTCACAAATGTCTCCGGGAAACTTATAAGCAGAAGTATGTGACTTATTGCCTGTCCCAAGCACATGGGAGTCTGAGGAAGGCTGCCTCTGAACCTGGAGGTTCAATTCAGACATTACGATGGATCTGACAGGCTTCTGTTCAACAAGAGGTTTGGGGACAGCCTGAGTGAGGATCCAAAGCTGAGTCTAGTCCTAATGGAATGCTGCTTTCATATTTTGAGCTTCCCTAGACATCCGCACACCCCTTTTCTTACAACACCCATACTTTGGAGAACTGACACTCTGTTCAGCCTTTGCACTTAAAGAAGTCCTCCATCCTTGAGATAAGTGGAAGAGAAGAAAGTTTGGCAAAGGGTAGACAGGCAGACTGAATAGGGTTTATGTGGAAAATTCTGGCTTTCTCTCTCCCCTCCACCCTTGTTCTTGAGCAAGTACTACTTAGCTAGCATAGAGTCTTTTTCCTTTGCATGTCAAAGCCTTCTGCCTTCTCACTTAAATCCTCAGTCTTGCTCTTTGTGTTATTTAAACGCATCGCCATGCTATCCAGGTGACCAGACCATGTGAGCTAGGACAGACTTTGGGGTCTTTGGCCATACATAAAAGACCCCACTTCTCAGATCTTTGCCATTTTTGCAGATTCCTTCTTTGCCATTTTTGCTTCTCCTTCCTTCCTTCCTTCCTCCCTTCTTTCCCTCCTTCGCCTCTCCACCAAGAAGATGGTGAGTTAATTATGAAGCTACTATCTTACCCAATCTTTTTGTTAAGTAGTTAGGATCTAGTCTCTCCAATGCATATGTAATTGTAAAATTCATTAGTAAACTTTACCAAGTTCATAACCTGAAACCTCCTGCCTTGTTTTGCTTTCTAAGTCAGTCTCAGTTCAGGGAAGCCACACAGAGATTGGGACATGCTTTTTCTGCCTCTCTGCTAAAGGAAGGCTGATTCCTAATAGTTTTAGTTTTCATAGAATTTCCCCCAAAGGGCTAACACCCTGGGAAACTCTAACTTCCAAAAGTTTATAACTTCTTCATTTTGGGGAAGCATTAGCTGTCCCTGGATGTGGAGGGAGGAAGAGAATAAGAACAAGCTGTTGGCAAGCATACCTTAATTCCTTTTAAAATGCATCTTTGTAAAATAACACTCTCACGGGCACTAACTACTACTTAAAAGCTGCTTAGCAACAGCTATGAAGAGCTGAGGACTATGAAGAACATTAAATAGGGAAAAAAGGAAAGCATTTTGTCATGGGTTAAATGACAAGAGCAATTATTCCAAATTAGAGTTGTGTATGTTTGCTGAAATGGGTACTCAAATGTCACCTCTTAAAACTCTTTGGCCTCGCCAAAGAGGACACAGATATGTGCAACATGTATATGTGTTAATGCAAATGTTCCCTCCCGAACTGGGGACCCTTCTCCTTCCAGGTGCCCCCACGTACCCTGGATACATGTTCCGAAGGGCTCAGAAACCCTCTGGAGCATGTTTTTGTACCATAGAGGACTGGAATGGGAGCAAGAAGCCCTCTTCGGGGGTAAGGACTTTGGACAAAGTGCCTACAGGTAGTCCTTACCAAAGTGCCTACCTCACTGATCACAAGCATTACTGCAACTCCTTGTTTTACCTATTCCCTGGGATAATTCTGTTGGCTTGAACCCTGCAATGTCTCTGACACTTTCAAATGCTCTTGGACCCTGCTGACTTAGATTTTGGTTCATCTGGGTGTCGTCCCATAACCCGCCCAGCCGGAAATAGGACACCAGATTGTGAAACGGCTGGTGGAAACAACACTGAGCTGGAAGGACAACACGGCCACTGGACTAGATGAATAACCCCCGCCAAAAAAGCATACCAGCTGTGTTCACTCATCACTTTAAGCCAGGAATCCTGGCTTATCAAGCCACAGTGCAAAGCAGCATGCAATCCATTTGTTTATTCTCTCCACAAGGGAGCAAATAAACAGATGTAGGTAGGGGTAAGCTTCCTGTGATGCCCAAATCCAAGACCAGGGTTAATTGTGGCTGGAACAAACATGGATCAATTCTGTTTTAACCAAGGTTGTTGCTGGTTTCTGAAACCCAGCTTGTTCTGGTGCAATAAAATTTCATCCCAGATTCATATCAAATGAAATGAGTCACTCTCAACTGAGCTGTGGATTGTTCCTCCTGTCATCCCAGAATGATTGTTCACGTAAGTAACAGCTCCTCATTCTCGGGTTGACAGGAGGACCAATCCACAACGCCAGGGAGAAGCGAAAAATAATATTTATTAGCTCTTAAAAAAAAAAAGCTAGGAAGAAATATTGTAAATATGTGAAATGGTTCTAATAAGATATTACCACTATATGTTGTATTACTAAAAGATGTACATATTTGTTTTTATTATTTCATTTTTTGGAAAATTAATAAAATCATTTTTTAAAAAAATGAAATTAGTCACTCTCAACTGAGCTGTCCATCTGCTCTTATCAAGAGGGAGAAGCAAACAGACTGCATGTGCTAACATCCTCAGCTTATATGAACATCACAGTTTATTCAAAATATTTGCCTCTGCCTCATTTTACAGCCATTATACACTCCTGTGTCTACAGATGGAAAAATAACATCATTTAAATCTTTTGTTACTTACACACACACAGAGAGAGACAAGGACACGACATTTTATAATCCCCCCAATCCCCCCCAAAACTAGATCTACAATGCAGGCATTTTGTAGCATTCTCATATGAACTACCGTGAAACAATGATTTGAGTCACTTGCCACATACAGTTCATAGATTTTTAACAAATAAAGAATACGTGGGACCGAAAATCTATTGATTTTTGCTCTTAGTTCTCCTCTCCTAGCCAATGTAATGTTTTGGGATAACAGATGTCCTATATTGTTTTTTTCCGTGAACCACGATGTGACAAAGCAGAAAGGATGTGTTCTGTTTATCAGTAAGTTGACCTTATTCAGAAAGATACTGGAATTCTCATTAGGATCAGAAATATACATATATACCCTAACCTTGACCTTGATTGTAGCCCTCAATACACTAGATTTCTCAGTGGGGTCAGAAATACGTCAGAATCCACATCTGTCCGGCTTATAACAATTCTTCAAAACCTTTACCCATTTTTGTAGTTAGTTATTGGAAAAGAAAGGTAATTAATTACTTGGTTGAAAGGCAAACTATCAGGAAATGTAGTCTAAAAATTGATAAGAATTACAATTATTATACACAGGTAAATGGAGATAGCATTTAAATTACGGTTGTAAAATAAGCAAAGGAAGCTAGGAAGGGTACCAGTCCATAAGAAGATTATAATGGGAGGATCTTAGAATTAAGTTAATTGTAATTTACATTAAATAAATTGCACTTAAAAAATTAAAGTAAGAGAGTATATTAGTATACGTATATCATACTAGTTTAGGAATTCTTAAATAGAAGGTTCTCTATAATTTGACTGTACCGCTATATCCATTTATAATGTACGAACTTGTGGGAAATATTGCTAAAATGTCTACTATTGTATATTAATTTATATATTTTTTTAAAAAAATTTGCTTTATTTACTTCATCTAACTTTTATTCAATTTTTGCCAGTTTTTAAGATTTTATACAGACATACACAGATATAGTGTTAAAAACTGGCAATACAGAGAGAGAGAGAGAGTTCACTCAGTGCAATTTTGTTTTCCATCCTGATGCAAGAGAGTTGAACAAATCTCCAGCCTGCTCCGTCTGCTGCGGAATAAGCTGGGAACGCCAAATGCCAAGAGCTAAGCTCGAGAAAAATTTGCTGAGCTATTATGGCACAAATGCCATTCCTCTGTCGAAAGGACGGTTGCGTTTCTCGCGCTACACAAGGCAGAACAATTGCTGGTGCCACAACCCTGCCCATCACTTCCTCGCCCATCTCACTGAGAAGACCTCCATTGGATTTGGTGGCTGAGGTCCCCTCCTTCCCTCACATCTCATTTGGGTCTCGTTGTGTTACTGTGGTTATCTGGCCCAAGCCCGAGGTCTACAATTTCATATTGTTTATGGTCAATATTTCCACGTGGCACTCCATAAGATGAACTCCACATGTCGGAAAGGGTCACGAAGAGCCTGTATAGGCAGGCATGGCCACATGGCCTTAGTTATGCATGCTCGGTCTAGGCCAGTAAACAACTATCTGTAGCACAGCCGGTAGTGCCCTCCAGACACAGCCGACCATTAAGCAAATGCAAGGGCTCTCAGCCCCGAACTGCTTGCTCTATACAAACACTAAGCGCTACTCATCTGCATATTCAGACTTCCAATCATAGAGTTGGAAGAGACCCCAGAGGTCATCCAGTCCAACCCCCTCCTATGCAGGAACCCACATCAAAGCACTCCCAACAGATGGCCATCCAGTCTCTGCTTAAAAACCTCCAAAGAAGGAGACTCCACCACACTCCATGGAGGCAGCAGATTCCACTGCCGGACAGCCCTGACCATCTGGAAGTTCTTCCAGAGGTTCAGGTGGAATCTCCTTTCCTGCATCTTGAATCCATTACTCCTTGTCCTGGTCTCTGGAGCAGCAGAAAACAAGCCCTCTCCTTCCTCTACATGGCATCCCTTCAAATATGGCTCTCATGTCCCTTCTTAACCTTCTCTTCTGCAGAAAAAACATCCCCAGCTCCCTAAGCCACTCCTCATAGGGCTTCATATATTGTTCTAACAATTGGCAGTGCTGGCCAAATCTCATGAATTCTGATTTTGACCTTTCGGAGGCTTTGTTTCCACTAAAATCCCTGTTGTTCTCCTCGGGGGAGGGCTAGCCTCCAGGTACAATCTTCCCTATAAAAACCCCAAGTCCGAGCTCCTTGTCGGAACGCTCGTGCCTTGCATCCCGAACTGCTGCCGCTCTGTCTGGCGAGCCTCCCCTCAGCCTCCATGTGCTCAGCTACTACGATCCCCAGCATCGAACTCTATTTCTCCTATCCCGGGTTGCAGGATCAGGTGGAGTATCACCCCAGAAAACCCTCTGAAAACCCCTATCAATTTTCGTCACTTTCTGCTCCTATAGTTCTTGGATGAGTGTGTGTGTTGTTGTTTGCTTAATTGGAAAGTTTAATAAAATCTTTTAATTGAACAACTTGCCTAGTTCTTGTCGCGGCCCAACCCCGTATACATAGGGTTAAAGGTCTTGCTACGTTACCCTGCCTCTCGTATTGCTAGCTTGTGCTCCTTGCTAATTCCCCAACTTATTCATATTTGGAGTGCACTTAGGTGTCCCTCTCGGGACCCTCAGAAATCAGGGTAACAGTTGGACAAGCCAAGAATTGTTGTCTAGACTGTATTACCCAGGTGCCAGGTTCATCCTTGGATTTCAGGAGGAAGGACAACGGGATGGCATCAGCGTACTATTAAAACTGAACCCCCAATCCACCAACAACAGTGTTTTCTAAAGAGCAAGATGGAAGCCCTCCAGGTGACAACCAGGTACAGAAGAGGGAGCTGCTCTACCCAAAGACTAGGAAGTTCACTTTTTAAAGAATGGTTAGCTCCTTTTATTGTTCTGTCAGACCCTAAAGTATTTAACTTGTGTACTTACATCTAAAAACAGCTATTTATTTTCCTTTTTCTCAAAATTAGATGACACTTTTACTTTTCATTTGCTTTTTGGGGGGAAAAAACCCAAGTGACAACACATACTCTCCCTCCATCTCTCATACCATCACCTCAACACCACAACATGTTTTCTTCAGAGCAATACAAGATGCATGAGGCTGACCTCACATCTTGCAAGAAGAAGGCCTTGTGCGAGATCTTGGAGTTTCCACAAGATTTCAAATCTCGTGGAAACCCCCCAAACCACATCCTGTGCTGGTAGACCAGACTTCGGCGATGAGAACTTACAAACTTGCAAGATGAAAACTCATCTTGCATCAGTCATAGGATCATAGGGTCATAGAATCATCCAGTCCAACCTCATTCTGCCATGCATGAACATACTCAAAGCACCCCCAGCAAATGGCTGTCTAGCTTCTATTTAAAAGCCTCCAAAGAAGGAGACTCCACAACACTCCATGGCAGCATATTCCACTGTTGAATTGCTCTTACCATCAGGAAGTTCTTCCAGATGTTTAGCTGAAATCTCTTCTCCTGCAGCTTGAATCCATTGCTCCTTATCCTAGTCTCTGGAGCAGCAGAAAACAAGCCTGCTCCCTCCTTGACATGGCATCCCTTCAAATATTTAAACATGGCTATCTTGTCCCCTCTAAACCTTCTCTTCTGCAGACTAAAACGTCCCCAGCTCCCTAAGATGCTCCTCATACGGCTTCATGGCTTCCAGACCCTTCACCATTTTGGTCGCCCTCCTCTGGACACGCTCCAGCTTGTCAATAACCTTCTTGAACTGAGGTGCCCAGAAGTGGATACAGTATTCCAGGTGAGGTCTAACCAAAGCAGAAGAGAGTGGTAGTATTACCTCTCTTGATCTAGACACCATACTCCTATTGATGCAACCGAGAACTGATGGATGCAACCAAGATGCCAGCCACAACTGAGAAAAGCCTGGTGGCACAGTGGTTAAATGCCAGTACTGCAGCCACAAGGTTGTGAGTCCTATCCTGCCGGGCTCCAGGTTGACTCAGCCTTCCATCCCTCTGCAGGTCAGTAAAATGAGTACCCAGCTTGTTGGGGGCAATTAGCTAAAACACATTGTAAACCATACATGCTATTTGTAATGTATAATGTATTTCATGTTGTTCGCCGCCTCGATCTGTGTGGAGAGGTGGGATACAAATAAATAAATATTATTATTATTGTTATTACTTACGAGGACACGGTCTCCGAGCCGGAAGTCTTTATCCCCTTTCTTCACTGACCCACTGTCCGACAGGTTGGACCCGGATTCATTCCCAGTCTTCACGGTGCTGTTGAGGACGCTCTCCCGCAGGGGGATGACACGGGTGGAGAGAGGCGGGGTGGAGGTTCCAGAGTGCAGGGACAAGTTCTGAGCCGTCAGGGACTCCACCGAATGGGCGTCGCTCCCCGATCCCTCTGCCGTCGGCTGGCGGGTCAGCTTGGAAGGCCGGGTGAAGATCCCCTGCAGCGGCTGGCACTCAAAGTAGCGCACCCCGCCCACTGAGCCATCGTTCTTCCCTACCGGGTCATCCAGAACAACCCCCGCCCACTGTCCTGGGGCGAACTGAGTCTCCCCCAAATACTGGATCACGCCCGGCTTGACTCCGTTGACCCAGACACGTTCTCCCACCACAAAATCCCCCAGGAAGTCATCTCCCACCTCGGCGACTTTTGACCCTGGCGGCTTCTCAGCGGCAGCGGCGGAAGACGTAGAGCCCTGTTTGTGCAGCGGCGATCCTGTGTAATAAAAAGACAAGGTTGTTTATATGTTTAAAAAAAGTATATAGAAAAAACTAGAGCAAGATGCTCAAGGGTAAAGATACACCCTTGAATGTCAAAGTCAGTATCATCCATACCATATCATAGTATTTCTGATTTCTGATGTAAAAGCTGAACAGTGAAGAAACTAACAAAAAAAAACATCAGCTCATTTGAAATTTGGTGATAGAGAAAAGTTTTATATGCACACCTTAGACCACCAAAAAGACAAATAGGAAATCAAGCCTGAGCTTTCTCTGGCAGCCAAAATGACTAAACTGAGGCTGTTGTTACTTTGGACATATGATGAGACGGCGTGATTCTCTGGAAAAAGAGAGTAATGTTGGAAGGCACTAGAATAAAGCAAGACTTTAATACAGCTAGGTTGATTAAATAAAGGAAGCCACATTTTTTTAGTTTGCAGGACTCTTAGCAACAAGATCTCTGGGATCTTGTGGGTTAGAGGGTTTTCTTAAGTTAAAGCTCACTTGACCACACCTAACAAACACAACAAATAAAGTAAAAGCTTTCAACCAGGGCCACGTTTAGATGGTTAGCACCTTGGAATAGCTCCCCCCCCAAAAAAAAAGATTACCTTCCAGCATACATGTGACTTACTCTGGGAGTGTTGGCACAGAAATGATTCATATAAATAAGAGGGGACATGATAGCCATGTTTCAATATTTGTAGGGATGCCATGTAGAGGAAGGAGAGGGCTTGTTTTCTGCTGCTCCAGAGACCAGGACAAGGAGCAATGGATTCAAGCTGCAGGAAAGGAGATTCCACCTGAACCTCAGGAAGAACTTCCGGACGGTCAGAGTTGTCCGGCAGTGGAATCTGCTGCCTCCATGGAACGTGGTGGAGTCTCCTTCCTTGGAGGTTTTTAAGCAGAGGCTGGATGGCCATCTGTTGGGAATGCTTTGAGGGTGTTCCTGCATGGCAGGGGCTTGGACTGGATGGCCCCTGGGGTCTCTTCCAACTCTACATTTCTATGATTCTATGATTCTATAATAAATACAGAGCACAGTTGAGAAGAGCACCAAAATCTTCATGTATGAAATCATTTTCAGCCTTGCAACATCAGATCCCACTCAAGTTCACTCAGTTACTCAAGTATCACACAAAACATGGATGGTACCAGAAAAACTTGGAAATTCAAGTGGTGAACAGGAAAGGAGGGGATGAAAATTAATCCCTTCTTCATTCTGCACGGAGATCCCTTAGCATATGAGGGGCCTGGAGCAATGGCTCCAACTTTAGCATTGATAATCCAGACCTGCTTTCCACAGGCAAGATCCTAAACCTTGAAATAATTGGATCAAATCTACGTATACTTTTTGTGATAAAGCGGCTGGCAGCTTCCACATATGTGGGTCAGCAAATCTGCTATAGTTTTTAGTCAGTAGTTTAAAGGAGCTATCCAAGGTGCTGAACAGGTTTAGCACCTGACAGAGCTCCCGAGAAGTTCAGGCTAAAACCCAGAGTAGATTCACCATTCCCACTGAAATGGGAGCTGCCGCAGCTAAAAGACATCCAGTTTTGGTGGCCTAACTTGCGATCCATCCCTACATTTTCCTGTAAAAGACTTTAAATCATCCTGACAAGTCTTTTTCCACCACCTTCTGCCCACCGAGAGGACAGAAGAAAAATCCTACCCAAAAATGCCACCAGCGGCGCCTGGAGATCAAAAGCAAAAGGTGGGTTATGCTCCGAGGGATGTCGTGTTTCCTCGGCCAAGCTGTGGCTCAAAGTGAGCATCAAGACTCCAATCCAAATGCACAGCTGACCTTTTACGTTTGCGACTGGCAGCCGGCAGCCACAAGCCCCAACCTGCAGGGCAATTGCCGGTGGGAAATTGACTTATCCATCCGAAAAGAAGAGAGGACAGAGCAGCCAAGGCAGGCGGACACGGCTGTTCCCCTTGTGCTTCCTTTCAGCTGCAAGACCCAGGGCTTAATCCCGCTTTGATGTGTGTGACAGGCCTGGGCCAAGAGAGCCAGCCATCAGGAGGAGCAGAAACACTGCAGAGCTGCCGTGTTTCCATGGTTATGTGGTAGAAAAAGAAGAAAGGAAAAAAGAAGCCCCAATGGAAAGCGTAACACATATCAGGCTTTTTCTCCATCTCTCCCACCGGAGAAATTGCAAGGCGGAGAGGAGCGTGCAGGAAGCTCCAAAACAGCACAAGTATCTTTCTCCTCTTGTGACCTCTGTTATCATCTAACAATGCGCCTTATAACAACTGCGTGGAGGACTATGCGCTACTTGTATTTGCCTATGCTGGCTTTTTAATGCAGAAGGTACCGAGTGTCGCCCGTTGCGTGTCATGTTTAACAGTCCAAAAGTCCCTTCTCCCCTTGCGTTCAGACCTTTTACAACACCTTCAGTTACTGCAATGCCTGAGCGCATCTATGGCCATTTCCGCACTAGCCTGTTATAGCGCGACGATTCCACGTTCAACATCCTCTGGAATCCTGGGGTCTGCAGTTTCGGGAGGGATTTGAGGATTTGAGATCCTGTGTCTCTAATTCCCCAAGCTGTCTTGTCCAGTACCTGTACCTTTCCCCCCATATTCCCCAATCTGTATTTGGAGTTATTAACGTACAGAGGTTGGTTTCCTGAGGGAAATACACTGCCCTCCTCCTTGCTGCTAGGCCTATTCAGAGCTCTCTGGCTGAGAATTCTAAAGGCCCCTCCCAAAACTGCAAACCCCAGGATTCCAGAGGATGTTGAAAGTGGAATCATCGCACTAGAACAGGCTAGTGTGGAAATGGCCTATGTTCTCTGTTATAGCGTTTAAAGCCCTCCCTGCCTAAAGGTTCCCTTTGCCGGACCTTGGTGCAACTAAATGTGTTGCACAGGGGTTTGGGGGCAAATGGCTTCCTTCCTCCACTGTCATCTCCTGAAATGCATTATAATTCAAAGAATAATTAAAATATTTTTGTACTGCTACAAGTTAAAAAAACAAAACAAAACAAATATTTGTCTGGTAAGAGAGTGCAGCTCAGCGGTAAAACACATGCTTTGGATATGGAAGGTCCCAAGTTCAGTCCCCAACATCTTCACTTAAAAGGATCTGCAAGCAGGTGACAGAAAACACCCCTTTTCTGCTTGCTATCCAGGGGAAACTGTGGAAGTAAAACTACTGGGCGACATGCACCATATTATATTAGGCTCCAAGTCAAAACCTGGCTTTTTATTAACATCTTCAGATTAGCGGATTTTATTTTCCAGGCTGCACATGACCTAGAGTTATACTTTATAGAATTCTTTTAACTGGTTTTAAATTGTCTGGTTTTCAGTTGATAAACTAATATATATTTTAAAATGATTGCTATTATATTTTTTTTATTAACTCTAAAGAAAAAACAAACAAAGCATAACACCACGCGATTACCATAAAAGTGAAAAAGAAACATTGCAACAAAAGAGCTTACATTGTTATTTCTTTCCAGATCCTTTATCATCATATATGCTATATATCACATTGCTTATATATTTTTGTTCCATTCTTAACTCTACCCTTTTCAACTATATTTAACCTATTGCAGTTACTAAAGATGATCCTGTTACTGAACATATTGATGCTAACCCTAACTTTAAAGGGACCTTTAAACATAACCTTAAATATAACCTTAAAAAATAACCTTAAATGAAATGATTGTTATTATTTATTGTTTTCAATTGATTCGATGAGATCTTCACATGTAGGGCAAATAGAAACACTGAAAGAGAGAAAGAAAGAAAGAAAGAAAGAAAGAAAGAAAGAAAGAAAGAAAGAAAGAAGAAAGGAAGGAAGGAAAGCAGACAACTGGATATATTTTAAAGGAGATCAACACCATTATTTTTAAATTAATTCTTTCCTTCCCGTTTACATCCTCAAAGTAGTAAACTAAACATGTGGCCCAATATCAGCAACTGCATATTCCTTTCAATCCAACTGATCCCCTTCGCCTCCACTTCCTCTCTCTCACTACTGTTAAATTTTAGATTGTAAGCTGCTTGGGGCAGAGACCACCCTTCTTGTTCTCTCTAGGAGAACTGGGGCCCTGATGGCACTATCTATACCAATGCCAGTTGCTATGCCTCATCTAGAATACAACATTCACTTAATTTTAAGAAGTTTGAGTGTGGGACTACGACCCTGGAGACCAGAGTTTGATTCTCCGCTCAGCCATAGAAACCCACTGGGCGACCTTGGGCCTGTCACTTACTCTCAGCACCAAAAAACCCCGTGCTAAGTTTGCTTTATGGCTGCCATAAGTTGGAAACGACTGGAAGGCACACAACGACACTCGACCAGTTAGAGCAGAGCTTTCCAAACGGTGGCCGTTTCCGCACTAGCCTGTTCTAGCGCGATGATTCCACTTTCAACATCCTCTGGAATCCTGGGGTTTGCAGTCTCGGGAGGGGCCAGAGGATGTTGAAAGTGGAATCATCGCGCTAGAACGGGCTAGTGCGGAAATGGCCTGTGTGTCTCCACACATTCGTGCGTCCGCTGCAGAGTGCAGGTGTGTTGTGTGAATGTAACGTGTCATGGCCACGGCGGGCCAGGCCCAAGTGAAGGGGCTGCCTCTGCACCGCCCCAGTCAACGAAGACCCCAGTGAGGGCAGCAGCGGCCGGCCAGGCCTGGGTGAAGGGGCTGCCTCTCCTGCCATCATTGTCAGTGCCCCAGGCTAAGGGAGACGCTGGCAAGGGCAGAGGTTGGCAGGCCAGGCCTGGGTGGAGGGGCCGCCTCTCCTGCCACTGCCATTGCCGCTGCTGCCCTGGGCGAAGGAAGACCCCGGCAAGGGTGGCGGCAGCAGTGGGCCAGGCTCGGGTGGAGGATCCACCTCCATTTACTGATTTACTTACCGAATTACTGTGTCGCGAAGTGATGCAAAAAGTGTGTCACCGACACGAAAAGTTTGGAAAGCTCTGAGTTAGAGAGTCACCGCGGCGTCGCGATTTGAGTACTGGACTTGGACTCCAGAGACTTGGACTCAGCCATGGAAACCTATTGGGCGACCGTGGGCAAGTCACACTCTCTCAGCCTCAGAGGAAAGCCAGGGCAAACCCCCTCTGAACAAATCTCGGCAAGAAATCCCTGCGGTAGGTTTGGCTTTGGGTGGTCGTGAAGACAGAAATGACTTGAAGTCAAACACCCAACCACCACCCCAAAAACAGAGAAGTTGGAGTGGATTCCGAGAAGAGCAACAAGGATTATAAGTGGTATGGAATTATAGAAGCATAGAGTTGGAAAGGGCTTCAGGGCCAAGTTCACCTCCCTGCTCAGTGCAGCCTTTCCAACTCCAGCATTCCAAGCATGTATCTGTCCGGTCTCTTTCTGAAGAAGTCCAGACAGGGAGACCCCCATCGCCTTTCTAGGCGATTACCTCCATTGCCGAATCGCTCTTACTGTGAAGAAGTTCATTCTAACACTCGGTCAAAATCTATCTCCTTAACGTCAGGCCATTAGACCTGGTCCTACCCTCTCCGGCAGAGGCTTCCCCTCTGGCAGAGCAAAACATTATGAGAAAAGGTTGTAGGAGCTGGGCACGTTCAGCTTGGTGAAGAGAAGACGGAGAAGTGAGATGGTGGCACTCCGTAAATATCTAAAGGGCTGCCACAAAGAAGAATGGGCAAGCCCCAGAAGGCAGAACCAGGTCTATAGGTTTTAAGTCTCCAAAAAGAGGCTGGACAGCGACCTGCTGCAGATGCTCTAGCTGGAATTCCTCCACGGAACAGGGAATTGGATTCAATAGCCTTATAGAGCTCCTTCTATGATTCCATGCCATCATGTGCACATGGCAAAAGCTTGGATACCATAAAAAACAAGCAAGCAACGATCTGTGCGTGGGCGCATGTTGTCACATAAGCAAGTTGGATGCATTCGTAAATGTGAGGCAATGTGCAAAATCTGTCAGAAGTCGAGCACGGAACATTGTGTTTCCAAAATTACTTAGAGTCATAGAATCATAGAGCTGGAAGAGACCACAAGGGCCATCTAGTCCAGCCCCCCCATGCAGGAATTCACAGTCAGAGGACTCCTGAGAGATGGTTATCCAGCCTCTATTTAAAAACCTCCAAAGAAGGAGAATCCATCACATTCTCAGGCAGCGTATACCACTGTGAAACTGCTCTTACCATCAAAAAGTTCTTCTTAACATTTAGATGGAGCCCACTTTCCTGAAGTTTGAATCCATTGCTCTGTGTCTTAGTCTCTGAAGAAGCAGAAAACAAGCTTGCTCCATCTCTCGTATGACATCTCCTCAAACATTTAAATATAGCTATCATATCACCTCTTCTCCAGGCTAAATATACCCAGCTCCCTAAGCCTCCCATAAGGCTTTGTGGTTTCCAAGTCTTCTACTATTTTGGTCACCTTCCTCTGGACACGTTCCAGCTTCTCAATATCCCTCCTGAACTGTGGTGCCCAGAACTGGATGCAGTATTTCAGGTGACCAAAGCAAAATAGAGTGGTGCTATCACTTCCCTCGACCTAGACGCTACACTCCTATTGATGCAGCCTAGAATTGCATTGGCTATTTTAGCTGCTGCGTCACACTGCTGACTTTAAAAGCACAGGTTGGATGGCCATCTGTCGGGAATACTTTGATAGTGTATTCCTGCATGGCAAGGGCTTGGAGTGGATGGCCCTTGTGGTCAATTCCACTTCTATGATTCTATGATTCTAGGCACTCACTGAATTAGCACTGAGAAGTAACACATGCACACTTGATTTTTCTACAGTATGTTTCCTCCAACTCAAGGTGTAATTTGCCACCTCTTGACTTGCTTATAATGCTTAAATTTCTCTCTAGACCTGACCCTATGGAGGCTTCCCAAGACTCACTGTGCTCTGTCTACAAAAAGGTCTAAGGCCTCAAACAGCAGACACAGAATCAGATCTCCAAAGGATGGACTTTGCAGCTGCAAATGGGGAAGGAAGATTTCATGGCTTCCCTTCCCTAATTCCCTTAAGCAAGATGCAGACTTATGGCTCTAACACTGTCACTCTTCATTCCCTGCATGATTTTAGCCTGACGCAGAAGCCAGAGTGCTTGGAAAACAAGCGCGGTGAATTTTGCACCTTCCAGTCGGCCGAACAAAGATATTATTACCATGCAAAATTTGGACTTTGGAACCTATTTCAAAAAGAAATACTAACAACATCACTTTCCCTCCAAACTCCAGTAAGGGGAAAGAAGTGCAGATTGGGTTAATCTTTTTATCAGGCACATCATTGACTGTGGATATAAGAGGGACAAGAATCCATTGTTTTTCCTTTGTGCATACAGAGGTTTGTAGGACTTTGAACATTTCTCAGACAAGTGGGGGCTTTGGGGACTGGTAGGGACTTCAGGGGGAAAAAAAATAGTGGGACGCAAGAATGGAACACAGCCCACAGAATGCAGTACACCCACTCTTGTTTTAGATGCAAAGAAGACGCTCTTCCAAGTGAACTCAAGTTCACCTCTTCTTATTTCTGATCAAAGGTGGCGGAGGAAGTGCAGGGCGATGACAGGAAATGCAAAGTGGTGTTCTTTCTGAGGCTGCACTACAGTCAGTCTGCTATCAACATTTCTCCCCAAAGAATTGTGTTCTAAATGAATTAAGCCTAGCAGCAGAACAAAAACAGGGCAGGTTGCAGCACGGAGCCAAACGGTACATCCAACCTCACTCTGCCTCAAGGAACCTTTTTGGCAAGGAGAGCAAGAAGAGTGCATTTCCCCTCCCCGTTTCTTTTTTTAAAAAATGCATTAACATTTTAGAGCAAAGGAGCAAGGAGAAAGAAAGAGGTGGAGATAAAGGAGGGGAAAGTCCATCAGCTTGAAAACCCAGCTGCTCTCGCTGAAGAATAAAATACCACGTTCTCAAGTGCCGGAGGAGCCTTTCCGCCCACTAACGCTCTGCAGGGCAACAGTCTCCCTGCTTGATCTCTCACTGTTTTGACACTATCCAGAGTTTAACAAAGTTATTCTTTTTATTTTTGGACTCCCACTTCCTGAACTCCCCAGCCACATTCAGGTCTGGGTTCATGGTGTCCACTCACACCATGGCCCTTTCTGCAGGACGCTGTTGTTTCAGCATGGAGATGGGAGAGGAGCGGGACCGCAAGGACATTTCTGCATGATGTCGTCGTGGTCCCAATCCTTCTCCCATCACAGCTTAAATCATTGATGGGTTTTCCCTGTCCAATGACCCACGATTGCGCGATCATCCTGCACTTACCTGGCCTGTGGAAGCCCCGGAAGTGGGATGGAGGCACTTCCCGCCCAGCCTAGCCCAGCCTGGAAAAGTGCCCGACTGGCACTGCGGAAGGAAAAGGCATGTCCATTGCACTTCCTTCGGCAGGGAGCCAGGCCAGTGCAGAGAGGAGCGCTCCTGCCACGTTCCCTTTCCAGCAGAGCCACTGCCGGGATTGCCAACAGAGCACGACGAGACAAGGTAGGGTGCAGAAAGGGCCTGTGTGTCCACACCAGTGATGTATTTAAGTCTTTTACTCCAAGTCTCAAGTCAAGTCTCACATCTGGAAGCCAACTTGTCTTTTACTCCAAGTCTCAAGTCCAGTCTCAAGTCTGGGAGCCACCCAAAATTCCAGAATTATTGGATAGAGTAAAATAAAGTCAGTTTTAACAGCTTAAGCAGAGTTGGCTCTCCACATTTGCAATTTTGCCATCTGCAGCTTTGGAAGTGGGGAATAGGATCCTTCTTACTCTCCGTTACTGAAGCTTCAAAAACTTTAGAAGGAATGATCCTTCCTCCTCAAGCCCACTGCCTAACACAACTGCTGTTCTCCGCTAAGAAATGCACCCTGAACTCTGGGGGCAAGTCTTGTCTTTTGCTCTTAGGAAAAGTTTTAGAAGGCTCCTCCGATATGCAGCAAGGACAGGCTGCTGAGCAGACCTCAAGCCCATTGCCTAACCCGTTTGCCATTCCCCTCTGAGAAAGGCACCCACATTTTGGGCTTGAGACAGATTGCCATGTGACCAGTAGCCAAAAAGAGATGGAGGGGTTGTTCAAAGTTGTAAGGTTTCTGGATGAATGCGTTGTGCTAACTGAACCAAGGGCAGCAAGTCATAGAATCATAGAACCATAGAAATGTAGTGTTAGAAGAGACCCCAGGGGCCATCCAGTCCAACCCCCTGCCATGCAGGAACACCCATCAAAGCATTCCCAACAGATGGCCACCCAGCCTCTGATTAAAAACCTCCAAGGAAGGAGACTCCACTCCACTCCGAGGCAGCACATTCCACTGCTGGACAGCCCTGACTGTCAGGAAGTTCTTCCCGAGGTTCAGGTGGAATCTCCTTTCCTTCAGCTTGAATCCATGGCTCCTTGTCCTGGTCTCTGGAGTAGCAGAAAACAAGCCCTCTCCTTCCTCTACATGGCATCCCTTCAGATATTTAAACCTGGCTATCATGTCCCCTCTTAACCTTCTCTTCTGCAGACTAACATACCCAGCTCTCTAAGTCTATCCTCATAGGGCTTCATGGCTTCCAGGTCTCTCACCACTTTGGTCGCCCTCCTCTGGACCTGCTCCAGCCTGTCAATATCCTTCTTGAATTGGGGTGCCCAGAACTGGACACAGTATTCAAGATGAGGTCTAACCAAAGCAGAGTAGAGTGGTATCAGTACCTCCCTCGATCTAGACACCATGCTCCTATTGATGCAGCCGAGAATTGCATTGGCTTTCTTGGCTGCCGTATCACACTGCTGTCTCATGTTCAGCTTGTGGTCTATGAAGACTCCTAGATCCCTTTCACACGTACTGCTATCCAGCCACTTGTCCCCCATCCTATATTTCTGTATTCCATTTTTCCTACCTAAGTGTAGGACCTTATACTTCTCTCTGTTGAATTTCATTTTGTTAGCCTCAGTCCAGCTCTCCAATCCGTCCAGGGCCCTTTCCACACGTTCGCGCCGCGTCGTTTCCTGGCGGTTTATTTCAGGTCCGCCCCACTGCGGACATTATTTAGCCACGCTCCACACGTGTGCAGCCTGTACCATTGTAGTGTGCACTCCAAAGTCCACACGTTTGTTACAGCCACTTTTCCCGTTCTCATCACCCCACCCTCCCACGGCTGTGATTGGCATTTAAATTTTTTTTAATCGGCCTGCGCGTCATGACGTGCCCGCTCATGTGTGCACGCATGCCCCGCCCCGCAGTTCCTCCCGCAATGACTCCCTCCTCCCATTGGTTAAAAACAAACCGCAACGAATTTGATTTTCGCGCCATAGCTTGGGGGACCGATCTTTCGTGGCATTGCTGCCTGGAGTGCATTGCTACTTCTGGTCGGTTTAGCGGTTCCTGATTTCGCAGCGAGAGATGGAGGAAGAGGTGGATCAGGTGCTCACTCAAATTGCAAGCTCCCTTCTCACCGTGTTCTTGGTTCTGGGAGCTGCAAGCTTTTTCCCCTTTTCTGGCTGCAGGAAAACGCTTTCCAAAAACACTTTCTGAGACCACAAAACATGGCACCTTCCTGCTCTCTGTTGGGGCGGAGCAACTGTTGATGTTGCGCACGCCCACGGCCCGCCCCACAATTACGTCACGCACGAATCAGCCCGTAGTTTTGCTTCCACACATCCGGGGACGATTGGTATAGAGCGATACGAAGGAAAAAAACCACCTTCTCTCCCGGTTTTTAAAAAGACCACACGCTGACTGATGGTGACGTCTCCGTGCGATTTAAGGTGTGGAACTTTCAAATTATGTACGACCCAGTGCACTCCAAGGTGTGGACTACGTCCGTCGGAGGTCGCCCTGCCCCGATTTATTTGCCCCGTGTGGAAAGGGCCCAGGTCATTTTGAATTTTGATCCCATCCTCTGGTGTATTAGCAACCCCTCCCAATTTGGTGTCATCTGCAAATTTGATGAGCATGCCCTCTATTCCTTCATCCAAGTCATTGATAAAAATATTAAACAGCACTGGATCCAGTGAAGTCAGTCACTAAAAATATACAAGTCTCGAGTCGAGTCGAGTCAGTGCATCATTTATGGCCGAGTCGAGTCCGAGTCGAGTCACCGAAGCAACTTAAGTCCGACTTGAGTCCGAGCCTATCGAGTCCACATCACTGGTCCAAACTACATAGTTATGGTATTTTAACTGTTACACCTTGAAAGGAGTTAATGGTAATGATCAAGAGAGATATGGAAGGCTGTTTTTATATATGATAACAGCGGCCAGGATACTGTATGCCAATGAATGGAAAATTAAAGAAATTCCAATGTCTGAAGAAGGGTTATTCAAACTCCTCGATATGGATCAGACGGATACACCATGCTTATGCAAGATCAAAGTATAGACAAGCTGAATCAAGAGTGGAACGTTTTAAAAATAAGTGTCTGGAACGAGAGATGGGGGAACATGTCTCTTCTAGAATTGTAAATCATAAAATAGAGTTGTAAACTTATCTCAATTATTATATTACTTTTCTCTCCATCATATTACTTCACTCACATTATCTTTCTTTTTTCTCTCTCTTCTCCTCTTCCCTCTCCCTTTCTCTCTCCCCTTTCCCTTCCTACATCTTATGTTAGCATCCTTTTTCTCTTTGAATTCTAGTTTGGTTTTTAAATTAGATTTCTATATTGATAACCTTAGGATAAGACATAGCATGTATATAAGAATAGGATTTTGCTGGGGTAAATTAATTGCTAGGGTAAGACGATCACTCTTTATTTTCGAGCTATATTGTCACAGGCAGGTACAAAGTTATCTATTTATTCATTTTCCCTTTTTTTTAAAAAAATTCTCTCTCTCCTTTTGGATATAGTTGAATACTCAACAATATTGCAGTTTCAGATTCATATTGTCGATTGATATGATACTACGGTCTTGTATTGTGACATATACATATGGATCTATTGTATGCTAATAAAATAAAACTGTATTAAAAAAATCTGTTGCACCTTCCATCCTTTAGAATCCTGGGATTTGTAGTTTGGGGAGGGGCTTTAAATTCTTTCTCAGAGAGCTGGAATGAGGTGGTTCGGCAAAATGGACTAGTGAATTCTAAGTACCTCATATAACTCCAGATCCCAGGTCTCCGTAGGATGGGCACAGCAGTTGAAGTGGAATCATAGTGCTTTAACTGTACAGTGTGAACAGAAACATAGCTAAAACTGGGCCATTGATACTGATGGGAGATGCACCATGTAATGGTTCCTACCCTTATAATTAAGACAAAAAGTATGTTTTTAATTAATTTTATTTAAATGTATTATTCAGTATTACTGCACATTTAATTTAAAATTAATTTTTACTTAAATTTAAATTTAAAATGAATTTATTTACATTTTAAAAAGGCATTCATTTTTTGTAAACTGTAAACACCAATCTATGGATTTCTCCATAAAAAGTAAAAAAAAAAAACCCAGTACATTTAGCAAACACCATGTGAATTCCTGGGGTTTTTGTTAAATAAGTTTTACTTTGCTACTTTGTGATAGGCAGACGATTGCAAGGTCATTATATTCTTCCTTGTATTATATGTTTACATGTTTCAATTCACTGCCTGCGATTTACATTCCTAAGCACCAGAGATAAAATTGCTTATCTCGGAACGATTCTGTTACAAATATCGTTTTGCGGGGTATTTACGACAACATTGCTTTTGGAACTTTTCTATGAGCACTGTGAAATTATAAAACAGGCTAGATTGATAAAGAATCTCTGAGTTGGTTCCGGTTCTAAGCATCCTTTAATATTTTGTTTGTTTTGCAAATGAGTAGCATCTTTCACCGTTCTTGGCTCCGTAATTGCTGAACAGTCATGCAGAAAAGCTGGAAATCTATTCTTGTTTTTAATACATATATATATATATACATATATGCATGCATATATACACACACACACACACACACACATATATATACATATATGCATGCACATATACATACATATATGCATGCACATATACACACACACACACACACACATACAAGTATGTATATAGAATCATAGAATCATAGAATCATAGAAATGTAGAGTTGGAAGAGACCACACGGGCCATCCAGTCCAACTCCCTGTCATGCAGGAACACCCTCAAAGCACTCCCGACAGATGGCCATCAAGCCTCTGCTTAAAAACCTCCAAGGTAGGAGACTCCACTACTCTCCGAGGCAGCAGATTCCACTGCCGGACAGCCCTGACTGTCAGGAAGTTCTTCCTGAGGTTCAGGTGGAATCTCCTTTCCTGCAGCTTGAATCCATTGCTCCTTGTCCTGGTTTCTGGAGCAGCAGAAAACAAGCCCCCTCCTTCCTCTACGTGGCATCCCTTCAAATATTTAAACATGGCTATCATGTCCCCTCTTAACCTCCTTTTCTGCAGACTAAACATACCCAGCTCTCTCAGTCTATCCTCATAGGGCATGTTTTCCAGGCCTCTCACCATTTTGGTCACCCTCCTCTGGACTTGCTCCAGCTTGTCAATATCCTTCTTGAATTGGGGTGCCCAGAACTGGACACAGTATTCAAGATGGGGTCTAACCAAAGCAGAGTAGAGTGGTACCAGTACCTCCCTCGATCTAGACACCATACTCCTGTTGATGCAGCCGAGAATTGCATTGGCTTTCTTGGCTGCCGCATCACACTGCTGACTCATGTTCAGCTTGTGGTCTATGAAGACTCCTAGATCCCTTTCACACGTACTGCTATCCAGCCACGTGTCCCCCATCCTATATTTCTGTATTCCATTATTTCTGCCTAAGTGTAGGACCTTACATTTCTCTCTGTTGAATTTCATTTTGTTCGCCCTGGCCCAGCTCTCCAATCTATCCAGGTCATTTTGAATTTTGATCCTGTCCTCTGGCATATTAGCAACCCCTCCCAATTTGGTGTCATCTGCAAATTTGATGAGCATGCCCTCTATTCCTTCATCTAAGTCATTGATAAAAATATTGAACAGCACTGGGCCCAGGACAGAACCTTGTGGCACCCCACTAGTCACTTCTCTCCAGGATGAAAAGCAGCCATCCGTGATCACCCGTTGGGTTCGGTCGGTCAACCAATTACATATCCAATTAACAGTAGCCCTGTCTAGCCCACATTTTACTAGCTTCGATGCAAGAATGTCATGGGGAACTTTGTCAAAGGCCTTACTGAAATCGAGATATGCTACATCCACAGCATTCCCTTCATCTATCAAGCTAGTAACTCTATCATAAAAAGAGATCAGATTAGTCTGGCATGACTTATTTTTGAGAAATCCATGTTGACTTCTCGTGATTATTGCGTTGTTTTCTAAATGATTAGAAACTGAACGCTTAATGATCTGCTCCAGGATCTTTCCGGGTACCGATGTCAGGCTGACTGGGCGATAATTTTTTGGGTCCTCTTTCTTTCCCTTCTTGAAGATGGGGATAACATTTGCTCTCTTCCAATCTGCTGGAACTTCTCCTGTCCTCCAAGATTTCTCAAAAATTATAGCAAGCGGTTCCGAAATGACCTCTGCCAGCTCTTTTAATATCCTAGGATGCAATTCATCTGGCCCTGGAGACTTGAATTCATCCAATGCGGCCAGGTATTCCTGTACCACCTCTCTACTTATTAAGTGCCTCATTTCCTCTGCTCCCTCCCCTGCTCCCCTACCGCCAGGTTGAGTGCTTGTATCCTTCTGGGAAAATACGGAGGCAAAGAAGGTGTTAAGTAGCTCTGCCTTTTCTCTCCCCCTGTGAGTAATTCGCCATCTTCTCTGCGTAGCGACCCTACTGTCTCCTTCTTTTTCCTTTTGCTGCGGACATATTTAAAAAAACCCTTTTTATTGTTTTTAATGTCTCTGGCCAGCCTAAGTTCGTTCTGTGCTTTAGCCTTTCTGACCTCCTCCCTACATCTCCTGGCTACTTGCTTAAATTCTTCTTTGGTGGTTTCCCCCTTCTTCCATTTCCTATACGTGTTTCTCTTAACTCTTAGCTCAGCTGAGAGTTCTTTAGTCAACCATTCTGGTTTCTTCAGATGCCTTCCATTTTTCCTCCTTATTGGCACAGTTTTAGACTGTGCCGTCAGTATCTCCTTTTTAAGGAACTCCCATGCCTCCTGAACTCCTTTCCCTTTCACTATTCCTGACCACGGAATTCCAGCCAGCAGCTCCCTAAGTTTACAGAAGTCCGCTTTTTTAAAATCTAAGACGAGTGTCTGGCTACCCTTATCTTCTCCTTCCCACTGAATGCTAAATTCCAACAGGGCATGGTCACTCCCCCCTAAAGATCCAACCACTTCTACCTCATTCACAAGGTCATCCCTGTTGGTCAAGACCAGATCTAGAATATTTGATCCCCTTGTGGCCTCTTCCACCTTCTGGACCATGAAGTTGTCTGCAAGACAAGCAAGAAACTTGCTGGACCTTGCTGTCTTGGCAGAGTTTGACTGCCAGCATATATCTGGGTAATTGAAATCTCCTATTATTACTGTATCTCTCCTCTTTGAATGTTCAGTCATTTGGTTGAGGAAGGCGTCATCCAAGTCCTCAGCCTGGGTTGGAGGTCTGTAGTAAACCCCCACCAGAATATCCCTATTGTTTCTCGCTGCCTTAATTCTTACCCAAATGCTCTCTACCTGGCTTTCTGGGTTTAAGCCCAGGATCTCTTCACAGGTGAAAACATCCATACATATACATACACACATATAAAACCAGACCTGACATTAAATGAGTGGCTGCACTTAACCAGCTTTCCCTCTCCAATATGTTACAGGAAATGGGGAGGGGGTTTCAACCTCCCACCGTAACCCCAATTAAATCCCTCCATGCATCTATTAACAGGGCCAACTATGTTGACCTCAGTGGAAAGCTTCCCTGCTAGAGTTAACAGCAGCTTCCTGGGGTGGGATTTTCTTTATCGGTTTATAAGACCATTTTTAAATTGCCATTTAGTTCTAACAGGGATGCACTACTGTGCCACACGTAATACGTTCAAAATCAGTACAGTCACTATGATCTCATTAGAATCATAGAATCATAAGAGCTGGAAGAGACCAGAGGGGCCATAGAGTCCAACCCCCATCTGCCACGCAGGAACACACACTCAAAATGACCCTCAGCCTCTGTATAAAAACCTTCAAGGAAGGTGACTCCATCATACTCCAAGGCAGCATATTCTACTGTCAAACTGCTCTTCCATCAGGAAGTTCTTCCTTATGTTTAGGTAGAATCTCTTTTCCTGTACCTTGAATCCATTGTTCCAGGTCCTAGTCTCTGGAGCAGCAGAAAACGAGCTTGCTCCGCCTTCGACATGACATTAAGTTGTTCCCAGATTATGGATTCCCCTTACAAGGGAAACCAGGCTGGTCCCCTCACAGTGGCAGCTCCTATGACAGTGGAGGAGTTTATTCCAAACTTACTATCCCATTGGAAACTACCCATGGCCACTGCCCTGTCCCTGCTTGTCCTTCCGCTGGCAAGCAAAGACTTTATCCAGCTGGGCTTCCAGCAGCTT
This sequence comes from Ctenosaura bakeri, assembly GCA_948474755.1. NCBI lineage: Eukaryota > Metazoa > Chordata > Lepidosauria > Squamata > Iguanidae > Ctenosaura > Ctenosaura bakeri. Next base: position 90,029 of record CAOLHI010000855.1, read on the forward strand.
ACTAACTACAGAGGTAGCAGGTTCCTAATGGGGCAGAAGCTGTACCTATTTTTATATGTATCTATGTATGTATGTATGTATGTATATGTGTATGTATATATATTATTTATTTGTATCCCAGCTCTCCATATGGATCGAGGCGGTGAACAACTTACAAATAGCATGTGTGTGTGTTTTATATATATATATATATATAGTATACATATATATATGAAAAGGGCTGATATACCATTAAATTGAGAGCCAGAATGGTTTAGTGGTTTGACCATTGGACTACAACTCTGGAGCCCACACTCCAGATCCCACTCAGCCATGGAAACCCACAGGGTGACCTTGGCCAAGTCACACTCTCTCAGCCTCAGAGGAAGGCAAGGGCAAACCAGCTCTGAAACCTGCCAAGAAAATCCTGCAACAAGTTGTCCCTAAATCAGAAACTAGCCGAAGGCACACAACAATAAACCATGACATCATCTTGAATTTAAGTGTCTATGATATTTAATATGGTGGTGATCAAACAAAGAAATAAAGGTACAACTCAGTGGACGAAGCCCCTAACAAAGAAACTGTTTTTTACAAAGTCTTTTTTTGCCGTCCATTTTTCTCCTTGACCTCTGTCTATCTGGGAGGTTTTTTGTTTTTGTTTTTAATAGCATCGACATGGGTGAAGGAGGGCTGTAGAAACACAAGATCTCTGGTGTCAGGTTATAGTTGTGTGTCTGCAATACACAATGAAAAAACTAACCTCAAGCTGGGAAAGACTCAGGTCAGTCCCCATCTAACCATAGCTGTGTCTGCCTACTTACAACAGGCTAGGTAAACAGCAGCTGCCTCCAGAAAGCTTTACTGCAGTGGTTCTCAACCTTCCTAATGCCGCCACCCTTTAATACAGTTCCTCATGTTGTGGTGACCCCCAACCATAAAATTATTTATTTATCATTTACAATGCCTCTCCCCCCCCCGGCAAAGGCCACCTCGCCGGCCAGGAACGGGGAGGGCGGGCAGGGAGGGAAAGAGGAGCCGCGCGTCTCCCCGCGTCTCTCGCGTTTGTGCACCACCACTCCTGGGCCTTTTCCGCACATTATATTATCGCGGAGGTGGGGGGTGGCGTTCGCACAAGCAGGTTCTTGCACGAGGCATTCTCTTCGCTGCTCCTTAGTCCTGCAGCTGGCTTCCTGGTTGCGCGATCGCCCCGCCCCTTCCCACACAGCGCAGCCCACAGATCCCAGGCTGCACTGCGGAAGGAAGGAAGGGGCGGTCGCGCGACCAGGAAGCCAGCTGCGGGAGAAGGAGCAGCAAAGAGAGTGCTTCGTGAAGGAACCTGCTTGCGCGAATGGCACCCCCCACCTCCATGATAACGTAACGTGCGGGAAAGGCCCAGGAGTGGTGGTGCGCAAGCACGAGCCATGCGCTTGCATCCTCCTGCCCTCTTTGGCGGGAGCGCGTGCACCTGCACGCACTCCCGCCAAAGGGGGCAGGAGGACACAAGTGCATGGCTCGCGCTTGCGCACCACCACCAAGGAGGGAATGGAGCCTAAGACCATTGGAAATACGTATTTTCTGAAGGTCTTAGGCGACCCCTGTGAAAGGGTCGTTCGACCCCCAAAGGGGTCGCGACCCACTGGTTGAGAACCGCTGCTTTACTGAGCATGCAAGAAGAGAAAAAACATAGCTAAAAGTTGAAATCAGAACTAGCCTGGCACACCAGCTACCTCCGGCACATTAAAGAAGCATAAATCTCTAACTCTGGCCACCAAAATGGAAACCATGAGAAGTCGAAGCCAGTGAAATGAAGAAAAATCATTCCTGCACGCATTTTGCAAGCAGTCTCGAGTAGGTTCAAAATATTTCCATTTACTTATGCACTTAGTTCGTCCAAAAAAATGCACAGAACCTCTCTCCTCCTCTCAGTCAACGAGAAGAATGGCTTTGTGTCGTTTTTTTATTTGTTTTAAATGATTTTTTATTAAAATAAGAGCGCACAAAATTCACTTCCACAAAATAAAATCTCGAGAAAGAAAACTAGGTTATACACAACAAAAACTGCACTAAACCAAACAATCGAAAAAGAGCATAATTGAATTAGACCAACACATACTCCCAAGAAACTAAACAAGGCTACATCAACACCCATCAAAGCATTCCGAACAGATGGCCACCCAGCCTGTTTAAAAACCTCCAAAGAAGGAGACTCCACCACACTCCATGGAGGCAGCAGATTCCACTGCCGGACAACAGCTCTGACCATCAGGAAGTTCTTCCTGGGGTTCAGGTGGAAACTTTTCCTGTAGTTTGAATCCATTGCTCCATGTCCTAGTCTCTGGAGCAGCAGAAAACAAGCTTGCTCCATCTTCAACATGACATCCCTTCAAATATTGAAACATGGCTATCAGGTTCCCTCTTTAACCTTCTTTTCTGCAGGCTAAGCATGCCCAGCTCCCTAAGCTGTTCCTCACAGGGCATGGCTTCCAGACCCTTCACCATTTTGGTCGCCCTCCCCTGGACACCCACCAGCTTGTCAATATCCTTCTTGAACTGAGGTGCCCTTTCACGGTTTATTTCTGCCAATACCTGAAATTCTCTTAAACCATTACAAACTTTCAGCATCAGAGGCTCCCTTTTGAATATTCCCCCGATGCAGCTGCAAGACACACAGGCAGCTCATGGTTCTTGTGATGGTTGTGTGTCTGTGTGCACGTGAATCCCTGGAAATCCCCTCTGGGGTTTAGTCTAAACTTTCAACAAACGATTTAAAGTACTGAATCTCTATGGACCTTTTTCTCTGCACAGGTATTTGGTGACTAACTATACAGAAGGGTCTTTTAAATAGGGGAGAACGTCCTGTACTTTTACTGTTACTGTCAAGACTTTAAATGATTTCACACCATTTTAAAAAACGGAGAGTTCATTTTATTTTTGGAAAACTTTTTTTTTTTTGGAAAACTAGATCTTCAGATGTGTCTGTGTGAGCTGCCTTGGGAGAAAGACAAGAAATTAAATTAAAAGAAATAAATATATATCTTTTCTTGAAGACGTTGCCCAGCCATCAAATGCCGAAGCATCTTATTCAAAAAGGAGATATGAGCAATGGGGCAGCAGTTCCCATGTACCTCTGGGTCCAGCGAGTCCTCTTCAGATGTGGGTGTACTTCAGCTTCCCTCGGACCACCAAACTCCTCTCCCTGACATAGGGCGGTATTTAGCACCCCCAGCCCACCAGATCAATCCAACTGTGATCAATTTTATCAGCCAGGATTTGCAAGAGTCAAGCCTATGTCTAGTGGGCCAAACTGATTCAAGCATCTTGTACCCAAAAGGTGCTCCTCACCAATGGCTGCTTTTCCTCCTGGAGAGAAGTGACTGGTGGGGTGTCACAGGGTTCTGTCCTGGGCCCAGGGCTAGTCGACATCTTCATCTATGACTTGGATGAAGGAGTGGAGGGCATGCTGATTAAATTTGCAGATGACACCAAATTGGGAAGGGTTGCTAATACCCCGGAGGACAGGATCAAAATTCAAAATGACCTGGACAGATTGCAGAGCTGGGCCAAAGCTAACACAATGAATGTCAACAGAGAGAAAGGTAAGGTCCTGCACTTAGGCGAAAGAAATGGAATGCACAAATATAGGATGGGGGACGCGTGGCTGAATAGCAATACGTGTGAAAGGGATCTCGGAAACTTGGTGGACCACAAGCTGAACATGAGGCAGCAGTGTGATGCGGCACCCAAGAAAGCCAATGCGATTCTTGGTTGCATCAATAGGAACATGGTGTCCAGATCAAGGGAGGTAATAGTACCACTCTAGTGGGCTTTGGTTAGACATCATTTATAATCCTGTCCAGTTCTGGGCACCTCAATTCAAGAAGGATAGCGACAAGATGGAGCGTGTCCAGAGGAGGGCGACCAAAATGGTGAAGGGTCTGGAAGCCATGAACCCCTACGAGGAACGGCTTAGGGAGCTGGGGATGTTTTTTCTGCAGAAGAGAAGGTGAAGAGGGGACAGGAGAGCCATGTTTAAATATTTGAAGGGATGTCATGTGGAGGAGGGAGCGGGCTTGTTCTCTGCCACTCCAGAGACCAGGACAAGGAGCAATGGATTCAAGCTGCAGGAAAGGAGATTCCACCTGAACCACAGGAAGAACTTCCTGATGGTCAGAGCTGTCCGGCAGTGGGATATGCTGCCTCCATGGAGTGTGGTGGAGTACGGTTTTTAAGCAGAGGCTGGATGGCCATTTGTTGGGAATGCTTTGAGGGGTTGGACCTGATGGTCCCTGGGGTGTCTTCCAACTCTAAGGCCCTTTTCGCACATTACCCGTTTGCGTGGCTGGGGGGTGCATCTCGCGCGAGAAGCCTCATCTGGAACGCTGCCGCTTCCCCACTCCTTCATCCCGCAGGTTGCTTCCTGGTAACGCGACCGTCGTGTTTGCGCCCCGCCCCTTCCTTTCGCAGCGCAGTCTGGGAGCTGTAGGCTGCGCTGGGGGAGGAAGCGCGACCGGGGCGGCTTGTTCGGTGCACCGCATGCTGGTAAGTGTGCGAGGGCCCTGCAAGCATTGTGTGACCATGCAGTATTTTTGGCTTAAAGCCGAAAATAATAAAATGCACAGTCGTCACGCTTTAGGCTCGTGAGCGTCGCGTGAGTGGGAGTGCGTCGTACGGACCAACGCTCCCATTTACGCAACGCTCAAGGAGCCCTCGTGCAAAAAAAACTGTGTGCGAAAAGGGCCTAAGATTCCATGATTCTCTGATTCTTCCTTTTCTCAGCAACTGGAACTGACCCCACGAAAACTGACCCGATGGAACACTGGATATTTTCTCAAACCCTGCAATGGGTATGGCATCAAGTTCCGAATGAACACGAGCAACTCAGAGATGAACCAGACGCCAAAATAGACTGGAAACCAAAGTGGATTCACAGCCACAGGAATATGGAATCACCAGGAGCAAAACCTCATCCCAACCTCAGGGGCTCAAGAATGCATGTCAGGTGCCTGAAAGACGAGACCCTTTGTATCCCAAACTGTTTTTGCAAATATTTTAAAGAGAGTATCCATTAAAAAAACAAACAAACAAACAAACAGGAGGACTCTGAGGGTGGCGAGCAATACAGATAGGAGATTTGACTGAATAAACTGATTTTGCATTGTTTCTAGAAGATACTTAGATTTCCATTATTGCAGCATGGAGAGAGAATTTTGTTTTTTAAAGGCTTGCAAAACACAATCAAGTCTGCTGATGATTTCGGGATGCAAAAAGAGAGAGGCGCGGAGTCAGCAGCTGGCCGGCGTCCATTGACACTGAGCGTCCGCAGCCAATAAAAAGCTGCATTTTGTTTCAAAAATTTGACCAGAAACTGCAAAGAGCCACTGTATGTTAAATGCAATAAAAGAGCCAATTGTGCACGATTCAGTTCACACCCTGGGGATCAACTGCTTCCATTGTACCGAGCATTCAGTGCTGTTTTAGACAGAGCAGAGAGACCGGGGGCGAAAGAGAAGAGTTTTTAAAAGAAAGCCTGTCCCTGTTCAAAAACTCCAGAAGAGAAACAAAACAAGGGCAGCATTTTGGACAATATATACTCATATGAATCTTCACTGTAAAGAAAACACAAACTAATGTTCTTCTAAAATTGCACAAAAGACACCCACAGTGTTTCATAAAAATGCTGAATCCTGCTCCCTTTTCAAACACCTATACCAATTTAATTTCAAAGAGCTTTTCCTTGAAGTCATGTGAATATTTCTTTATTTTTTTAGAATTCTATCTCACAAGTTCACAGCAGCATATACAGCAGTGGTTCTCAACCTTCCTAATGCCGCGACCCTTTAGTACAATTCCTCATGTTGTGGTGACCCCCAACCATAAAATTATTTATTTATTTATTATTTACAATGTCTCCCTCCCCCGGCAGAGGACGCCTCGCCGACCAGGAACGGGGGGGCAGGGAGGGAAAGAGGAGCCGTGCTTCTCCCCCGGGAAAAAACTCCAAGAACCCCCCGGGCTCTGCTTCTGCTTCGCTCTTGTTTCCACTGGGGGGGTAGTGTGGGAAAAGTTTCCACAGTGTCGACCCTGGCCTGGGGGGGGAAGAATCCCAGCACCTTTGTCTTTTGCGCTGGGCGCAGCTCGGCCCCCTGGAAAAGCACCACCTTGCGGGGGCCCCCGGCCCTTCTGCAGGGCCCCCCTCCATGGCGAGTGGGGCAGGGGCTGTGGCGAGGAGGGGGCCTGCCCCTCGTGCTGCCACCGCCCCCCCAAGCTGGCCCGTCAGATGGGAGGTTCTCCCGGTAGCGGAGAAGGGGAGCGATTTCAGTCCCTTCTGAACAGGGGGCAGGAGGACATGAGCGTGTGGCTCGCACTTGCACACCACCACTCCTGGGCTTTTCTGCACATTACCTTATTGCAGAGGTGGGGGGTGCCATTCGCGCAAGCAGGTTCTTGCGCGAGGCGCTCTCTTCGCTGCTCCTTCGTCCTGCAGCTGGCTTCCTGGTCGTGCAACCACCCCGCCCCTTCCTCCCCTGGCGCAGCCTACAGCTCGCAGACTGCACTGCGGAAGGAAGAGGCAGGGCAGTCGCGCGACCAGGAAGCCAACTGCGGGACGAAGGAGCAGCGAAGAGAGCACCTCGCGCAAGAAGCTGCTTGCGCGAACAGCACCCACACTTCCGTGATAAGGTAACGTGGGGAAAAGACCCAGGAGTGGTGGTGCGCAAGCGCAAGCCACACGCTCATGTCCTCCTGCCCCCTTTGGCGGGAGCCCATGCGGCCGCACGCACTCCCTCCAAAGGAGGCAGGAGGACGCGAGCGTATGGTTCACGCTTGCGCACCACCACCGAGGAGGGAATGGAGCCTAAGACCATCAGAAATACGTATTTTCCAATGGTCTTAGGTGACCCCTGTGAAAGGGTCATTCGACCCCCAAAGGGGTCGCGACCCACAGGTTGAGAACCACTGATATACAGCTTTCCTCCTGTTTTATTCTCACAGTAGCCCTTGCTGTTCTTTTAATAGCCAGTTGATGGTTGTTAATTGCTAATTGTCGTATGTTTTAGGGGGTTGGTTTTAGGTGGGTTGGTGGGTGGGGAGGATTGGGTATGTTTTTTAATGTTTTTTTTTAATGTAAATAATGTATTATTGTTGTTCGCCGCCTCAATCCATGGGGAGAGGTGGGATAGAAATAAATATTATTATTATTATTATTATTATTATTATTATTATTATTATTATTATTATTATTATTATTTATTAAAAGACAATTAGCAGGTTATTCAAAGACCTATTTTAATAACTGTTAAGTTAAAAAAAATAGTAAAAAAGAAAACTGAATAGAAATGCATAACAGACAATAAACTATTGCAATAATAACGAGGAACTGGTATCAATTAGAATCAAAGTCTTCAATCTTATTTATACTATTATATAGTTAAAATAAGCACAATGATTTGGACTAGTGTTGACCATATCTTCAGTTCAGCTATCTTCTCAATTTGTTTTCCCCGATAAACCTCCTTTTCTCTTTTTCCTTTTTTTTAATTAAAATACATACTTTACATACATCTTTACTCTTGACATCTTCTGTTTTTGATTGTATACATAAAACAACAAAAAGACAGAACAATATATGCTAAATACTGGAGAACAAATATAACGCCGGAACTGGAAGAATGGCTAACCAAGGTACAAGAATATGTAACTTTGGAAAGTTTATCAAGAGCAATGAGAGGGGAAAAAGGGGAGATAAAAATAACAAACTTCCTTTTCGAAAAGGTATCGGTGCACTGGTATTTACAATGATCCTTCAGATTTGATTAAAATATAAGTTTATGAAATATTTCTCTAGTACAACAGCCCTCTCAGGTAGGCTCTGCCGAAAGAAACAGAGACTGGCCAATGCCTTCTGAGCATCAACAGGGACTAGAACCTGGATTTTCCAGTTCTCCTGGTCAGGCACTTAAAATGCCAGAGCTAGAACTGATTGCAAGGCACCATTTGGATAATGGAATGGAATACAGAAATATAGGATGGGGGACACGTGGCTGGATAGCAGTCCATGTGAAAGGGATCCAGGAGTCTTCATAGACCACAAGCTGAACGTGAGCCAGCAGTGTGATGCGGCAGCCAAGAAAGCCAATGCAATTCTTGGCTGCATCAATAGGAGTATGGTGTCTAGATCGAGGGAGGTACTGGTACCGCTCTACTCTGCCTTGGTTAGACCTCATCTTGAATACTGTGTCCAGTTCTGGGCACCCCAATTCAAGAAGGACGTGGTCAAGCTGGAGCAAGTCCAGATGAGGGCGACCAAAATGGTGAGGGGCCTGGAAGCCATGAAGCCCTATGAGGATAGACTTAGAGAGCTGGGGATGTTTAGTCTGCAGAAGAGAAGGTTAAGAGGGGACAGGATAGCCATGTTTAAATATTTGAAGGGATGCCATGTAGAGGAAGGAGAGGGCTTGCTTTCTGCTGCTCCAGAGACCAGGACAAGGAGCAATGGATTCAAGTTGCAGGAAAGGAGATTCCACCTGAACCTCAGGAAGAACTTCCTGACAGTCAGGGCTGTCCGGCAGTGGAATCTGCTGCCTCCATGGAGTGTAGTGGAGGCTCCTTCCTTGGAGGTTTTTAAGCAGAGGTTTGATGGTCACCTGTCGGGAGTGCTTTGAGGGTGTTCCTGCATGGCAGGGGGTTGGACTGGATGGCCCCTGGGGTCTCTTCCAACTCTACATTTCTATGATTCTATAAACTCAGCCAACTATCAGCAATGTAGGGTTTTTCCAGCCATTACCGTGTTCGGTAACTCTAAAGCTGAATAGCAGAGATTTGGAAGTACAAATATAATCCCCATGGATTGCCCCAAGGGGTGGAGAAGCCTCCAGGAAAGAGCTGTACTTACAAATTTAAGTTCAGAAGAGAGAGAGAGAGAGAGAGAGAGAGAGCTGGAAAGCAAAAAAGCTATAATTGGCATGGAATAAGAATTAGCCTCTCGATATCTTAAATTAGGTAACAGGATTTTAATTTATCTGTGTTGTAGGGAATGGAAGAGTAAATTCCCACTGTATTTCTATCTCTATCTTAGTATCTTTACTTAGGGCTTTAAGGTTTTATCTTCAACCACAATTGATCTGCAGATCTGAAAGATTTCTGCAAGCAAATCATTAGGTGGGCAGCACTTTGGGAAATTTTGCATGCGTGTTGTATTCAGCTACAGAATATGTGTTCCTTTTTTCTTCATCTGATTTAAATTGGTTGCTTATTACACATATTATCAGCTTGGGTCAAGCTTATGTGAAAGATCGTACTTCCATATATGAGCCTATTTAACTTTCAGGATCCTCCGGGAAGGGCTTTCTCTTGGACTATTTCCACACTACACTGTTATAGTGCTATTATTCCACTTTCAACCCGCTATGGAATTCTGGGATTTGTAGTTTACCGAGACCAAAGCGCTCTCTGGCTGAGAATTCTAAACGCCCTTCCCTAAACTGCAAAGCCCAGGATTCCATAGGATGTTGAAAGTGGAATAATAGCACTATAATTGCAGTGTGGAAACAGTCCCAGGTCTCACCACCATGCCAGACATTTTCTGCGAGGCCAGAAAGAAGGTGTTCTCAGTGGCTGCTCCCAGGCGGTGGAATTTAGACGAGACTTCAGCTATTAACTGGTTGTTGCAGAAGCGTGTCTTGAATATACTTTTATTCTCGGTCTTATACTTTAAACGGTTCTAAAACAAGCATTTAAAATGTTTGCCTATTTAATTTTTTAGAACTCATTATTATGACCTGGTTTTTGAAAAGCTGTATTTGGTTCTAATCTGTATTATGAGCCACCTTTGGGAAAAAGGGGATATATATATATTGTATTGGATTAAATTAAAGTTTACAATGAAAGTGCTCGTGCGATTTCCCTTTCACAAATAACGTATCCCACTCCTTTAAATACATTTTACCTTCCTTATTTCCCCTTCTTTTGAGAGATTCTACCACTTCTTCCCATGCAATATGTGGAGAAAGCTCTGAGAATCCTGTCTCCTACATTCCTACCAAATACGCCTAACAGAGTCGAGTTATTATAAATACACAAAATCTGTCAGCTGCGAAGCCTTGGCTGAATTGCTGTGATAACACAAAATGTTCACCAAAAGGTACATAATGCTAAATAACGGTAGATATCAGATCTGAATTTCATGGATGCAGAGGTCGCAATTAAAGAAACATCCTTGCACATCACACAATTACAGTACTTTGAGTTCCCCTTAACTACCATGGCTGCATCCTACACAATGCTGGGATTTGTAGTTCGGAGAGGTCCTAGAGCAGTGGTTCTCAACCTGTGGGTCCCCAGATGTTTTTGGACTTCAGCTCCCAGAAGCCCCAGTCACTATGGTCAATGCTCAGGGCTTCTGGGAGCTGAAGTTTTTGAACATCTGGGGACCCACAGGTTGAGAACCACTGTCCTAGAGCCTTCTGGCTGAGAATTCCAAATGAAGGTACAAATCCCAGGAACCGTGGCAATTAACATGGCATCAAAGTGGTGTAACAGCTATTATTCCACTTTCATTTTACCGATCTGAAAGTGTATAAATGTATAACAGGGGTCTTGGTTTATTGTTTAACAGACACGCAAGGATATTTATTGCAATGATCTCTTGGGAAGCCTCCGTAATTCCAATGCAATGCAATTCCCAGCAATGACCGGATGGCGCTGCTTACCTTCCTTTGTGGCTGTCGTGGCCGTTGTGGCTGCAGCGGCCGCTGTCCCGCCAGGACGTCCAACGGGGCTGGAATGTTTCCCAGCCCTCCCGGGAATTTTAAGCCCGCTCGGCTTCAGCATGTTTGCCCGGCTCTGTGGCTCACGCCGTGGGATGCCTTTGGTCCTCTGGTAGCTGATACGATGTCACAGCCTCAGGCATCTAAGTGATGGAGCCCTTCATCTATATTCCGAGACCTAGAAAGAGAAGGGAGGAGGAAATTTTCAGGGAAAGAAGCAATATCAGCAAGAGGGAGGAAGTCAACAGTATGAGGAAGGTAGGATTAAGGAACCATGTTTACTGAGAGTTGCTGCTTATTACGCAAGGATAAGGAAACTCAAGCCCTGGGGGCTAAATCGGGCCACTCTGGAGCTCCCCAGGGGGCCACACAGCCTTCCCCAGAGCATCATCATTTGGTGGTTTCTCAAAATTTTGTTCAGACTTCCTATCATAGAATCATAGAGTTGGAAGAGACCACAAGGGCCATCTAGTCCAGCTCTCTGCCATGTAAGATCCCACATCAAAGCCCTCCCGACAGATGGCCATCCACCCTCTGCTTAAAAACCTCCAAAGAAAGACACTCCACAACACTCCATTGAGGCAGCAGCAGATTCCACTGCCGGACAGCTCTGACCATCAGGAAGTTCTTCCTGAGATTCAGGTGGAATCTCCTTTCCTGCAGCTTGAATCCATTGCTCCTTGTCCTGGTCTCTGGAGCGATGGAGAACAAGCCCGCTCCCTCCTCAACATGACATCCCTTCAAATATTGAAACATGGCTCTCATGTCCCCTCTTAACCTTCTCTTCTGCAGACTAAACATCCCCAGCTCCCTCAGCCACTCCTTATAGGGCTTCATGGCTTCCAGACCCTTCACCATTTTGGTCGCTCTCCTCTGGACACACTCCAGCTTGTCAATATCCTTCTTGAATTGAGGTGCCCAGAACTGGACACGGTATTCCAAATGAGGTCTAACCAAAGCAGGATAGAGTGGTACCATTACCTCCCTCGATCTAGGCACCATACTCCTATTGATGCAACCAAGAATCGCGTTGGCTTTCACACGCCCAAGTCTTCCATGAAAATTCTGTGTCAGAGTCACCACAGGGTCGCCATAAGTTGGAAACAACTTGAAGGCACACAAGGATAACAACAACACATTTTCTCCCTGAAACATTTTCAGACATTACTAGATGTATGTTTTAAGATTTAGTCTGATAAAGACCCTCTGAGGTGCCCAGAACTGGACACAGTGTTATTCCAGATGGCGTCTAACCAAAGCAGAATAGAGTGGTACCATTACCTTCCTTGATCTAGGCACCATACTCCTATTAATGCAACCAAGAATGGCTTTGGCTTTCTTGGCTGCCGCATCACACTGCAGACTCATGTTCAGCTTGGATCTACCAAGACTCCTAGATCCCTTTCACACGTCCTGTTATCCAGCCACGTGTCCCCCATCCTATATCTTGCATTCCATTTTTTAATACCTAAGTGTATTATCTTACATTCCTCTTGTTCTAAAAAGGGTTAAAGGTCCTTTCCTAAGGCTTATTTACTGACTGCAAATGCTTCGGGATAAAATTTGCTGGTTCTTTTGGGCCCGCCCTTTTTGCCTACCAATAGAACACAGCCCGCTAAAAACAAATCTGGAAATGATTTATGGGCCTCGGGCTGATAAAGGTTCCCTAACCTTCTGCCAGGGACAGGCTGTCTATCTTGTCCCCTAACCCTGGAAAAATCACTGCTCCTTCTTTTTTCTCTTGCAAGGGTGATAGAGTGGGAAGAGAGAAATGCCTTCTTGTTTGTGTCATTTTTTTGTGTTTGTGTCATTATTTGTCCATGTTCATCTCCCAAGGCCAGATCTCTATATGTTAAGTTTAAGCAAGGAAATGGCCCCAGCCCAGCATTCACGGACATGGAAATACATTGTCCTTGGCAGATCTGGCCTCCTACCCTCACATCCACCAGCCACTGCTAGCTGGGAACATGGCCAGAGATCTCTCTCCCTGCCAGCCACAGCCAGCCCAGCCCGGCGCATGAAGTTTTTGACTCACGCCTTAATTACTTCCCGTCTCAGCTACTGCCCTCCCTGCTTTTACGGCACTTCCAGATACTCCGTTTGCTAAGGCCAGCCTTACTCATGAGCACTGAGCTCATAGGGATGGATCGCTATTCCCACATTGCCCAAGAATTGTACAAATGATGCAATCTGTGCTTTCTTTGTTGATGCCTCGCCTTTCCTTTTTGCATGATGGAACACAACCCGGCGGCTAGATCAGAGCTGGACAAAGTATGGGTGGCCTCCCTGGACCGTGTTCCTTCGTTCATTTGTTCTTTCTCAATTAAAAAAATTTAAAGAAATTTTAAACATAGACACAAAAAACACAAATAATACCAATCAAAACAAGACATCCACAAAAAGGAAGGAAAGAGACATAATTAAACTAAAAATTACACACATTGTTACGGTGACTGAACCAAAAACCAAGGCATATTTAAACTAAACTAATCAAGTTAAGCAAACTGAAGAAAAAAGATTACAACTAATTAAAAGCAGCTCCCGCCCTTGTTGCAAGCAGCTCCTACTTATATGAATGTACTTAAGTCCTTACCTAAAATGACATTCTATGATTCTGTGAATACTCTAGTTACACAGGCTAGGAGACTCTCAGAGTATGAATATGAATTTCATAGGATTTTCTTAGGCAGGGAATAATGAGAGGTGGTTTTTCCAATTCCTTCCTCTGAAATAGAGCTCACAGTGCCTGATATTCATTGGTGGTATTCCATCCAAGTACTAACCAGGACTGTCCCTGCTTAGTTTCCAAGATCAGATGGGATCTGGTGCCCTTAGGGTATTTAGGCCCTGTCTTCCATGTGTATGGCTTTGTGCACAGCTTTTTAGGAGGTACACAAAGACAAGTTTCTACCCTTGGCTACTTACAATCTTTAGCAGAGGGGAATGAGTGGAGGAAGGGAGGGAAATTCCTCCACATAGTACAGTCAAAATGCTCTGCTTGTAAATCAATATTAGTTGTACAGACACTATTTTTTCTGGATTACAACTGGCTGGGCGATTCTGGAAGCCGTGGTGCAAAAATATCACTTTTCCCTGCTTTGGTTTGCTGATGTCTGAAAAAGCAGCAAAGATATTGTTGCAAATGTTTGCAATTACAGGACATGTGCAGATAGATGCATTTCTGTAGCTGGCTGTCCTAAACAATTCTGTGCATAAAAAAAAAGAAAGCAAAACGGTCAGATGCTTGAGAAAGATACAGGCGCATAGCTATTATATACAAAAGGGAAGGAAGAAAGCAAGAGCCTGTCACCATTCCACAATGACTTGTCCAGAGAAGAGGGCTGAACTCAGTCTGGAGAAGCAAAAGCTAAAAAAGCAAAGCCAGTGGTTGCCCCCTTCTTAGGAACTGTCTGCCCCTCAGAGAAGACTGGGAGCTGGCCAGATTGCTTACCTAATCCACGAAGGGGTTGAAATGCATTTGGGGGGGGCACTGCCAGCCTCTCCAGAACCCACAAAAAAAGAAAGCCCCTCTGGTTCTCTTCGGCCTTACGCTCTGTGCTCTCCAGCACGCAAGCAGCTGCAAGAATCAACCAACCGCAGATCCGCTGGGATGCCTGAAAAGAGCACTGGATATATTTTTTTCCAAACTCCCCCCTCTTTTTTTTTTTAAACAGGAAGTGGGAAAGCCATGCCAAAGTAGTTGCAGAAGAACTCTGGGCAATAAAATGTTTGCACAGACATGCCTGGGACGGTGTTCTGATGTTCCAAACACTCTGAAAAAGAATGTTCTCAGCAAGAAAAGAAAAGAGACAGCACAAAAAACAATGTTAACAGGGAGTATATAAGGCCAGTTCCTAACGCTACTTTGTGTTGCTGCTACAAAAATATAAGCATCATAGAATCATAGAATCATAGAGTTGGAAGAGACTCCAGGGGCCATCGAGTCCAACCCCCTGCTATGCAGGAACACCCATCAAAGCATTCCCAAAAGATGGCCATCCAGCCTCTGCTTAAAAACCTCCAAAGACGGAGACTCCACCACACTCCACGGAGGCAGCAGATTCCACTGCTGGACAGCTCTGACCATCAGGAAGTTCTTCCTGAGGATTAGCTGGAATCTCCTTTCCTGCAGCTTGAATCCATTGCTCCTTGTCCTGGTCTCTGGAGCAGCAGAAAACAAGCTTGCTCCATCTTCAACATGACATCCCTTCAAATATTTAAACATGGCTCTCATGTCCCCTCTTAGCCTCCTCTTCTGCAGACTAAACATCCCCAACTCCCTAAGATGTTCCTCATAGGGCTTCATGGCTTCCAGACCCTTCATCATTTTGGTTGCTCTCCTCTGGACATGTTCCAGCTTGTCAATATCCTTCTTGAAATGAGGTGCCCAGAATTCTGCCCCCTTAATTAAAACTACCTCCAAATTCCTAGCACTGCAGAGAGGGAGACACCGAAAATCATTCACACCTAGAACTCTTTGGGCCTTTCTGCACAATGTAACTATTGCACTACGATTCCACTTTAACTGCAATGGTTCTAAGCCAGAGAGCTCCAGTACCTCCCAAGACTACAAATCCCAGGATTCCATAGGAAGCAGCCTTGGTGGTTAAAGTGGAATCATAGTGCGATAGTTATGTAGAGCAGATAGGACCTCACGTCTGCTTTGTTTGCATTCCCTCGGTCACTATACCTGTCCCTTTTCTTTCGGTGCCTAAATGGCATTTCTAAACACTCAGCTGAAGCATGAAGTTACTAGAATGCTGGAAATTTGAGGACTGAGGGTAAATTTAATCGGGGAGGGGGAACCATGGCCTCATTCCACTACCACCCCAGTGTGGGGGATTAGTTACCAAATGGCACGTTTTTCTCTTCCCAGCTTGGCAGTAAACAGGAGAAGCAGCACAAAGCACGTGCTTTACTTTCTACAACTTTTCAGCCAGGCACAGAAAAAGATCCAGAACAAAACAGACTTGAATGTTCCTATAAGAAGGTAGCACGTTTGCAGAGGTCCTCAGCTTGGTTTTCGCGGCAAGGATAAGCAATGTTTTAAAATTCCGTGCCTTCCTTTTTTCCTTGTTCACACCCAACAATAATTCTGTGATGGAAACGGTGAGTTCCTTTGCTTTCACAAGGAGCCCTCATTACGTCAAAGGCAGAACAAAACCCTCCAAAGGGAGAGAGAGAACCTTAGGGGCTCATTTCTTTTTCTTGACATGTTCAAAGGAGAAAGGAAACCTTGATGTCTTGGGTTGTTATGCAACTGTCCTGTCTTTCCACGCTCTCACTCAACAACAGAACTGACTTTTCAGCTGCATGATCAGCTATTGAGGTCCTGTGGCTATAAAGAGAAAGCACCCAAAAGCAGCACTCAGCAGTCAGATCCTAAAGTCCCCCTATCCCAGTATCTATCTCAGAGAGGACAGGCAGACAGTCTGCAGGGATGGAAGGAACACAGTGCCTCTCCTTTGCTGAAGGTTTTCAGAATCTTTCATTCTGAGATACGCTGCCTCTGTTGTAGATGATGGTGGTGGTGGTGATGTACTTTATTCATACCTCATTTCCTCCCCCCAGATTGTGCAGGATTCCTCTTATCTGCTGGAATGTGTCCAGAAGGAGGGTGACCAAAATGGTGAAGGGTCTGGAAGCCATGAAGCCCTATGAAGAACGCCTTGGGGAGCTGGGTATGTTTAGTCTGCAGAAGAGAAGGTTAAGAGGGGACATGAGAGCCATGTTTAAATATTTGAAGGGATTTCACATTGAGGAGGGAGCAGGCTTGTTCTCTGCTGCTCCAGAGACTAGGACAAGGAGCAATGGATTCAAGCTGCAGGAAAGGAGATTCCACTTGAACTTCAGGAAGAACTTCCTGATGGTCAGGGCTGTCTGGCAGTGGAATCTGCTGCCTCCACGGAGTGTGGTAGAGTCTCCTTCTTTGGAGGTTTTTAAGCAGAGGCTGGATGGTCATCTGTTTGGAGTTCTTTGAGGGTGTTCCTGCATAGCAGGGGATTGGACTCGATGGCCTCTGGAGTCTCTTCCAACTCTATGATTCTATGATCTGCACAGGATACATTCCAAAAATTCCTGCAGATATCTGAAACTGCGGACTGTACCAAATCCTATCCAACAAAAATATTGAAGCCCTTCTCTGAGACTTTTCCATCTCTCTACGATCCTTGCAAAGCGAGAGGGTGATGTCCAGTGAGGCCAGAGCCATTTCCTGTAGCCGTGTTGGTGGAATGGGGAGCATGGAGGCAAGCAAGGAGTGGGTGGCAGTACCTCCAGTGGTTGGGTGGGAGCCATCACTCAGATGCCAAGAGACAAATCAGGGCAAAGGGTTGGAGGGTCTGCGATGGATGCGGAGGGAGGCATTTGGCTGTGGGGACTGAGGGAGAAACCCTATCCTGGGGTCTACAATTTTGATATTAAAATATGATTCTGTGTGCCAGGGAGGTCCCCCGAAGAGGCACGTAGGCAGGCACAGTCAAGAGACCGAAAACCAGGTCAGGCCAGTAAAATCCCCTGTCATGTAGCCCCAGGAAACCTCCAGATGAGCAAACCCACAATAAACAAAGAGTCCTCAGCCCCGAGATGCCAACTTGAAGGGATTAGCATGTGTGCCTCAGGTTGAGCAAATATCCCATCAGGCAGGGACCAGAGGTCACACCACAAAACACAGCCGAAGATCCGGAGACTTTGGCAACGCCTAATAATCCCATCATGCAAAGGAAATTACCAACGTGGAGCTTCGTGCCCACTGAAACACCCATTGTTCTCCCCGGGAAAGGATTAGTCCTCCAAGTACTTTTTCCCCTACAAATAGTCCCGGCTTTTGAGCGTTTCTTTGGATCGCTCCCGGTCACCCCAGCCGACCGTCATTCCGTTTGTCGAGCAATCCCCTCAGCCCTTTCTGTGCTGAGCCCCACTTCTTCATTGCCTTCTCAGACCCAGGACTTCAGGACAAGGTGTTACCCCAACAACACCCCTTCAATGCTCCCTCTGTCCAGTTTCCTCTCTTTTGCTTCTTAATAGCGCTTGGGTGTGTGTATGCATGAGTGCATTGATGCGTGAGACTTGCATTTAATAAAATCATTTATTAGACATTTTGGTTTGGTTTTTGGCTTGGCCTGACCCCATAAACACTGGGTAAAAAGATCCCGCTAGGTTACCCTGCCTCTTGCAGTACTATAGCCCATGCTCTGGCTAGTTTCCGTTCCCCACCACGTGGAGCACAGTGAGGTGTCCCCCAAGGGACCCCAGAAATCAGGGTAACAGGACCCTGCCTGGAAATTTGGCAATTGTCCATTTAACTTTGGACTGTGGTTGACCACGGGTAAACAAAACCACTGAAAGTGCAACCACGAATGCGGGGGTGGGGGGACTACTATACAGACAAATTTTCTCAGCCTCAATGAGAAATGGAACTTCAGCACCAAACTGCTGTAGCCTTTTAAACTGTTTTAACTTTGCCAACTTTCTAAAGAGTTTATCCTATCTCAACTGTTTTCTTGCTTTAATCAGGAATTTTCTGAAATGGTTTATATAGTTTTATTTGTACATCACCTTGGTATCCCACAATAAAGGAAGGGATATAAATATATATATTTCACAACACATATTGAAAGATCTCATCAACAAAACAGCCAAGCACCACAAGTTGTTTTTCAAATTTTGAACCTTTTTTTTTAACAAATTTGTTTTTGCAACAATGCCCCCAATAATAATAATAATAATAATAATAATAATAATAATAATAATAATAATAATAGGGTGCATATGCACCAAGAACTTATTTTGTGCAAAAAAGATTCCAGCATTTTTGTGCGTAGAAAGGTGCATTTCGTGCAAAATAAGCTGGTTTTGGCACCAAAACGTCACATTTTTTCACTTTAAAAAACTGCCAGGTTTATTGTGCAAATGAATTTGTCACAAAAAACAATTGCAAAGTGAGAAAAATAATCAGAGTTGTCCAAATCTTAGTCAATGGGCAGAAAATGCTCTAAATGATTAGGTCTTACATGAAAGAATGAAATCAGCAAAGACTTACATCCCTGCTCTCTTTACAGATAGCTGCAGCATCAGAACAAATTTGGGGACTTATTGGGATTCAAAGCAAAGAAAAAACGGCAATTTTAACCAAAAATTGAAGTAAAAAAGAGGAAGAAAAGTTAACTGAGATATCAGCCTTCGATACAGTAAAAAAGACAAAATACTTGGGAATATGGATCTCTAAACATAATAATGAACTCTGAAAATAATTATGGCAAGAAATGGAGAGAAATAAAAAAGAATTTGGAAGGGTGGTCAAAACTGCAATTATCATTAATGGGAAGATTAGCAACAATTAAGATGACGGTACTTCCAAAATTAATGTACCTATTTCAAAATCTTCCCATAATGACTAATAGAAAGCCATTTAACCAATGGCAAAAAGACATAAAAGATACCTATGGTCTAACAGCTTAGGACCAAATAACATGTACGTTCCACCAATCTCAAATGCTGGCTGTGGACCATTCGGACTCGGTATTTCTTTCAGCACTGGAGCCCAAGCAATTGTGGCTAGTCCTTGGCATTGTACTTTATGCACAATTCCTCCAGGACACCAGCACAGTGATGCTCCAGAACCCAAGAAGTTTATTCCTGTTCTTTTGGTGCTCCCATAATGCTGTAGATCCTCTATCAAAATTTGCTGGATGAAACTACCATTGCTTTTCCCTTTCCTTCTCCTCCTCCTATATCTTCTTGGCTCATCTGGGACCACCAAGTAAAGCAAGAGAGTGGAACCGCTGTGAAGTCCATCCCTGGAGAGCACGGAAGGTCCTGTAAACCTGAAGTTGGCCTGCTCATGGCATTCCCCTCTAGCCAGCAGCCAGGGACAGGTAAAACTTGAAACCTAAAATCGTTCACACCTTGAATGTCCATATTTGTTGTGTGCACATTCTCTGGGCCTCTCTGTCTTTCTTTGGATGCCTAAACTGTGTTTCTAAGCTCTCAGCTGGAGTTTCAGGTTATTGCAATGCTAGAAATTTGGAGACTGAAGGAAAATTTCTTTGCAGGGCAGGATTCTCAAGGGGGAGCAATGCCCTCCTATCGCATACACATGCCCTAGCTATAGTTTTGAATCTTTCCTAAATGGGCATGATGGCAATTGGACTTGAGACCAACTTTCTGCACATAAAGCAGATACTTCCCCACTGATTTACAACCCTTCACAAAGGTGTCATGAAACCTCGCATGGTAGGAAACCCCACTGGTCTATCTAATCCAGGGATGGGAACCATGGAGCCCTACAGAACTTGCTGGACTGCAACTCCCAGAAGCCGCCAGCTAGCACAGCCTGTGGTCGGGAGTGCTGGGAACTGCACTCCATAACATCAGGAAGGCTACACAATTCTCACCTAGATCTAGGCCACGACTGTCTTCTCACTGTGAGCATCTCTCCAGTTGTCCTTTTAATTAGAGAACATCAGAGACTAAATCTGGGGCTTTCTGCATGCGAAGTACACATTTCATTAGTGAGCCAACCCAGCCCCACTCAATTCCTTCTGCTGTTATCAGTTCAGATTCTGCCTTCCTTCCTGGTTTGACTTTAACCTGCAAATTAAATCTTATCCAGAGGCAGGCGGGGGGCTGCATCTCTTGACAGACAATCAGGAGTCCCAGGAAGAAAAGAGAAGCTGGCTTTCTTGCTTTGATCACCCCTGCGCTTTCAGTGCCTCACTGCTCTCCTGAATATCAGTTGAACCACAACTCAAGCTTTACTAACTCTCCAAAAAAGGCATTTCTAAAAACACCTGTGTCTTAAAAGCAAATCTGGTCATGAGGTTAGATCTCTGCTTGCTTCCATCACCAATAAGAAACCCTTCGAAAAGGACACTCAAGTGCAAAATTACACAGCCAGGATTCTTAAAATCAAATCTGATTTTGGTTCTCTTTGTTTTGGTTCCAGTTACACCACTCTGCAGAAGAGAAGGTTAAGAGGGGACATGATAGCCATGTTTAAATGATAGCCATGTTTAAATATGTTTAAATATTTGAAGGGATGTCACGTCGAGGAGGGAGCAGGTTTGCTTTCTGCTACTCCAGAGACTAGGACAAGGAGCAATGGGTTCAAGCAGCAGGAAAGGACATTCCAGCTGAACCTCAGGAGGAACTTCTTGATGGTCAGAGCTCTCCAGCAGTGGAATTGGCTGCCTCCATGGAGTGTGGTGGAGTCTCCTCCTTCTTTGGAGGTTTTTAAGCAGAGGCTGGATGGCCATCTGTTGGGAATGCTTTGATGTGTGTTCCTGCATGGCAGAATGGGGTTGGACTGGATGGCCCCTGGGGTCTCTTCCAACTCTATGATTATATGACTCAATAAGTAGAGTGTGTGGCAGTGTGATAGAATTTCATACATGATGTGAATGAGGAAAATGGATGGAAAGATTGTTCTTTTTTCTCTCACTACCCTTACAGACCCTGAGATCCATTGAATCAGAATGGTTCATGAAAGGAGACACATTTCACACCCTTTTGGAACTGTTTGCCATGAAATGTGGTGGTGGCCATCAACTTTGATGGCTTTAAAAGGAGATTAGACACAGCCACAGATAATAACTCTGCCTATGGCTGGTGGTCATGGTGGTTGTGTATTATATACGAGTGTGTGGGTGGTGTTTACAGTCAGCTCTCCACATTCACAGGGGCTGGGGGTGCAGGACGCCCGCAAAAGTGGAAGAACTGTCATTACCTCTAGGACCCCCCAAACCTCTGTTTCTAAAGAGAGGCTGGATGGCCATCTGTCAGGACTGCTTTGTTTGTTCCTCCATGGCAGGGGGTTGATTGGATGGCCTCTGGGGTCTCTTCCAACTCTATGATTCTACGATCCTAAATCTGAAGTCACTCAATAAACTTAATGACTGAGTGGGGACTTGAACCTGGATCCCCCCCCCCAAGTTTCAGTTTAACAGTTTAATCTCCATGCTACACAGGAGTCTGTCTGTGGAGATGTGACTAATGCAAGCTGTGGATTTAACTTCTCACCACCTAGGTGCCGAGGCTGGTAGGGAGCAGCCTGCCTCAAATTTCCAAGCAAGATGAGATTTCACCTAAACATCACAAAGAACTTTCTGACAGTCAGAGCCATTCAGCAGTGGAATCTGCTGCCACAGAGTGTGATGGAGTCTCCTTCTTTGGAGATTTTTAAACAGAGGCTGGATGGCCATTTGTGGAGATACTTTGAGTGTGTGTTCATAGAGCTGGAAGAGACCCCAGGGGCCATCCAGTCTAACCGCTAGCCATGCAGGAACCCACATCAAAGCTCTCCCAACAGATGGCCCTCCAGCCTCTGCTTAAAAACCTCCAAAGAAGGAGACTCTAACACACTCCATGGAGACAGCAGATTCCACTGCAGGACAGTTCTGACCGTCAGAAGGTTCTTCCTGAGGTTCAGGTGGAATCTTCTTTCCTGCAGCTTGAATCCATTGCTCCTGGTCCTGGTCTCTGGAGCAGCAGAAAACAAGCTTGCTCCATCTTCAACATGACATCCCTTCAAATATTTAAACAGGGCTATCCAGTCCCCTTTTAGCCTCCTCTTCTGCAGACTAAACATCCTCAGCTCCCTAAGCCATTCCTCATAGAGGTTCATGGCTTCCAGACCCTTCACCATTTTGGTCACCCTCCTTTGGACACGCTCCAGCTTGTCAATATCCTTCTTGAAATAAGGAGCCCACAGCTGGACACAGGATTCCAAATGGGGTCTAACCAAGGCAGAATAGAGTGGTACTATTACTTCCCTTGATCTGGACACCATGCTCCACTGGCTTACATATACATACCCTCTTGTACATTTCCCCAGAGAGCCAGCATGAGGTAGCATGTGAGTATCGGACTAGGACTCTGGGAGAACCAGAATTTGAGCCCTGCTCACTCAGGGACACCCCCAGTATGACTTTGGGCAGGTTCCCAGCCCTCATCCTCCGAGAAAGGCCATGGCAAACCCCCCTGAGCCAATCTTGCCAAGAAAATAGGGTTTTCTTGATAGGGTTGATATAAGTAAGAAATGGCTTGAAGGCACACAACATTTCCACACCAATGTTAAAAAAAGAAAGAGTGCCAAGACAACAATTCTCACACAAGCCACTGGTGTAAGCTTTGAGATACTTGTTTTGCTAATGGCAAACGGCTGCCCTACTGCAGCTATCAAATAGGAAAGGGCAACATCAATAAATCACCAGAGATCTGGGGAGCGATCCCACAGCTTCATGTAAAGACACAAACAAACACAGCAACACAGGGGAAATTGTCAAGTGAGTAACTGAATAGATAGGTTTACCCCATTCTGTCCCCCACCAAAGATGGCGATGTGAGTCACTTGCCCCTAATTTCCACACTTGGGCCCGTTCCACATTACACAGTGATAGCGCTATGATTCCACTTTAATTGCCTTGGTTGCATCTCATGGAATACTGAGATCTGTAATCTGGTAGGGAAATCTAAACATCCTTCGCTGGACTACAAATCCCAGGATTCCACAGGACAGAACCATGTCGGTTAAGGCAGAAACATTGCATTATAATTGTGCGTGAAAGGGCCCTGGTATTGCAGTGGTGAGGAACCAGCTGGTGTTGAGAGTCTTAATAGACCACAAGCTGAACATGAGACAGCAGTGTGATGCAGCAGCCAAGAAAGCCAATGCGATTCTCGGCTGCATCAATAGGAGTCTGGTGTCTAGATCGAGGGAGGTACTGGGACCACTCTACTCTGCCTTGGTTAGACCTCATCTTGAATACTGTGTCCAGTTCTGGGCACCCCATTCAAGAAGGACATGGTCAAGCTGGAGCAAGTCCAGAGGAGGGTGACCAAAATGGTGAAGGGCCTGGAAACCATGCCCTATGAGGATAGACTTAGAGAGCTGGGTATGTTTAGTCTGCAGAAGAGAAGGTTAAGAGGGGACAGGATAGCCATGTTTAAATATTTGAAGGGATGTCACGTGGAAGAGGGAGCAGGCTTGTTTTCTGCTGCTCCAGAGACCAGGACAAGGAGCAATGGATTCAAGCTGCAGGAAAGGAGATTCCACCTGAACCTCAGGAAGAACTTCCTGACGGTCAGGGCTGTCCGGCAGTGGAATGTGCTGCCTTGGAGTGTAGTGGAGTCTCCTTCCTTGGAGGTTTTTAAGCGGAGGCTGGATGGCCACCTGTCGGGAGTGCTTTGAGGGTGTTCCTGCATGGCAGGGGGTTGGACTGGATGGCCCCTGGGGTCTCTTTCAACTCTATGTTTCTATGATTCTATGATTCCCATCTGTGACAACTGCCATGGCCAGTGGCCAGCATCGACGGACGCTGTATCTGCACAACTTCTTGACGGCCCCAGGTTCTAAAGCTCCCTGCTTGGCAAAAGTTTTGCCACCCACGGAAATTGGTAATAAACCATGCATTTCTGTTGTCAGAAAGATGGATACGAATTTCAGAGTAGCATGGCAAACGAGAGATGGAGAAGTTGCAGCTTGCTGGTAAATGGCAGAAATCTGCAGACAGCTCCCTCATATCAGCTACTGAGGCAGCCCCCATTTCCCAGAGCAGTCTGAAGGCAGCAGCTATAAACATGCCCCTAAAACCCCCATTTCATAGGGTTTTCTTAGGCAAGGAGCATCACAGGTGCTTTTGCCACTTCCTTCTTCTCAAATATAGGCTGGAAATTGTGGCTTATGAGGAATGGCTTAGGGAGCTAGGTGTGTTTAGCCTGGAGGAGAGAAAATTAACAGGTGATAGGATAGCTATGTTTAAATATTTGAAGGGATGTCATACAGAGGATGGAGCAAGCCTGTTTTGTGCTGCTCCAGAGGCCAGGACATGGAGCAGTGGCATCAAACTTCAGGAACAGAGATTCCATCTAAACATCAGGAAGAATTTCCTGACAGTAAGAGCAGTTCGACAGTGGAATAGCCTGCCTTGGAGTGTGGTGGAGTCTCTTTCTTTGGAGGTTTTTAAAAAGAGGCTAGATGGCCATCTGTTGGGAATGCTTTGATGGTTTATTTCTGCATGGCAGGGAGTCGGACTCAATGGCCCTTGTGGACTCTTCCAACTCTATGATTCTATAGCCTACAACACCTGGTAAGGCAGCAGTGAAAAGTCTTTATTGCAAACCTAGGCCAATTCTAGCACTAAGGCAGAGGCTCAAATGGCTCAGGTGGCAAATACTGGTGGGTGGCACTGGCATCCTCCAGCCCCCCTCCCACTCATTACCTTCCTCCTAAATAATCTGGCTGTCTCTTTTGCCGGCAGTGAGTTTTGTGTGCTACACAGCCTGTTCTGTAGGAGTGGGAGCCAGGCAGCCCTCCAGATCTTGTTGAACTAGAAATCCCAGCATTCTTCAACACTGGCCACGCTGACTAGGGCTTCTGGGACTTAAAGTCCCATAACATCCAGAAAGCTGCATGATTCCAGAACCTAATCTACAGCTATAACATTTGATTCGAACCACATATTGGGTACCCACTGAATGGTTCTCAACTTCTTTCAGTTTTGGGAAAGTTTTCAGTCTAGCTCTCACTCCAGAGGCAGGTGGAACCAAAGCCTCATATGCAGGATCAAAAATGCCAACATATTTTAAGCTTAAAGCTCTTGCTATCAGTATTTAAGCTTTCGGAGAGAGATTTCAATATTTACAAACAGGGACAGAAGAAATGCCAAAAAGCTGGGAATCTACAGAATACAGTGTATAGCATCGTCATTCCATTTTGCCACGTCTGCATCCTATAAAATCCTGGGGTTGGTAGTTTGTTGTACTAGAGCTCTCCGGGTAAGAATTCTGGATGCCCTCGTCAAACTGCAAATTAACCAGTGTGGCCATTGCCGCACTACACTCTTGTAGTGTGATTATTCCACTTTCATTATCCTAAGGAATCCTGGAGTTTGCAGTTTAAGGAGGGGTTTAGCCCAGTTCAGCCCTGGACTAGGACTCTAGGAGACCAAAGTACAAATCCTTCCTTAGTTATGGAAAGTGGAAAAGGGACAGATGGAGACCTCAGGAGGGCCAGATTTAGGCCTTGGGTCTGCACTTCCCCATTCTTGACTTAAGCAAACCTGGAGGATGATGGGTGGTCTTGGGCAAATCACACTCTCTCTGCTTCAGAGGAAGGCAATGCAAACTTCTTCCAAATAAATTTTGCCAAGAAAATCGTACCGCAGGGTCACCATAACACAAACAACAGCAATCTGCAAATCCCCGGGTTCTGTTGCATGCTGCCGTAGGCACTTAAAGTTAGAACAGGGCACAATGCAGTTGGCCCTCCACGTTGGCAAGTTTCACTTTCGTGGATTTGATTATTTGTGAGTTTTGCCAACTCCTGCCCTTCTACCACAGGCACTTCTTTTCGGGGGGGAAACCTTCCCTCTCGGTGGCTACAATCGGGCCACGTAGCCATCTAAAAACCTACCTCTGGTCCTCATCCTTCTCCACCAGCTGCTGTCTCTCTGCTGGCTCGTAGCCCAATTTCTCAGCACCCCAAAGCCTCTCCAGATGCCCCACACAGACACCCAAGGAAGGAAATGGCTGAGAGAGGGGAAGTATAGGGCCACTGTGTGCCACCCACCCCCTCTCCTTCTCCTTTCCCTGACTGACTTGGACTTTGGCTGCCTCTACTCCGCACCATGCCTTGGCCATGTTCCCACAGACATAGATTTTGCTAGTTGCCATTTTTCCACTTTCGCAGGGGTCCTGCGCCCCAACCCTAGGGAACATGGAAGGCTGGCTGTAATGAAATGGGAAACCATATGCACCAAAATTATCCCAGAGCTTGCAAACGCTAGGTTTGGTTTTTTTTAAATACTGCTTCTCCAATTTCCTGAACCAACATGAACACTGGCCATGCTGGTTGGAGAATTATGGGGAATTTCAATCCTAAAATGTAACATTTTTTTTCCAGATATTTTTATTAATTGTACAATAACTGGAAACCCCAGTATTCCATAGGATGTTGAAAGTGTAATGGGTGTGGATGGCTGTTCCTGCATAGCAGGAGGTTGGACTCGATGGCCCCTGGGGTCTCTTCCATGATACTAAGACCATTTCCACACTAGACTGTTATAGCCGGCTGGCCCCTCCCTAAACTGCAAACCCCAGGACTCCATAGGATGTTGAAAGTGGAATCATAGCGCTATAACAGTCTAGTGCAGAAATGGCCTAAGATTCTAAGATTCTAATAATAGCACTATAACAGGCTAGTGCGGAAATGGCCTTGGACAATAGCCTTCAATGTATCTACCACATCATCCCAAGAAGATATTTGGCACACACCCCTCTTTCTTTGGCTTCTAGGATGCGCCCTGAATCTTGGCACTGCCCGGCTAGATAACAACCAGCTGGACGACAATGAAAACGTCAGATTTTGAGACATCCGGCACAACGTCACAACGATTTACGGGCGGCTCAGAGATATAGACGCCGACATGTCTTTGATTGTTACATAGGCTATTTGATTTGACTTTTATTGATTAAATTCTCGTCCTTTGTACAGAGGACCAGATTAACAGGCCACGAGGACATGAAGATAATAATTAAACGGAAGCCAACGGATCTGCTTTTCTCGTGTGTTTTATCTAATCCTCTCGTAGTCGAGTTACCTGGCGGAACAGATACCAGAGACAGCTCTCCCCATCTCACACACAACAGGGCATTTTATCCCTGTAGCCTGGAACTATCATTTCAGGGAAGCAACCTTGAAATAACCTCCAGCATCAAAGCATCACTACGTTATTGTGTACGCACGTGGCAAACGGCACTCTTTAGAGAGACTTCAAAAGCTATCCGTCATCGGGAATTGATGGGAGACTCCAGTGACTGGGGAATCTCCTTGCTCCTTTCTGGACAGTCCTGGCGGCTTTGTCTCGATACCCCCGCCACCAAATTTAATCTTGCCACACCACCACGTATTGGGAGCAAAGAGGTCAAAAAAGGAGACGAAGCTTTCTTATCAATTTGAACCCTCAATATTTTACATATCATATTGTGTATATCATTCCAATATTTTTTAGCCTTAGGACATGACCACCACATATGAAATAGTGTTCCAACATTCTCTTGACACTTCCAACACTGACCTGTTCCCGTATTATATATCTGCTTCAATTTTTCTGCTGTCATGTACCATCTATGAAAAAGCTCATAGGTTCTGAGCTGCAGTAAATTTTTGTGTCCGTTGCCAGCTCTGTTCCCAGTGCTCTAATTGAATTGGGTGTCCAAGATTTTGAGCCCACAATATTTATTAAATATGACACATGTGTTAGATGGAACTGTTGCAAAGAAATATTGGCGAATAATGCTATATATCAGTGGTTCTCAACCTTCCTAATGCCGTGACCCTTTAATACAGTTCCTCATGTTGTGGTGACCCCCAACCATAAAATTATTTATTTATTATTTACAATGCCTCCCCCTCCCCCCGCAAAGGCTGCCTCGCCGGCCAGGAACGGGAGGGGCAGGCAGGGAGGGAAAGAGGAGCCGTGCGTCTCCCCTGGGAAAAAACTCCGAGACACCCCCCCCAGGCTCTGCTTCTGCTTCGCTCTTGTTTCCGCTGGGGGGGGCAGTGTGGGAAAAGTTTCCAGAGGGTCGACCCTGGCTGGGGGGGGAGGAATCCCAGCGCCTTTGTCTTTTGCACCGGGTGCAGCTTGTCCCCCTGGGAAAATCGCCGCCTTGCGGCCCCCCGACCCTTCCACAGCACCCCCCTCCATGGCCAGTGGGGCAGGGGCCGTGGCAAGGAGGGGCCTGCCCCCCGTGCTGCCACCACTCCAAGCTGGCCCGTCAGACGGGAGGTTCTCCCAGTAGCGGAGAAGGGGAGCGATTTCAGTCCCTTCTGAACAGGCGACAGAAGGACGCGAGCGCGTGGCTCACACTTGCGCACCACCACCGAGGAGGGAATGGAGCCTAAGACCATCGGAAATGTGTATTTTCCGATGGTCTTAGGCGACCCCTGTGAAAGGGTCGTTCGACCCCCAAAGGGGTCGCGACCCACAGGTTGAGAACCGCTGCTGTATATGATTACAACAGCCCGTATTGAATATGCAAGGCTATGGAAAACTGGGCAGATACCTACAATAGAGCAATGGTGGGCAACTTTTATCGAAAATCGGAATGCAGATGTAGGCTCTCAGAGATTAAAAGGAAAATCAGACGATGACATTAACAAAGAATGGCAAATTGTTCTGGAAATGGGTTGGGTGTTAACAGGTAAAAATTCTTAATCATGGTAGCATGAGTAGTTAGAAGTAAAAATCCGTGGAATATCATGGAACGTGTAAAGTAGGGTCGAAAAGCAGGATCTATCTTGTCTGTTAACAAATGCAATGCAATGCATAAGATAATAATAATAATAATAATAATAATAATAATAATAATAATAATAATAATAAATTTATTTTTATCCCACCTCTCCCAGTGGATCGAGGCGGCATTACAAAAATATATAAATACATTAAAACATTAAAATGTACCCCATCCTCCCCACCCATCAATGAAATAACAGTATTGAAATCCAGAGAGGAGTGGAAGATAGCGGTAATAGTTCGGTAAAATGTACAATGAGAAATGTTGTTTTATACGATGTAACCACAATAAAATTAATTTTTAAAAAAGGAGACGAAAAAGAAGAAGAAGAGAGGGGAAAGGCCTGCATTTTCTTCGAAAACAAAGCACAGGGTTACTTTTGGATCATCGAATATTAGCACGATTACCTTGTTGGTTGACTATCATTGTAAGATAACATTGTATGAATGAAATTAATATAGAATATTGAAAAATTAAACTAGAATTAAATTAATAATGATCCAATTGCTCTTGCTGTGGAAAGCTATTCAGGGCGAAAAAGCGGGGGATTGAATATTTAAATTACTGATGTGAGATCACTATTAATATGAATATCACAACTTTCTATTTTTCATTGTTCTTCTATGTTTATCTTCTCTCCTTTCTTGAGAAGGCTGATTATTATTATAAATTATCTAAGCCTATGACTTCATTATATGGGGAAGTTCACATGTTCTCTTTTTTCTTCCTCTTTTTTTTTGTCTTTTTTCCCCCTTTTCTCTTGTTTTTCTTTTACTTTTTTCTCTCCCTTTCCTTTTTTACTCTTTTCTTTTTCCTCCTTCTTTTTTTTCTGTTTTCTTTGTACATGTTCACTATTTCGATTTGTATATTTATCCACTGTGTAGACGCAGTAGCAGTTTTTCCATTTTTGTGTAATGTTATGTCTATGATATTGTTGTATAATTCAATATGTCTTTTTGTAAGTATTTTTTTGTCCCGATACCAATTTCTTCCCCTGTTTCCCTTTCCCTGCCTGCCTCTTTTTCAATAATAAAAAATAATTTTAAAATAGATTAAAAAGGTAGATAATTAAGTATGTGGATAAGTAAAGTAAACACCTTACTTTTTAAGTAAAAAGTATTTTTTTAAAAAAGTACTTTAAAAGTACTTTACTTTTACTTTACTTTAAATGTACTTTACTTTTAAAGTAAATAAGTAAATACAATGATAAATGAATACTAACAATTGATAGTAATGGTATAAAAAAGATGTAATACTTAGATGTAATTATTCAAGTAATATGGACTGTTTGCAACAGGGGCGGAAATCAATTTTTTAAATTACTTTTAGTTATTTTAGTTATTTTATGTTATGCATTGTTAGTTTTTGTTTTAGTTATGTGTAGATTATATGTATTGTTAGGGTTTTTTGTTGTTGTTTGATATGTTTGTGTTGAAGAAAATAAAAATTTATTGAGAAAAGAAAGCAAAACAAGGTACATGGGAGTTTGGAATTTCCTTAATACTTCCAGGAATGTGATTCTGCTTCAAAAACAAGGGTGTTTTCTCAGTGTGTCTTCTTTTCAAAGAAAAGTCCTCCCCTTTTGGTGCTAACTTTTTGACCACACTGCACAGCAAATTCACCAGCAGGAGAATAGGAGGGAGGTGGGACCCTGCAAATCAGGCAGGGGCCATATGCAGCAGAAACATTGCAAATCCCTGCAGTGATGCATGTAAATAGCATTATGTGTCATGGTTTGCTGTGATAGGATGACAGCGTGCACCATGCACCGTGTTGGTGGAGACCACCAAGGCCATCTAGTCCCACCCCATTCTGCCATGGAGAAACACACCACTGAAGCACTCCCAGCAAACGGCCATCCAGCCTCTGTTTAAAAACTTCCATAAAGAGGAGAGACCACAGACCACAAGGCAGCCTCTTCCACTGTCATTACAGATAAGAATTTCCTCCTAATATTGAGGTGGAATCTCTTCTTGTGTCATATGAATCCATTTGGCCCTGTCCTAGTTGTTGGAGCAGAAGAAATCAAGCTCACTGCCTCTTCATAGACCACAAGCTGAACATGAGTCAGCAGTGTGATGCGGCAGCCAAGAAAGCCAATGCAATTCTCGGCTGCATCAATAGGAGTATGGTGTCTAGATCGAGGGAGGTACTGGTACCACTCCACTCAGCTTTGGTTAGACCCCATCTTGAATACTGTGTCCAGTTCTGGGCACCCCAATTCAAGAAGGACACGGTCAAGCTGGAGCAAGTCCAGAGGAGGGCAACCAAAATGGTGAGGGGCCTGGAAGCCATGAAGCCCTATGAGGATAGACTTAGAGAGCTGGGTATGTTTAGTCTGCAGAAGAGAAGGTTAACAGACGACATGAGAGCCATGTTTAAATATCTGAAGGGATGCCATGTAGAGGAAGGAGAGGGCTTGTTTTCTGCTGCTCCAGAGACCAGGACAAGGAGCAATGGATTCAAGCTGCAGGAAAGGAGATTCCACCTGAACCTCAGGAAGAACTTCCTGATGGTCAGGGCTGTCCGGCAGTGGAATATGCTGCCTCGGAGTGTGGTGGAGTCTCCTTCTTTGGAGGTTTTTAGCAGAGGCTGGATGGCCATCTCTCAGGAGTGCTTTGAGGGTGTTCCTGCATGGCAGGGGGTTGGACTGGATGACCCCTGGGGCCTCTTCCAACTCTACATTTCTATGATTCTATGATTCCACCTGATATGCCTCTAAACGCAGCTATCCAGTCGCGTAGGGATGTGGAGGCGGGAAGGGTGATTTGCCCCAGGCAGCAATGTTTCGGAGGCGTCCCGGCCCGTGGCCACGCCCCCACGTGCCCTGACCCTGCCCCCTCATGCCACAGCCCCGCCCCCTCACCCTCCCTCCACACACTCCAAGCTCTGCCACCGCAGCTATCTCGTCACTATCCATCACTATCTAGCTGTCTTCTCTTCCCCAAGCTGAACATACCCAGCTCCTACACTACAAAAATGCAATAAAACGAGAAAGGTAAAATATCCTAAAGTAAGCTAAAATAAAGTAAGGTATCATAACATACAATAAGATAAAAATAAAAAAATAAAGTAGAAGACAATAAGAAAATACCAACACTTATCATAGGAGGTTATCATCTTATCTTGTGATAAGATGAAAAAAAAAATACAAAAAGAGTATCAGGATGTATTTAGATTAATCCATCATCTTTGCATTCCAAACGGTTTTAAGAAAATATGTACTAAAGTGTTCTGATTCTGATTCTGATTAACCTTTATTAGGCATACTACAGCGTATACATTTACAATAAAACGGCAAAAATCGTTTTTAGAAAATTTAAGCCATAGGTTTGTTGCCTCCACCAGAAAGTTGGCCATTAGCCTAGTAATATGTGGATTCCGATCTTCCAATAAGTATTCCACTGATAACCTATCCAAACAGATATTCCTACTAAAGTGTTAAGGTTACTTAATAGAATATCCAGTACATAAGGACCTGGATTGAAGGTTATTAAAAGACAAATGTTGTAGTACGTAAACAACTGGTAACATTTACGTTAATACTAAGATTCTAAGTAGAAGCGCAGGAGGAGAAGAAAATACAGTAAACTTTCATGTATGTACCGGTAGTAAAAATACGATGGAGAAACTGTTTTTAAATATTTGTTTTGCATTAAAATAATATACAAAAAATTATATTTGTATATACAAAATTGTATATAAAATTATATACAAAATATAAAAAATTGTTTTCTCAGCCCTAACATTAAACTTAGCAGGTCTGGTGACTACATATGTGTTTGTGCCCTAAAGGAAATAAGATAATAAATAAAGAGCTGGGGATGTTTAGTCTGCAGAAGAGAAGGTTAAGAGGGGACAGGATAGCCATGTTTAAATATTTGAAGGGATGCCATGTAGAGGAGGGAGTGGGCTTGTTTTCTGCTGCTCCAGAGACCAGGACAAGGAGCAATGGATTCAAGCTGCAGGAAAGGAGATTCCACCTGAACCTCAGGAAGAACTTCCTGACAGTCAGGGCTGTCCGGCAGTGGAATCTGCTGCCTCCATGGAGTGTGGTGGAGTCTCCTTCCTTGGAGGTTTTTAAGCAGAGGCTGGATAGCCATCTGTCCAAGGGTGTTCCTGCATAGCAGAGGGTTGGACTGGATGGCCCCTGGGGTATCTCCCAACTCTAGATTTCTATGATTCTATGATTCTATGATTCTACAGTCCCAATACAGTCCCTTCCCCTGGGTACCTTCTGGCTATGTTACAATCTTGCTTGCGAAATGGACAAGATATCCCAGGTGAGGTCTGACCCAAGCAGAATGGAGTTGCACTATTCCTATAACTATATTCTGCTGTGGCAACGGGAGGAGATGGTTACTGACGTGCAAACAGCTACTGGTCCCATTTCTCCTCCTAGTAAAGACAAACAGGAGAGAAATTCCCTGCATCTGCCATGGGAGAAAGCCATGCCGTCTGCAGGAATGGAACCACAGATTAAAGAGACGTAAACTGCAGCATCACTGCTTCCCTTTCTTCCCCGCAGCCTGGCTAGGACTTGATCCTGTTTCATCCCCACCCTGGCATGTCTAAAGCGCATCCGCTCAGACGATGCACCTTCTATAAAACTCACACAAGGAAAGGAGTTTCCTATATTACACTGTGCATGCATTCACACCATGTGTGCGGAAGTGTGCACATTTGTAAGAAACTCCATACAGTGGAATCTGCTGCCTCCATGGAGTGTGGTGGAGCCTCCTCCTTCTTTGGAGGTTTTTAAGCAGAAGCTGGATGGCCATCTGTTGGGAGTGCTTCGATGTGGGTTCCTGCATGGCAGAAGGGGGTTGGTCTGGATGGCCCCTGGGGGTCTCTTCCAACTCTACGATTCTATGATTCTATACCTGCTTCACCTCTGCTTTGTTCCCTTTGTAAATCCAGGGTACAGATCAAACCTATGCTCACATATCACAGTGTCCTCTGCACACACTGTATGCGCATAGGTTTAATTGACCGTGAGAATCCATGTTAAATTTCTTTGATGAGAAGAGGGCTGGGAAAAGACGATAAATAAGTGTCACTTTTTATAACCACACCATAAATAGGATCACAGCATTCACATTAAATGAAACTACCTGGAACACCCTGTATTATCTGGTGATACCTCACTGATTCTTGGATAAAATGTGAATCACTGACAAACTGTCAAACCAAGGAAAAGACTGGAGGATGAGGAAGGGAAGAAGAGAGGCAAATGATGCCGACAATAAATGATATATTTTTACAAAGCTTCTGGGAGTGTGGCGTTTCATCTTTTTCAAACACACTCACACCCACAAATAACTTCACTGAGGGCAACCGAAGGAGTGGAGGCCATCTTGCCTTCACTGTCTAGTGTGCTTCCAGACAGAGGGCTCCTTGTGCCGTGCGGCCAAAGGCAATGATGCACAGCCAGCTATTCTGCCTGAGCTTTCCTTTGCTTTAGCACCGAACCCCAAGCCCTCTGGCCACTAGAGAAACACCCCCATGGTTACCTCCCTAGCTTCCTTACTACAACCTTTGTTCTTCTTCTTCCTGCTTCAGCCTAAGCTTGCCTTCCCAGATTCCTTGTTGGGCTTCTCCAAATCTTCCTATCCAGCTGCCTACCCCTACTCCACCCACACCCTGTGGGAAAGAAGCATTGGCCACACAAATTAGCTGGTCCTTCATCACCTAGCACCATCAGCACTTGGCAGGCAAGGGACAACAGCAGCAATGGGGGCAGTGCAGAAGGAAGGCGGTAGCCACAAAGTGAAGCACTGGGGTGGGAAGGGAGGTGCTAGCGTCAGGGCTCGGGGAGGGGAGCACGGTGTATTTCCTCTATTCCTGGAGCTTTCGCTACTGGAGAGGGCCATCTCCCCTGACTTAATGGCAGGGCAAGCACATGTTGTAGTCAGAAAGGAAGATGAAAAGGAGTCATAGAATCATAGAATCATAGAAATGTAGAGTTGGAAGAGACCACATGGGCCATCCAGTCCAACCCCCTGCCATGCAGAAACACGCTCAAAGCACTCCTGACAGATGGCCACCCAGCCTCTGCTTAAAAACCTCCGAAGAAGGAGACTCCACCACACTCCATGGAGGCAGCAGCAGATTCCACTCCTGGACAGCTCTGACTGTCAGTAAGTTCTTCCTGAGGTTCAGGTGGAATCCCCTTTCCTGTAGCTTGAATCCATTGCTCCTTGTCCTGGTCTCTGGAGCAGCAGAAAACAAGCCCTCTCCTTCCTCTACATGGCATCCCTTCAAATATTTAAACATGGCTAAGGAGGACGACATGGAGGGTTGCAGACAGAAGACAGCATCTTCTTTGTAAAATTCTTTTCTTGAGGCCAGGGGTACTTTCACACTGTAGTATTATAACAATATGCTAGCAACCACAAGCGGAACATGTGTGAGCAGTGTGATGTGGCAGACAAGAAGGTCGACATGATTCGTGGTTGCATCCAAAAGAGTATGGTGTCCAGGTCAAGGGAAGTAATAGTACCACTCTATTCTGCTTTGGTTAGACCTCATCTGGAATACTGTGTCCAGTTGTGGGCATCTCATTTCACAAAGGATATTGGCAAACTGGAGCGTGTCCAGAGGAGGGCGACCAAAATAGTGGAGGGTCTGGAAGCTCTGAAGCTCTATGAGGAGCCGCTTAGGGAGCTGGGGATGTTTAGTCTGCAGAAGAGAAGGTTAGGAGGGGACATGACAGCCATGTTTAAATATTTGAAGGGATGTCACATTGAGGAGGGAACAGGCTTGCTTTATGTTGCTCCAGAGACCAGGACAAGGAGCAATGGATTCAAGCTGCAGGAAAGGAGATTCCACCTGAACCTCAGGAAGAACTCAGGGCTGTCCGGCAATGGAATCTGCTGCCTCCATGGAGTGTGGTGGAGTCTCCTTCTTTGAAGGTTTTTAAGCAGAGGCTGGAGGGCCATCTGTCGGGAGGGCTTTGAAGGTGTTCCTGCATGGCAGAAAGGGGTTGGACTGGATGGCCCCTGGGGTCTCTTCCAACTCTAGGATTCTATGATTCCGCTTTTAACTGCCATACTTACACCCTGCAGAATATTGGGGTTTTCAATTTGGTGGAGGACTAGAGCTCTCCAGTTGAGAATTCTAAATACCCCTTCGAGAACTACAGATTCCAGGACTCTTTAGGAATCATGGCACTGTGATTGTGTACTGTGAAAGGGGCCCAGATAATCCCATATTTGTACATCGAAATTAGCCTACATAAATTTTAAGGAAAATCTACCTCCTCTTTTTGGTAATGCCTATGGGGGACAACCTATGATTGTTGCATACAGAAACACCAAAAGAAGCAAAAATTGGATGGCATGGCATCGTTTCCCTCGACATTCCTATTTCTGCTAATGTCATTCCTTCCTTCCCTCCCACACACAAACACACATACACTCACACACACAAAAAGCAAAAAGAATAACCAGGCAGCCCTTGGGTTGGCTCTAATGACCTTCAGCCCTTTCACACTACACAGTTATAGTGCTACGATTCCACTTCAACTGCCATGGCAACATCCTACACAATCCTTGGATTTGCAGTTTGGGGAGACACTAGAGCTCTCTGGCTGAGAATTCACAATTCTGAATACCCCTCCACAATTCTGAATACCCCTCCACAATCACAGATGCCATAAGATCGAATCATGGAAACTAAAGAGGAATCATAGTGCTATAACTGTGCAGTGTGGAAGGGCTACAACTACTTGCATGCTACAAGTTACATCCAGAAACACCCCATGTGGAAGAAGTGGGGTCTGAATAGGAAACTTCATGGTTCACGGCTGCTCCTTCCAATCACTCACTGGTGCAGTTTCATCTGAGAGCCCAAATATATCCCTCTCTCAGGCCATTTCCGCACTAACCTGCTATAGCGCTACAATTCCACTTTCAACATCCTCTGGAATCCTGGGGTTTGCAGTTTCGGGAGGGGACAGCCGGCCCCTCCCGAAACTGCAAACCCCAGGATTCCAGAGGATGTTGAAAGTGGAATTGTAGCGCTATAGCAGGCTCGTGCGGAAACGGCTTCCAATGGATAGCAAAAGCCATATTAATTTCTTCTCCCACTTCATTCTCTAGGTCACCTAGAGGCCCCTGTCTAGACAAATGACCCATTTTCTCGCACGCTGAGAACTCAAGGGGCTATTGATTGTATGCTGAGTGTGTCTGATACCTGGGGTGGAGGTGGCACAGCGGGGGGAAGACAGAAATCAGGTCATGGTCGATTTCTGCCTGCCTTTGCTTGACCAGCAGAAACACCACCCTTCCATGTTCTAGAATGGCCAGCCGCAGCAAGTCTGGGGTCAGTTTTCTGCTCCTTGACCCTTTGGGGCCACTAGCCACGAGATCCACTTCTGATCTTGAAAAAAATGGTGTTTTTAAAATAGTTACAGGGAGCAGATAAGTCTATTGTCGAAACAACTTCACCGGCTACCAGTCTATGGCCATTTCCGCAGTAGACTATTATTCCATTTTCAACATCCTATGGAATCTT
The DNA here is from genome assembly GCA_948474755.1 of Ctenosaura bakeri. Lineage (NCBI taxonomy): Eukaryota > Metazoa > Chordata > Lepidosauria > Squamata > Iguanidae > Ctenosaura > Ctenosaura bakeri. Next base: position 127,588 of record CAOLHI010000855.1, read on the forward strand.
GGGGTTTGCAGTTCAGGGACGGGCTTCAAAGTCTAGTGTGGAAATGGCCTATTTCTGGGCATAATTCCAAGTGATGAGTATGCCCTATAGAGTCCAACAAGGCGTAGATCCAGAGTATCTGAAAGTCTGTATTCCCTGCACATGAACCTGGGAGTGGGACCCCTTCCAGCTCTATGATTCTACGACCTTCATTTCTGCTCTTTTTTGCCAAGACGGGATATAAATCTAATTAATTAACTAATCAAACTGTGTAGGCAGGCTTCAGCCTATCTGGATGGCAGCTCCGGGGGGTTTTCAGGAGAGATCGGTCCTCCTTCTTTGGCCCAAGCAAGGACAATCCAAAGCATTTGGAAGGAGCACGGGCTGCAAACAGAGCCTCAGGACCACACTTCGCCCACTCCATCATAACATCCAGACCGCCAACCGAATATTTTTAGGTTTACATGTACCCCTCACTACAGCCAAGAAGTTTTTCCAAATATTTAGGTGGGATCTCTGTTCTTGTCACTCAGACCTAGATGTTCTTGTCCTAGTTGCTGGAACAGCAGAAAACAAGCTTGCTCCGGCTTCCTTGTGTGACACCGCTTCAGATATTTAAAGATGGCTATCATGTCATCTCTCCGTTTTCTCTTCCCCAGGCTAAACGTACGAGAAGGAGAATAAACTCCATGCGCTTGTAGATGGAATAAATTTTATATTCTTTAAAAGCTTTTGAAAGAATAAAATTCACTCCACCTACAAGCACGTGGAGTTTATTCTCCTTCTCCTTTGCTGATTCAGCCATGTGCTTTCCAGTTTTTGTTCAAGCTAAACATACCCAACTCCCTAAGTTGTTCCTCATAAGGTCTGGAGTCCAGACTTCTGATCATCTTAGGTTGCCCTCCTCTGGACACGTTCCAGCTTCTCAAGATCTATTCTGAACTTGGGTGGCCAGAAATGGAAGTCTGGGCTCTCGGATGAAGGACAAAGAAGTGCACCTTTGTGTACTGAATGACCAAGGTCAAAAAGAGAAGAAGGGTACCTGCAAAGATGTATAAAGATACGAAGAATAAATGTTGGAACTATCAAGATCAGATCGGATCTCTAATTCTAACTTAGGCCATTTCCGCACTAGCCTGTTATAGCGCGATGATTCCACTTTCAACATCCTATGGAATCCTGGGACCGGCCGGCCCCTCCGGAAACTGCAAACCCCAGGAATCCAGAGGATGTTGAAAGTGGAATCATCGCACTATAACAGGCTAGTGCGGAAAAGGCCTTAGATTTTGAGAAATGATCTAATACTTAAGTATTTACTAACAGTTGTATGCAACAAGGGTGGGAACTAATTTTTAGTTATCTGTAGGGGGTTTGTTTGTTTGTTTATTCTTTATTGTTAATGGTAGTTTTGAAAGATTTTTGTAGTTCTGTTAAGTATTTCTTGTTTTGTTTTATTTATACACACACACACACACATATATATAGATCTACTATATAAAAGCCAAACTTTTTCTGTGAGTTTGTGACCAAATAACAAACAACACCAGACAAATTCCCTCTTCAACACAAGGTACAGGAGTGATTTCCAGTTTTCACTCAGGCCACCTTCCTCTGGGGACAAGAGAGTGTGACTTTCCCAAACTTATCCATTGGGTTCCTGCGAGTGAGTGGGAATTCAAACCTAATCCAACATGCAAATAAATGCCTAGCATGTTCACAACAGTACCTGGCTATAAGGTTAGGAACATCTGCATCTGAGAAAAGAAATGCAAATAAATGCCTAGCATGTTCACAACAGTACCTGGCTATAAGGTTAGGAACATCTGCATCTGAGAAAAGAAATGCAAATAAATGCCTAGCATGTTCACAACAGTACCTGGCTGTAAGGTTATGCACATCTGCATCTGAGAAAAGAAATGCAAATAAATGCCTAGCATGTTCACAACAGTACCTGGCTGTAAGGTTAGGAACAGCTGCATCTGAGAAAAGAAATTCAAGTTTCTTTTTGGAAAAGAGCATTTGTGATATACCTTCTCCAATGTGATTTACATAAAAACAACTGTATCTCATTTTCAATGAATTCTGTATAAGCCCTAAATTATTTTTTTAACCTTTCCAGGGACTCAGAAAGGCTCAGTATCTTCAGCAAGCCAGCAGTCACCAAATCGGAATAGATTTCTGCTACGGGTGGCAAGAACAGTTAAGCCGCCCAGTTATTGTGTCTGTTGAGTGTCAACTTGAAAGCACAGCCGACTTCAGAGACAGAATTCTCAATTCCGGCAATTTAAAAGGCCAGAGAAATGAAGCTTCAAAGTCAATCGGGCTATTTGCATAAGATCTGCAGAGATGGTAGCCTGCAGAGATATTTTTGTTTTAACTGAAACACCGGGACAGGATAATAACTTTATATAAGACCACCCGACAACTTGCCCTCAGTGACTACTAGTCAGAATGGCTATGTATCACTTCCAGTATCACAGTCATTGGGATTTGTAGTTTTAGGGAGGGGCAGGTAGAATTCTCATCTGCAGAGCCCTAGTGCCTTTTCAAACCCCAAACCCCAGAATTCCACAGAATGCAATTAAAGTGGAATCATAGTGCTATTACTGAGTCGTGTGAAAGAGCCCCAAGTTGGCCCTGATCTGATTCAAGAAGACTTTTCTAAAGTCCTTATCGGATCCTCTCACCAACACCAAAAGGAAACGCTTTTGGCTTGGGGTGCAAGTTAATTTGATGCCTTTACATTTCAATACACTGGTTTTATCGTACCTCTCACCTATGTCAGTTATTATTTTGCCACCACTTTTTATTACATCCTCTGGTTGCAATTCTGTTTATTTGCGTTAGCCATTCTGGATGCTTATTTCCAAACTGGCTACAAGTATACTAAAAGATACTTCAGTTCACTTCACATATTTAATTCTCAAATAAATTACTTTCATTCATGTATTTTTTATAAATCCAAAGATCAGTGGATTCTTTGTCATTGACTTATTACAACCACAGCCCTAATTGTTCCTTGAATTCTCGTGGTGTTCGATGACTTGGGTCGTGAGCCCATGCACTCTTACCCAAGAATAATCCCCAGTGAATAAAGGGAGAATTACTTCTGAGTAAACATCCACTGTAGATTGTCATACAGTGCAATCTTAGATGCACCTATTCAAAATGAAGTCCCACTGAGTTCAATGGGGCTTGTTCTCAGATTAGTAAGCAAAGTATTGCAAATTAAACATCTAGATCAGCGGTTCTCAACCTGGGGGTCGCGACCCCTTTGGGGGTCGAACGACCCTTTCATGGGGTCGCCTAAGACCATCGGAAAATACGTATTTCCAATGGTCTTAGGCTCCATTCCTTCCACGGTGGTGGTGTGCAAGTATGAGCCATGCGCTCGCGTCCTCCTGCCCCCTTTGGTGGGAGCGCTTGCGGCCACAACATTGCCACAGCAGGAGTGGTGGTGTACAAGCGCAAGCCACATGCTCGCGTCCTCCTGCCCCCTGTTCAGAAGGGACTGAAATCGCTCCCCTTCTCCGCTACTGGGAGAACCTCCCATCTGATGGGCCAGGTTGGGGGAGCGGCGGCAGCACGGGGGAAGGCCCCCTCCTCGCCACAGCCCCTGCCCCACTTGCCACGGAGGGGGCACTGCGGAAGGGCCGGGGGGACACAAGGCAGTGCTTTTCCGGGGAGGCGAGCTATGCCTGGCGCAAAAGACAAAGGCGCTGGGATTCCTCCCCCCACAGCCAGGGTTGACACTCTGGAAACTTTTCCCACACTGCCCCCCCAGTGTAAACAAGAGTGAAGCAGAAGCAGAGCCCGGGGGGGGGGTTCTCAGAGTTTTTTCCCGGGGGAGACGTGCGACTCCTCTTTCCCTCCCTGCCCAACCCCCCCTCCGTTCCTGGCCAGCGAGGTGGCCTTTGCCAGGGGGGGAGGCATTGTAAATAATAAATAAATAATTTTATGGTTGGGGGTCACCACAACATGAGGAACTGTATTAAAGGGTCGCAGCATTAGGAAGGTTGAGAACCGCTGATCTAGATGATGCTTCATATTTATTCATTCATTTTAAAAAAATTGAGTGGTCCTTCATCTACAAGAGATATCAGGACAGTTTACATAGCGATATTTTAATGCATTTTTTTTTAAAAAAAAGCAATTAAATCAGTGCAATCCAGCAAACCATATAATACGGAAGTTACATGCTAAAACAAATCAAAGTGCTGCCTGACTCCTTCCCCTCCCATCTTTTACAAACAAAACAATAATTGCAAAAGACCGTACAAATAAAAAACATCTTGAGCTAGAGCTGAAAAGAATACAGAGTCGGCACAGACAGTTGCATGATCTGTTTTTCCTGTATTTTGCAGTTTATGGTAGAAATCACTACCAAAGCCATTCTCAAAAAATAAGGTTGTAAACGCTTGGGTTTTTGCATAGCTTTTAATACAAGGGTGGGCCTACAGAGGAATACCTTCCAGGAGCGTTGTTCAAGACGACTAATATAATTTATGGGAAGTGCACGGATTGCTAAAAGCACACAACAGATGCTCTTCTTATTAATACACCCATGATTCTTCACACTGTGCATCTGTTTAAACAATTCTTTCGCTGGTGCAATACTTTGCAATGACTTCATATATCTTCCCACGTATCTTCTCAGTCTATGGTTCGAAGGCATGTGATGTAGCCCCATTGCTTGCTGAAGCTAAGAAGGGCTGAGTCTGGTTGTGAGACTGGATGTGACACTGGCTAAAAAGGCCTTCAATTGCCTTATGGAATTAAGGAATTGATACCAAGGTGTAAAATAAATGGGTCTATTCTTGTCTTGAGAGCCACCAGGATGAGTGTTAAGTTTTTCTTGGAGATCAGGGTTCGATTCCCCTCTCGGCCATGGAAACCTTGGGCACCTCACACACTCCCCGAAAATTCTGCGACAGGTTCGCCCTGGGATTGCCATAAGTTGGAAACAACTTTAAGGCACACAATGGCCATTTCCGCACTAGCCTGTTACAGCGTGATGATTCCACTTTCAACATCCTCTGGAATCTTGGGGTTTGCAGTTTCGGGAGGGGCCAGCCAAAAACCCCAGGATTCCAGAGGATTTTGAATCCTGCAAACCCCAGGATTCCAGAGGATGTTGAAAGTGGAATCATCGCGCTATAACAGGCTAGTGCGGAAATGGCCAATAACAACAACAACCCAATAACAACAAAGGCCCCTACACTGTTATAGTGCAATTATTCCACTTCCAACATCCTGTGGAATCCTGGGGTTTGCAATTTAGGGAGGGACATTGAGAAATCTCAGCCAGAGAGCTTTTTGGCCTCAGGAAACGACAAACTCCAGAATTCCAGGGGATGTTGAAAGTGGGATAATAGCACTATAAGAGTGTAGTGCAGAAAGGGCCATATTCTTATCTTACCCTGGTATATTACAGAAAAAGTCCTACTGTTAAATTAAGCCTTCCAACCTTTTTGATCAGTGTGGACATACTGTAGCCCACTCAATGTTGTTGTCCAGCAAGCTGCAGCGCCCCTAATCAGTGCTGAAGGATGCTGGGAGTTACAGTCCAACCTCATCTGGAGAGCTCCATGTTTCCTCACCCCTCTTGCTGCACGGGATTTCTGACTAATGTAGTTTAAAACACCTTGAGAACCAAAGCTGTACCCCCAGCCCTACCATAGATGCAATGTTTCATAGCTGAAATGTTTGCTACAGATGTTAAAAGACAGACACACACTTTTTCTTTCTCTGTTCACTAAGGCCATTTCCACACTACACTCTTATAGCGCAATTATTCCACTTTCAACATCCTATGGCATCCTGGGGTTTGCAGTTTAGGGAGGGGCCACTTGGCCCCTCCCGAAACTGCAAACCGCAGGATTCCAGAGGATGTTGAAAGTGGAATAATCGCGCTATAAGAGTGTAGTGCGGAAATGGCCTAAGCCCTATAAGGGCATGTAGAGTAATTTTGAGAAAGGGATCTATCTAGATTGGGAAAAGAGGAGGTGGGGTGAAGACAAAAGAAAAGTTTAAACAACCACCACCACTAAGAGGTGATTTCCAGCTTCATGAACCTCAAGTCAGTGATAAGTCACAGAACGTGGCCTCCTTAGTGGTGGATCCAAAGAACTTTTTCATCCACAGGGCTCTGTTGAGGACCAGCCATTGGCAAGTAAGTGCTGCAAGTGTTATTCTTTCTGGTTTGGTTTTTTTCTCCCATAAATTTTAACATGCATTTAAAAGCTTATTACCATTAGTGAGGGAGGCTCAAATTACAGGAAATAATAATTTGGAGCTCCTAAGAATTTGAGATAAATGTTCCTCTGCTGTATTTCTGTTTGGAAGGGGGGCAGTTAAATAGTACAGTATATGGGGAAGTTTATGTTTGTCAATTGCTGTTAAGTAGACTTCAGCTTATGGTGACCCTATGAAAAAGAGACCTCTAAGTCAGCCTGTCATCAACAGCCCTGCTGCATATGTGCCTTCAAATCGCCTGTCACCTTATGATGACCCCATGAAGCTCATAGGGGTTTCTAAAGGCACTGGATCCTGTCTGATATTCTAAGCAGGGTCAGCTCTAGTTAGGACTTAGGTGGAGACCACCAACAAATACCAGGTGCTGTAAACTAAATTTAAGCAGAAGGAACTTGCAGAACCCTCTCTGGTGGCAGAACCATCTCTGTTTTGAAGGGATGCCACATAGAGGAGGGAGAGGGCTTGTTTTCTGCTGCTCCAGAGAGTAGGACAAGGAGCAATGGATTCAAGCTGCAGGAAAGGAGATTCCACCTGAACTTCCTGATGCTCAGAGCTGTCTGGCAGTGGAATCTGCTGCTGCCTCCATGGAGTGTGGTGGAGTCTCCTTCTTTGGAGGTTTTTAAGCAGATGCTGGATGGCCATAGGTCGGGAGAGCTTTGACGGTGTTCCTGCATGGCAGAGGGTTGGACTGGATGGCCCCTGGGGTCTCTTCCAACTCTTATGATTCTGTGAGTACTTCTGTGAGTACTCTGTAGCTATTGGTTACTTTACTGTTTTCTAAAATTAAATTCTGTATGGCATATATTAAGAAGTTTCATTGCTCTCTTTTTATCCCCAATGTGTACCCACAATCTATTCCTCTAGAACAGCCTGCAAGTGAAAAATTACTTAAGCCATCCCACTCTTGTCACATTAAGAAATCAGGCCTATTTTACAGATGAAGAACTTAGGCTTACAAATGGAGGCTTTATGCAAGTGTGCATGCACACACACACCCCAAAAAACAAACATGTCCATGGGTTAACAAGATTTGCAGCCAGGCCTTCCATATACAAAACCCTTCACCTCCAGATGTCATGCAATGTGCATCTGTCTCTGTCTGTCTGTGGGGCCGTTTCCACACTATGCTTATAGTGCTATTATTCCACGTTCAACTTCCTGTGGAATTCTGGGGTTTGTAGTTTCCTGTGGCCCAAGAGCTCTCTGGCTGAGAATTCGACAGGCACCTCCTTCAACTGCAAACCCCAGGATTCCACAGCAGGTTGAAAGTGGAATAATAGTACCGCAACAGTGTAGTGCAGAAAGGGCCCAAGTGTAAAAAAATCAGTTCCCGCAATCCCTGTCCCAAATCAGTGTTAGTGAAGTAGCCCAGCTTCAAAGTATCCTAAAAAGCAACCCACTATCCTACTTCATTGCTTGGCAATTGCATGATCGAGGGGTGACTTGCACATATAAGAATCAACCTCCATAGATGGAGACTGTGAATTTCTGCAAACCCAACCACTATTTTTAAAGGAATCAACCACACAATTGGCTGCTATACACCAAATCTCAATCAAGCGAGCTGTGTTACAAGCATGGGGCATTCCGCATATGCTCAGAGATCATGAATACTTTTATTACAACCCTCACACCTTCCTCAGCCATCCACACTACAAGCAGGACATCCTTAGCCAACAGTCTGTACCACCAAGGAAAAAAAAAAAATCCAGATCTGAAAAAGGTTTCTACACACAGGGATGTAAATGACTGAGAAAAAAGATATTGTTAGCACTGGATTTTAAGTTTAGGTCTATCAATACTCTTCCCACCTGTCCCAAAATACAAACCACAATCAAATCCATCACAAATCAGAAGCAATATGTTACAGTCGTGTAGACGCAATTATCCTTTGGCTCACCCCCAGTACCCAAAATGTATATATCTTTCTATATATCTGGATTTTAAAAACATTACACAAGCACAGACACATCGATATCTCAGATCTCTTCCAGTTTCTTCGCTCGCCACACAACCTACAGCCCATAATACGAGCCCAGCCTTTGCTCGATTCCACGCAAGGACAATGCTTGGCCCTGGAATGAGAGAAGAGGGGTGTGTAGGGTGCCCCCCCACCCCACTGTGTCTATTCACTGCAGGAAAGCTAGTGCAAGGGGAGGGAAGGAAACCTCTGCAGCAGGTTTTAAGATCTCTGTGTAGCTGGGCTGGTGAATAGGTATCTCATCCCTAAATTCCGCTGCCCCACAGAAATCTCCACCGCGCCCAACCAATCTCGCACTGTACTCAAAAATCTGAAAACCGTATTGTGCATACTACAGCCTTTTGCCCATCCACAAAAATAAATCATATCTTACCCATTCCCAAGAGATCTTTGCAAGGGACTGCACCACAGCTTGCCAAATCACCCCCCGCCTCTTTTGTTGCCGGCTCAGCAATGGCAATAATGCCACCCATTCATCCACCCAGCCTCCCTCTCTCTTTTCCCACCCGCCTTTGGCTTCCCATCCTCCAGCAATTTTGGCTTACCTCTTGCCCTTCTAGCCCGGCTGCTTTGGCCAAAGAGGGACGGGAGAGGAAAAATGATCTTGTCTCCTTCGGGTAGGCCACGCCACAAATTCACTCTGCACCCTTCAAGGAAAAAAAGAAAAAGCTAGCAAGAAGGGGAGGAAAAAATAAATAAAAGCAGCTGTCAATCCGTGGAAGGAGGGCCGGCCACTCCCTGAGGACGAGGGGATGGGCTGGCTGGCTGGTTGCATCCAAGCCCAGTCCCCAAGGAGAAAGGATGCAGCTCAGGAGGATGGAGAGAGAAGATGCAGGGATGCCAGCGGTCCAAAGGATGCTGATGAGAAAGAGAGGGCTGCTCAGGGCGGGCTCCAGGACTGGGGAGGAGAGGGAGAGAGGGAGAAAGCCAGCCGATTCAGGGGGCTCTCCCCCACCCCCCACCTCCCACCTCCCCACCCTGATCTTGAGGCTACTGTATAGCCCAGCACTCTCTCCTGGGTCCTCTTTCTCCCCACGCGCCTTGCATGGCTCTCCCTGCAGCTTTGCGTGGAACAAAAGGGGAAGGAACTGAGCGAGCCAGGGGAGGGGAGAAGGGGAGGGGCCTTCCAGCTGTTTTTGTCAAGGCCTCCTCGCACACACACAATGCTGGGAGGTTCATTTTGTGGTTTCTCGGCCCAGCACAGCAGCAGAAGCTAAGCAGGCGGGAGGGGAAAAAAAAGATTCTCACACTCAATAGGGTGTGATTAGCGCAGGGATGCTAATTAAGCGGGGGAGACACAATAGGAGGGCATTCCCCCACATAAGAATTCTTTGCACTGATGAAATATTTCCTCTCTCCCCAAATAGTTTCATTGCAATAATTTAAACACGCAGTAAGAGCATTTAGAAATACAGGGCCATTTCTGCACTAGCCTGTTCTAGTGCTCTTATTCCACTTCCAACATCCTCTGGAGACCACGGGATTTGCAGTTTAGGGAGGGGCCTTGGGAATTCTCAGCCAGAGAGCTCTTTGGCCCGAGGAAACTACAAACCCCAGAATTCCATACGAGGCTGAAAGTGGAATAATAGCCCTATAACAGTGTAGTGCGGAAAGGCCTTGTTAGTATTAATGCTGCTACAATTTCTCTTTGCACACTGATCCAGACTAATGTGGACCATTTCCACACTCTACTGTTATAGTGCTATTATTCCACTTTCAAACTCCTATGGAATCCTGGGGTTTGTAGTTTAGGGAGGGGCATTTAGGATTCTCAGCCAGAGAGCTCTTTGGCCTCAGTAAACTACAAACCCCAGAATTCCACAGGAGGTTGAAAGTGGAATAATAGCACTATAACAGGGCAGTGCAGAAAGGCCCATAGTTGAACATTAGAAATACAGGTCATTTTTGCCCATAGCAGCATACAAATTCGAAACATACCAAGAGGAAGAAACAAGGCCTGGAGGTGATTTTTAATAGTGCGGGGAGTGTTACTGCAGTCCAAGCCTACCCGGCAATAGCACTCGATATCACTTTGATATCAAACAATTTGGCTTTCCTCTGCTACCCCACTCCATGTGTTTGCGAGGCCTCCAGACAAGCACGTAAACAGGCGCGTCCGATAATTGCTGGACATTCCATTCCCCACCCAGGCAGGCCAGACAGAGCCAGTTTGTTGCTTCAGGGACCTCTCCAGCAAACACCTCGTTGCTTATGTGCGATACTAACAAAGGCTCCCGGCCCCGAGCAGGTAGCCTGGCAAAGCTGTACTAAGCGCTCCACATTTGCATACTGGCTACACTATTGTTAATTCAGCTCTAAGCCAATCACGCTAAATTCTGACCTTTCCAAAGCTTTGTCCCGCTCTTAAATCACATTGTTCTCACCAAGTAAGGTATGCACTGCAGTCACAACTCGCCCTATAAAAACCCCTGGTTCCGAGACCTTCCTCGGACCGCTCGGATCGCTCCTGAGTTCCAGACTGCCTTGCTGTCGCTTTGTTTGGCGAGCCGTCCCCTCAGTCCCACATACTGAGACTCCATATCCACAAAATCGACCTTCAGACCTCTCCAGGACTACGAGACAGGTGCCGTATCACCCATTTCCCTCTAAAAATCCCTACTCCAAGTCACTCCCTGATTCCTTAGACATCTGTGTGCCTGTGGTGTCTTTAATATTGGTCTGTATTTGATAAAACATCATTGTTATTATTTTAACCCGTCTGGCTGCTTTGACTGACCTGATCCCGTAGACGCTGGGTTGCAAGATCCTGCTAAGTTACCCTGCCGCTCACGAGCTTTAGTGAGTGCTCCAGCTAATTTCCCCCAAAGTTGTGTTGTTGTTTGGTTATTTAGGTTATTTTGCTTTTAAAATGCCCTCCCGAGACCCCCAGAGATCAGGGTAACAGGAGGATTTAAGGACAGTCCTGTAATAAACTGAGTTACAGTCAAAAGGGATTTGAACTAGACTGAAAAGACACCTTGTGAATATTATATTACAGTTCAGAACCAGCAGGACTTGCAACCGGTTGGCCAGTCCTTTCTTCAAGACGTTCCATTCTATTTTTGCTCATACCAGTGTTCCATCTGCACTCCCCTTAGCTTAGAATTCACAATGTATAACTATGATATTTATTTGTAAAAAGTTACTTTTTGTAGCAAGGTTGCAATGAAGTTATTGTTCCAAAACATACAATATGCAAAAGTAAAGTCATTTGATTGACCTAAAGAGTAACTATTTCTAAATATGTTTCCATTTTAGTTTTTGAGAGTACATTGAGATACATTTTTCAATTTTTTTCCAAGTTTTATGCCATTTTCTAGTCAATCCTGAAGGTGTTTTTTTTTTTTTGATGCAACAAAGATTAACAGAAGAGTAATAAGCAATTCAGCAAGATGATTTGTACTACTGCAGAAGAGAATAGGAATGAATTATTTTTCAAAGTCTGTCAAGAATAGCTGGAGTGAATTACTTTTAAGATGTAGTTTCTAAGCTAGTTTCCGCACCAGACTGTTGTAGTGCAATTATTCCACTTTCAACATCCTACGGAATCCTGGGGTTTGCAAGATTCTGGGAAGGACCTGAAAGGCCCCAACTTAAACTGCAAACCCCAGGATTCCATCGGATGTTGAAAGTGGAATAATAGCACTGTAACAGTCCAGTGTGAATATGGCCTAAGTCCCAGCCATCCCACAGCAGATACTATACGGCCCCTGAACATTTCCCAGGCATTCCTCTCCTCCTTCCCGTTTCTTCCTCCTCCCAAAAACTCATCTGTGCTTCTGCAAACCTCAGGGTTTCCTGAACATGCAGATATCTGGTACTTGATTGTCAGCTGCCTTATTCTGGCTACCGTCTCTGGTGGTGCTCAGCAGCTAAGCCTGCTGTTATAGAGATTAATGTTTGCAACAGCACAATTCCCCTATCTAGGGTCACTCCCTGACCTTTGGGTCACCACTATTACGTACAGCTGAAGGCCCCACTGCACTGTCTCTGTGTTGTATTATTTATTCTATCCAAGCCAGTCTTCAGCCAGTGTAAAAGTCAAATTTGTTTAAAAATGTGCATGCATTAAAAAATGTGCATGCAAAGTTAAAGAGAAATCTGGAGAGGTTCTGCAAGAATGGGACTCGGTAACAAAGTTCCTAAGTAGCAAATGGGGTTTGGCACATATAGAGTATATATAATATCTAATAGGAACAGTATTATAATACAGAGAAAAGCAAAGAAAATTATAATGAAGGGAAGTACAAAAAACAGACCTATACTTTTAATTTATTGGACAGCAAGGATACAGGAGGTTTTTTTGTTTTTGTTTTTAGTTTTAGTTTTAGAGAAATTAATTCTTTTTTTTGAGGCTTTGGAATATTTAAAATAGGAGCAAGAATCCTTCAAACATTCAGACAAAATTATGGAAAATATATATAAACAAGTAAATGTAATGTAATTGATGTTTAAAGATGAAGTATTTGATGTATAGAATGGAAGCTATTGTTTATTATGATCTATATTTATTTATTATGACTTATATTTTAATAAAAATAATGGGAAAAAATGTGCATGCATATGCTCCAACTGTCCCAATTTGGCAGGGATAGCCCCAGTCAATCCTCTGTCATCCCACTTTTTCAGCTGCTTTTAAAATGTCCCAGTTTCGCTTTCCCTCCTTTATCCTCAGCTTACTTCAATCGCTGAAAATGCTGCCAACTGAGTTCAAAGTGCAAAATTCCTTTCTGCTCAGTTGGCCCAGGAGGGAAGAGAGGAGAGGAGGTGGAAGAATCTTGCCCTTCTCAACAGGCTCAGGCAAAAGCAAATAGCTACAGCAGCGCTTTCCAAACTGTGTGTTGCAACATGTTCGTGTGTTGCATGCAGTGCATAGGTTTGTCGTGCAAATGTAATGGGGGGGCTGCCGCTCCTGCCACCGCGGGCCAGTCCTGGGTGAAGGGGCTGCCTCTGCCACTGCCCCAGGCCAAGGAAGACCCCAACAAGAGCAGCAGCGGTGGTAGGCCAGGCTCGGATGGAGGACCTGCCTCTCCCACTGCCACCATAGCCTCCCCAGGCCAAGGAATGTTGGCAGTAGCAACCTTTGCATGCTTAATTAACTGGCTAGTTAGTTTGCATGTTCATCATAGGCATAAAGGGGACTGCCTAGAGCAATCTTCCTTTTGTTTGGTCAACATCCACGTCCCCTTGCACATTCCCTTCCCTTTTTTTTTTTTTTGGTCTTCGGCTTCCCTGCAAGCACGTGCTCTCTGATTCTCTAGCAAGCATGCTTTCTTGTAAGCATGTGAGTTCTTATTTTCGTCTTACCTTTCTTCAAGAATTTGAACCTGTGTAAACTATGCACAAGATTATGTGAGTAAATCCTTTTTACATATTTTTAACCTAATTGTTTGTGTTTATTTTGAGCTAGATTAAGTGTGTGGAGATGATGAAGTGAGGCTGGTTATCTGTTCGACTTCTGTTTGTGCATTTACTAAATACTCTGCTGATTGGGAGACTTATTACTAAAAATTTCTCAATTCCCCAACAAGGAAGACCCCAGCGAGGGCAGCAGCAGGGCAAGCTTGGGTGGAGGGGTTGCCTCCACTTACTGAATTACTCCACTTAGTCCACTTACTTACTGAATTACTGTGTTGCAAAATGATGCATGTCCAAAAAGTCTTGAAAAGTTTGGAAAGCTCTGGGCTACAGCCTTGCGTAGCTTGTCTGTTTTTTTCTGTTGTTGTTGTTTTTGTCATTATCATTTTTTCCATCTCCACCAGTCTAATATTGCTTGGCCACAAGCATCTTGGTTTTCATCTGTGAAATATTAGAGAGTATTTGTTTGTTAAGATTCTGAGTCAATTATGTGGTGTGGCAATTTTTATAGTGCATAATTTTCCTACGGAAATGTTTCCATTTCTTCTTCTTCAAAAAAATTCAATATAATATACTACTATCAAAGAATGGTTGCCGAATTGCCTCCATGGAAAAACTGAACTGAATAGCGCAAGTGATTCTACACAGAGAATGACGATAAAATTAAAGGTGCCCCAATGATTTCCATGGAAGATAGTTAAACTGTCAGAAGCAGATGGATAACCACAGTGTATATCAAGTATAGCTCAATGTGAGTGCTGAAATTACCCCGTTGACCATTTTAAGTGCCGTTGCGCCTTCTTTTTTTAGAGTATTGAAGTACGTGTCACAAAAATTTAAAGACAAGTATTTCAGTTAAAAAAAAAATCATTTCCCCATAAAACGGTGGTTTCTTTTTAATATAACATTGAATCCATATGTCATGAGGCTTTTTTTCCTAATCAAAATTTCGGTTATAGATTTGCAAACTGTTGGGATGTTTAAAATATTTATTGTAGTAAATATAAGCCAGATCACAACCTATTTCAGGCTACTGAATTATAGAGCTACGATTCCCAATTCTGCGATGGTTCTGTTATGTGGGGTCCTGGGGCTTGTAGTCTGGTGAAGGAAAGAGGGAGAGGGAGATGAGTGGAATGTCCACCTTGGGGAGAATGATCAGCTGGAATCCTAAGCTAAAGTGTTCCTCAATGTGTCTCAATGTGTTAGAATTCAACTCCCAGCCTGTGCCTTCTGCCAACAAGGGAAGGAAGGTGATAGTACTTGCCCAAGAGAAGGAGGCAGTGGGGAGTGTCCAATGCAAAGAATCAGTAGAAGTGCTGAGCCAAGCCGCAGTCCAGAATGCCAAAGGACCATCCAAAAGGGGTCAAGAGAGCCGGAACACGATGGTCGTGCAGGCTTCAGTAGCAATTTGCTACAAGCAAACAGCAAGCCACGCCAAGAGACTTATATAGCCGACGGAAACAAGTGTTACTTAGCATTGTTCTGCTTGTTCAATCTCACCAAAAACGGTTTCCTTCTGAGCTGCTCATTTTTGTCCCCTCTTGGAGGCTGGGGGGCAAAGGTAGATCTAATTCCTCTAAATCACTGCTGGTCCCCTCTCCCTCTGGCACTGGTTGCAACAATTCCATCTCAGCCTGTCTTTCAGCTGCTGGAGGTGTTGACAAGGTAGTTTGGTCTAAAACTGGCTCTGTTTCTGGCACAATCAATTACTCATCAAGCTCTGAGCCATCATCTATCACACTATGTGCCTCATGACTTGGAGAGTGCTGTTGTCATCATTTTCCAGTCCCAAAATCTGCAGCACCTCAGAAACCCCTGGGTTGGGGCTTAAAGAGGAAGGGTTCTTTTCAGGGAGGGAGGAATAGCATTAGCTGAAGAACCTACACTGATGGAGTTCCACTGTCATAACTGCATCTGCAGGATCTCAGCCAATACTTCCCAGCTCTGCTGCTGTGACTCTGAGGCCATTTCCACACAAGGCCAATGCATTGTAGTCGCCTCGAATTCTTAGCCATCAGTCTGCGCATTGTAGTTTTACTCATGCTTCTGCAAGTTTTCAGCTCCTAGCACAGTTCACTGCAGTGAGGAAACCGCTGTATCTGATAACTGGAAAAACTCCGATGCAAATCTCCCAAACCAGTTCTGCTCCATTTTTGACCATTTTTGAAGCGTAGCATTGATTCACATTGCAGAAGTGGCCAGCTATGGGCATTCCCAGGCTGTCCCTTCTGTCATTTCCATCCTTCTCTCTCTCCGCCCATCAAAGGATGGGCTGCTGTCATTATTGTCTTCATGTGATAAATGGACAGTGAGAAGCAAGTGGATCTGGTAATGGACCGTTAAGACAGTTTTTTTCCCATGGATCAATGAATGTACATCCGTACACACAAACCTAGTGACACAGAAATGTGTTTAAAATGTGTTGTTGTTGTTTTTAAAAAGGAAAACCAATCAGCGATGACAGGGCGGGGTGAAGGAGAAGAATGGAAGTGGCCAAGGACTTGCTGTTGCGGATGCAGCGACCACTGTTCTCCGGAATAGTACGACGTAAATTGGAGGCGGGGTGCAGACAGTACAGTTTCTGAATCGGAGTATAAAAACACCGCTCTTGACACCGTCTCATGCAGAAATGGCCTGAGTTGTGAAATAATGGTGGTTATGGGCCTTCTCCGCAGCATTCAGGGGTGGTCATTTCCAAGAAACCGGACATTCTCCGGGTGAAAGAAAGGCCAATATTGACTAGTTTCTAGTGACAATCTGTTCCCCTCTGATTCTCATCACAACACATCCATCACTGTCTGCCTTATCCATCATTTCCTGTCAAGGTCACCACCGAAGCATCCAGAGGCCTTGGGAAGGCAAGAAAGCTCTTGTACTTCATTATCGTGTTTCCTTTGTCCTTGCTCTCCGGCTCCTTGAGGCCTCAAGTCAGCGATTATTAATACCTTGATTCTTCCCCCCACCACAACCCCAGGTCACAGGCCGGATTTCAATGAGCGCAGACGGCAGGCTGCCTGCGATAATGAGAATTTGAATGACTGGCTGGCCAGGAGATGTGTTTTCTGTTTCTAGAACCAAATGGTTCACAAATGCAAGATTGCTTATCATTTTAAAATCGTGTGCAAGGTCCAGGGAGGGGTGAGGAGAAGGTTAGAGAAAAGACAGGCTCTTTCCGGTTGCATTTCTGAGCAAAGAAGGAAGCAGGAAAGAATTGCAAGTTCCTTTAAGACAAATGAGATGTTGCACCGAGTTTGTGTGGCTGTCAAGGCTGGGCCACAGGGAGCAGCCGGAGGTGAGCCAGAAGCTGGGGACTACGAAACAGGCGACAAAGCCGGTAGGGCAGGAATGATGCAGAAATCAGGGACAAACAGGGGATATAACCTTTGAAAGACCATTGCATTTATCGTAGCATAAGCTTTCATGAGCTATGGCCCATTTTATTAAATGCACGGAAGTGTAAATGTTGGGCGTAGGAAGCCTGCAGCTCCTGGGCTACGCACAAGGGCTATGCACATACAAATGCATACAAACAGAGAACAAGGTTTCTTCTGCTACATTCTAAAAGACCGAAACACATTTCATCAGAATTTGTTAATGGCACCAAAAGAAGGAGAAATGGAGAGGTAATTTAAAAAGGAATGCAGCAGTACCTTTAAGACTAACTGTTTTTCAGAATCACAGAAACACAGAGTTGGACGGGCCCACAATGGCCATCAAGTCCTGCCATGCAGGAATAAACTCTCAAAGCACCACCAGAAAATGGCCATCCAGCCTCTGCTTAAAATCCTCTAAAGAAGGTGATTCCACCATACTCCCAGGCATCATATTCTACTGTTGAATGGCTCTGACTCTCAGGAAGTTCTTCCTGATGTTAAGTGAAATCTCCTTTCTTGTAGTTTGAAGCCATTGTGCCTCATCCGAGTCTCCGGAGCAGCAGAAAACAAGCTTGTTCCATCTTCAACATAACATCCCTTCAAATATTTAAACATGGCTATCGTGTCTCCTCTTAACTTTCTTTTTGTCAGGCTAAACATCCCAAGTCACTCCTCATAGGGCTTCCAGACCCTTCACCATTTTGGTTGCCCTCCTGTGGACACTTTCCAGGTTGTCAATATCCTTCCTGAACTGTGGTGCCCAGAACAGGACACAGGATTCCAGGTAAGGTCTAACCAAAGCAGAATAAAGTGGCATTATTAGTTCCCTTGAACTCGACACTATACTCCTGTTGATGCAGCGCAGAATTGCATTGGCTTTTTTAGCTGCTGCATCACACTGTTGATTCATGTTCAGCTTGTGGTCCACTAAGACCCCTAGATCCCTTTCACATGTACTGTTTTCAAGCTAGGTATCACCCCTCCTATATCTGTGCGTTTCATTCTTTCCTCTTAAGTGTAATACCCTACATTTTTCCCTGTTAAAATTCATTTTGTTACTTTTGGTCCAGTTCTCTAATCTGTCAAGGTCATTTTGAATTCTGATCCTTTCCTCTGGGGTATTAGCTATCCTGTCTTCTGGGGTATTTACTTTAGCATGATTATTTTTCATGGATATAACCCCACTTCTTCAGATGCAGTACAATTATATGAAGGTCTCTGGTTATAAAGCATATTTATACAGTTGTGGCAGCGAGATAAAATGTAATAGGATCCAGAAAGATGCAAATCATGTCCCTTGTCCTAGATTTGGCCTGAGGCTTTAATATCACTCTGTCCTGCATCTGAAGAAGTGGGTTTATATCCACAAAAGCTCATGCTAAAATAAAAGCCTGTTCCTCTTTAAAAGTTCAGATATGATAAGGGTAAATAAGTTGGCTAGAGAGTAAATTGAAGTATTAATATCATTGGGGAATTTTAAAATTAAAAGGTAACAGTTCAGATCAATGGATGATGATGGTGTCTGGAAAATAAGATTTCATTGAATGCATCAGGAAGGGTTGGGAAAAGAAAGTACAGAAGTACATTGTCAGTAAATCAGTATTCTGTATCCAACAAAAAAGAAGGTAGGAAGTAACATGGAATATTTACCATTTCAAAACACATCATTGTATTACATGTATTCTGTAGATTTATATCATCTATAATTTTTGTTTAAGTACATTATGCATTTTTATATTTTATTCATATGAAGATACATTTCTATACATTACTTTTGTTATCGACACCGAGGTTCTATAAAAAAAATTAAAAACGTATAGCCACATTGCTTTTTGTCACTTCCCCTTTCCTTCTTTTTTATGCTGCAAGAGATGCACACAGCTACTTCTTTAAAAACTACTTAATGGCATCGGGAGTTTCAATATAGATAAAACGGAATGAGTCTCAGGGATCTGTGGAATTACAGTCCAAAAAACTAACTTTTGCAAATTCTAAGGAGGAGAAAGAACAGGGTGGGTGGCTATACACACTGTGCTGTTCGTGCTGCAGATCCCGCCCCCATTTCATCTAATCACACTTTCCTTAATTCAGCCCATACGGATGGGATAGGATTAGGAGTCTATGTAAGAGAGCTGAAATTGCTTCCCACAATTTGGTTATGTTATGTTATGCACTTTCTGATCGGCATCTAGGCGGATTAAGTGCCGTTCCTGCTCTTAAGAGAGGATTGGAAGTAATTTCTTGGGATAAGAACTCTGTAAGGGAGGACACCGCCTGAGAATTCACTTGCAAAATGGTGACTGTCACACCCAGGTTTCCACTGCTTGTTATGCACTGAAAGTACAAATAAAAATAAGTCAAGAAAAATAATACATCACAGCACCTAAAACTACCTCAACAACGGACCTATGGCCCTTTCCGCACCGGGGTATTAAAATGGTGCAGAGCGACCTCTGACGGAGATCGTCTGCACCGTGGAGTGGATTGGGGCGGACTACTTTATCAATAGTTCTGCACCTCAATCTGCTCTGAAGCAACCGGAACTGGTGGTGCCGCGTGTTTCTTTTCAGAGGTTTTTAAAAAGGATGGAGCGCGCAGCCCCATGCAGCTCCGGCGCTGCGCTCCAGTGCAGATTTGCAGGTGCACACTAGTGCGCGCTTGCAGATCTGCTGGGGGCGGGCTTTTGGCTGGCAAGCTTCTCCGGTTGGTGGAGAGCCTCCGCCAGCCAGAAGCCACCATTTTGGACGCCGGAGGAGTGCGGAGCAGTGCACTCCACATGGCGATGGACTTACCCGGCTGCCGGTAAGCTCCGTTTTAGCGCGTTTTCCCCCGTTTCCCCCTCCACATACGAAAAGGGCCAAAGTCTCTTTCACATTATACAAGTACGGCGCTGTAATATTACTTTAATTGCCTGGACCCCATTCGGTGGAATCCTAGGATGTGTGATTTTGCAAGATGTTTAGAAATCTCAGCCAAATTGCTCACCAAACCACAAATCCTTTAGGATTTTGCCGTGGCAGTGAAAGTGGCATCAGACTGCTATAACTGTGCAGTGTGAAAGGGGCCCAGATTATATAGCAAACCTGAATGAAAAGATCCCTACTAGCTGATGGGAGAACAACAGAGAAATTGCCAGCATGTGCTACAGGTAGGGTCAGAACCTAGGATCAGTCACCTCGAGCGTCTTCTTCTAGCTCTCCAAACTTGTTCAATGGGACACTTCTGCTCAGAGTAACCTGGCACAGAACAACGGAGGTAGCTGGCAAGCAGGCAGAAGTCTCCCAAGCAGCTTTCTGCTCCTCAAGTTATCCCAGCAGTAACAGAAAATTGCTTTATCCAACAAGCAAATTAGAGCTGAATACAAGCATACCTCACTTAACAAAACCTCTGACAAAGAACCTCCGTCTTACAAAATCTTTTTGCACCTGCCTAGCATGCACCTCTTCTTCCTTATCCTATGGACAGCTGGAAGCTTTTTAGCAGCATTGGCACTGAGAGGATGGTAAAGGAGGGCTGCACAGGCTTTCAGTATCAGGTTGCAGCAGTGTGTCTGCAGTAAACCGTGTAAGAAAGTTTGAGCTAGGAAAGAATGAGATCCTAACAGAGCCACCCCTACTGTAGTTGTGTGGTTTTGCCTATAAGAGACAAGGTAAACAGCAGCTTAACTATTATGCTGTTTACCCTTTTTCTCAGTTTTGCTGTTCACATGTGCCCAGTAAGGGATTCTGGAAGCAGCTGCTGTTTACCTTGGCTGTTGTTTATTGGGAAGCACACACAACAATCGCGAAACAAAGTGCGCTAATGCCCATAGATGGGTAAGGGATAGTATGCGCTATGATAAACTTTTGCAAAGGTCCTAACCTTAGCAAATATGTAGGGCTAAATATATAGAAAAAAAGCATACCATGGCTGATAGTATTGAAATCACACTTTAAATAAAATCTGCAAACACTTTGTACAGTACTTTTACTACAGCAAAGCACAGATCATGTGTTTCTTTTGAGCTAACACACACACACACACACACACACACACTGTTTACAGAAACACGTACTTGGGGCTAGATTTAGAAATGCTGATCTGAACTATGTCAGGTTTAAAAAACATGTCATCATCCTTAAAAGTGGGGAGTTACACTTTAATTTTAATTTTATAGAGTTTTGTTATGAAGACACTCATAACCTGAGACCTTAGCTGATGTGTAAATCTTGGATGGTACGTACTAGAAACAGAGAAACCACCAACCAAAATTGTAAGCTCAGCCATTTCTATAAAGAAGAAAAAGAGACAAATTCTTATCAAACAGCTGAAAATCACTCATCAGACTTTAACTTCCTATAAATAAGCCACCTGAAAAACCTGTAGAGAGCATCTTCACCTTTATAATTTCTGGAATTTTCACATCAGTTGGTCGAACTGGTTTCTGACGAAAAGCCATAGGGGAATCACCTTTAACAAACAGCTGCAAATACAGCCCTACAATTAATATCAACCCTACAATTAATATAAGCTTACTTACGATAAGTAAGCCCTGGAATTAATATAAGGTATTTTGCTATTTTCCACCTCGCAGAGTCACCATGGCATAGTGAATGGAGCGGCTGACTACGACTCTCAAGACCAAGGTTTGAATTTCTGCTTGGCCATGGAAACCCACAGGTTGACCTTGAGCAAGTCACACTCTCTCAGCCTTAGAGGTAGGCAAAGGCAAACCCCTCTGAACAAATCATAGAGTTGGAAGAGACCACAGGGGCCATCCAGCCTCTGATAAAAAACTGCCAAAGAAGGAGACTCCACCACACTCCACGGAGGCAGCGTCTTCCACTGCCAGATAGCTCTGACCATCAGGAAGTTCTTCCTGAGATTCAAGTGGAATCTCCTTTCCTGCAGCTTGGATCCATTGCTCCTTGTCCCAGTCTCTGGAGCAGCAGAAAACAAACTTGCACCATCTTCAACATAACATTCCTTCAAATATTTAAATGTCCCCTCTTAACCTTCTCTTCTGCAGACTAAACATACCCAGCTCTCTAAATCTATCCTCATGGGGTTTCATGGCTTCCAGACCCTTCACCATTTTGATCGCCCTCCTCTGGACACGCTCCAGCTTGTCAGTATCCTTCTTGAATTGAGGCACCCAGAACTAGACACAGGATTCCAAATGAGGACTAACCAAAGCAGAATAGAGTGATACCATTACCTCCTTCGATCTAGGCACCATACTCCTATTGATGCAACCAAGAATTGCGTTGGCTTCCATGCCCAAATCTTCCATGAAAATTCTGTGACAGATTCACCACCCGGTCACCATAAGTTGGAAACAACTTGAAGGCACACAACGACGACAAAAACAACAACACATTTTCTCCTTCAAACATTTTCAGGCATCACTAGATGTATGTTTGAAGATATAGTCCCATACTGATAAAGTTCCCACGGAAAAGTATGAGGCTGGCTTTTGAGTACACACACCCAGCTTTGTGTTCTTCCTCCATAATGCTAAAAATCACGAAAAGTAGAAATTCTCAGTTTGGAGCAGGAGGTCTCAGCAACCAAAGGAATGCACCGTTCTGGCGACACCAGCTGGCAACGGTTTCCTCCTTGAACAGTTCCAGAGAAGCAGCTCATATTAAATTCATGAACAGCAGAACAGGAGGTGTTTGTGGGGGGAGATGCTCTGGAGGTCCAGGAAGTAAATATTTCTTGGGAGGGGGGCACTGGGGTTTCTCCCTGGCCCGCCTTCCCAAAACCCAAGGGAGAGCCAAGAGCATCTGATGGCGAGTGTGTGACTCCCTGGGAAACAGACCTTGCAGCGGGAAGGGTCGTGTCGGGGGAGCAGCTTTCCCACCAGATCTCAGCTCTGCAAGAAATCCATGCTCAGCAGTGGGCTAAAGCAGTGCTACTTGAAGCGGTGGTCCTTGGACTGGTGCCAGTCTCCAAGCCATTGGTTGCTGGTCCCTGGCAAGTTTCCAGAAAAAAAGGGGGGGAAACACCAGTTGTATCTAATGGGCATAAACATAGTGCTGGTCCCTGGCACATTGGTGAGAAAAAAATTGCTGCGGTCCCACATTGAATAGCCGGAGAAGCACTGACCAAAAGGCCTCTCCTATGCCAGAGATAGGATTGCCACATTGGGGCTATCCTAGATCCTGGGGTTGCAGGGTCAAAACCTATGACTTAATGGCTCCAGCTGGTGACATCACAAAAGGTGAGCCCAGGTAATGTTAGAAGAGTGATGTCAGACGGAGGGAGCCCCTGATGTCATTAAGCATGATTCATATGGCATCATAGAATCAAAGAATCATAGAATCCTAGGGTTCAAAGAGACCCCAGGGGCCATCCAGTCCAACCCCCTGCCATGCAGGAACACCCTCAAAGCACTCCCGACAGATGGCCATCCAGCCTCTGCTTAAAAACCTCCAAGGAAGGAGACTCCACTACACTCCGAGGCAGCAGATTCCACTGCCAGACAGCCCTGACTGTCAGGAAGTTCTTCCTGAGGTTCAGGTGGAATCTCCTTTCCTGCAGCTTGAATCCATTCCTCCTTGTCCTGGTCTCTGGAGCAGCAGAAAACAAGCCCGCTCCTTCCTCTATGTGGCATCCTTTCGAATATTTAAACATGGCTATCATGTCCCCTCTTAACCTTCTCTTCTGCAGACTAAACATACCCAGCTCCCTAAGTCTATCCTCATAGGGCTTCATGGCTTCCAGATCCTTCACCATTTTTGTCATCCTCCTCTGGACATGTTCCAGCTTGTCGATATCCTTCTTGAATTGAGGTGCCCAGAACTGGACACAGGATTCCAAATGAGGCCCAACCAATGCAGAATAGAGTGGCACCATTACCTCCCTCGATCTAGACACTATATGCCTATTGATGCAACCAAGAATCGCGTTGGCTTTCTTTACATCTTTATACAGATTAGGCCATTCGAATCAAAAACACCAAGTCTAACAAAAGAGGAAAATGTGTATATACACACAGCACTTAAGGTAGTGCCCTCACCTGGAGGTTTCACTCTCTTGCCCTGAGATCTGGCAATCCGAACCACAACAGATTCAACCTCCTGATTTTCCCCATGCTGGATTTTTAATAGAGTTGGGGGTTAAGGATACCCCTCCAAAGACCACTGTTGGATTTTATCACTCATTATCCACCAATCGTTGCCAGGTTTAGTCTAAGTTGGACAGTGGACCTTCCATCCATGGCAAAACAACAAATAATGTCTAGAGTCAAAAGTATTTTTAAAAATGGTTATAGCCTGCTTAACCCACCTGTGCCTGTGTCTTCTGTCTAGCTGGGTTTTTTTTAAGAAGCATCAGCACTGTGTCACGTGCAGGCTAACTTGCTTTCCCAGGAAACAAGAGCTTAGCAGCAGTGTTTATCTGGCCATAAGCAAGCAAGGCAGCAACTTTCAAAAGTTACTACGGCCATTTCTGCACTAGACTGCTATAGCGCTATTATTCCACTTGCAACATCCTATGGCATCCTTGGGTTTGCAGTTTCGGGACCCCAGGATTCCATAGGATGTTGAAAGTGGAATAATAGCGCTATAACAGTCTAGTGCAGAAATGGCTTAAGACTGGCATATGTTGTATGGTAACAGATTTTATACCTTGACATACAAATTCAGACACAAACGGCAATGGTTGCTGAAAGTGATAAATGTCACATCTCCCCACCAAAAACCTGAGTTTCCCAGGCCCTCCCCAGTTGCATTTTGGAAGAAGTTCTCAAGTGTTCCCTAGAAGGTCCAACATGTTTTTGTTTACATATCAAAGGCTTAGGCCATTTCCACATTCCACTGTTATAGTGCTGTTATTCCACTTTCAACATACTATGGAATGCTGGGATTTGCAGTTGAGGGAGAGGCTTTTAGAATTCTCAGCCGGAGAGCTCTTTAGCCTCAGTAAACTACAAACCCCAGGATTCCAGAGGCGGTTGAAAGTGGAATAATAGCACTATAACAGTGTAGTGCAGAAATGGCCTCACCTAACTTTTTTTCATTTCACACATTCGCATTGTTAATTGTGAGTAACAAGACAGATGAAACACATTGAACTGCTCTTCTTTTGTGCGGTCTAGGAAACTATCCCTACTGTTTCCATGTTATTTCTGTCTCTGGTGCCAAATCTCTTAAAAAGGTAATCTCCAGGAACACGTCTACTTTGTTAACTGAAGTATATCTGTATTTATTTATATTTCTATCTGTCTGTCTATTTCTGGCAGGGATGAGAATCGTGTGGCCTTCCAGATGTTGTTGGACTGCCGCAATTAGGCAACAAGACCGAACGCTGAGGAAGGCTGGGAACTGGAGTTAATAACATCTGGAGGGCTCCATGATTCTTGCCCTTGATCTATAAACAGTAATATAAACCATATATATTCAGGGGGGAAAACTGTGGCTCCTTGAAGTTAAATTAAACAAGATGTTATTTCAGCAGCCACAAAGTTGCTCTGATCAAAAGAAAAGAAGTGGATCTCAGTATCTTTAAACGACATAAAAGTTCTCAGGGCACGTTCTGATGTTGTAACTGGGACAACGCTCACTGTTCTTTCTTCAATGGCAGCAGCTCTCTTTTGCAGTTGTCCAGGAAGATGTCTATAATAATTCAGAACAGGTTTGCAATCATCACCTCGGTCAGAAGCTGGCAACCGTAGCAGGAAAAAAAATTGCCCCCATTGTTACCCTACCCCACTACCTCTCCTGCAAGATATGTGATTTTCATAAACTGGACTTATTAATAGAACATGATGGAAGTCACACTGACCAGAGAACATGTTTCAGGGTCAAGCTGACCCAAGGCATGTTCAGGGTCTTAAGTCCGGAGGGGATTAGGCAGGAAAACTCAACGTTGATGGGTTCGTGCTAATCTTTTTACTACTCCAGGCTCCCTGCATCTCCAATACAATGAAAAACCAACTGCCCAGATTGGGGAGCAACCAGAGACCATCCCTCCATTTTATCCTACAGAGATCTTCCCTATACACCCAACCTGACCAAACATTAAGAGGTTGTCATGAGTCCCACCAATGTTTTGTCACTCCAGAATTAAGCAATCAGCCCATTCCGGACCCCTTTGTCCACTCCATGGGAAAGCCATTGCAGATTTGCCAACACACCCCTTCCGGATATGAAATAGAGTATAAAAACCCTAGTTTCAACCCCAGCTATTCGTGGTACGTTGGGCGTAGTACGTTGTATCTGGTGCCCCAGACTTTGGTTCCTCCGTGTTACCTTCAGACACTATCTGATCTACTCCGCTGTGATCCTTTTTTCAGGACTGGTAACTACCACCCTTTCCACCCTTAATCTCTCTCTATCCAACCTTTCTTGCCTCACTTTCTAATAGCCTTGTATGGTTCTTGAGAGTGTCTGGTTTCTTGTATATTTGTCAATTGAAATAAAAAACTTTGCTAACTTTTAATTGGAGTCCTCTGTACAGTTAGTACTGGTATACATAGGTGGAAATATCCTGCCATTACCCTCCTCTCGCAGACCTCCTTTGAGCTATAATTCTCCCAAATTTTAAGGAGATGCTGGCATTGCAAACGGACCCCAACATCCCCCACCTCTTAGGGTAACAGAGAGGCATGTTTAGTTGATAATAGGCCAAAAATTCCACTTCTGTGTACTTTTGACTAATTTTTACTCTTTAAAAACTACATAGATTTTTTTAGGACCAGGGTTGTTGTTGTTTTTTGTTTTTTTTTTAAAAATCCTACATAGCATCTTTCCAAGCAGTCTTTTTGGCAATTTTATTGTCAGGGATGTAGCTTTGGCGGGGGGAGCAAAAAGAGGGTGTTATCCCTCTAAATAAGAATTCTTCCCCCCTCCCAAAAATTTTTTTCCTTCAGTCCCCCATTACAGAGAGTAGCACAATCTTAGTGTATCACAATCTTAGCACAATCTTAGGCCCTTTTCGCACGGGCCTTTTCTCGCGCGACAGCCCCGTGAGCCTCGCGGGAGTGGGAGTGTCACTCCGCACGACGCACTCCCACTTCCGCCGGGCTCACAGGGCTGAAGTGGTGCGAGCGCGGGTTTTTTGATTTTCGCTTCGAAGCGAAAATCACCCGCGCTCACCCAACGCTCCCGGCGCCCGCGCGCACTTACCTCTCGTGCGGAGTGTCGGGAGCCGACCGGGTCGCGCTTCCTTCCCTCCGCCCCTGCGGAAGGAAGGGACGGGACGGGGCGGGGCGCTAGCGCGACGGACGCGACACGTCCTGCTTCACGCACGTGTGCGGGGGGGCGGACGGGACGAGCGCCTTTCTCTCTCTCGCGCGCAGGGGGGCGGACGGGACAAGCGCCTTTCTCTCTCTCGCTCGCGGGGGGGGCGGATGGATGCGCGAGCCGCCGCCGCCTCCGGGAGGCTGCCGCTTCCCCGCTCGTTCCTTCACCTGCGGAAGGAAGGAGGGGGAAGCGCAGCCTCCCGGAGAAGGCTTCTTGCGCGAGCCGCCCTCCCCCGCTCGCATGAGAAGACTCAATGCGAAAAGGGCCTTAGTGTAGCACAATCTGAAGGCACACAACAACAACAACAATTGGGATTTCCTTCCTTCATGGGATAAAGCCTGACGTGGGATAGCAGAGAATGAATAGGACTGCCTTTGCTAAACTGGAACAGTTGAAGGGTTTGAGACCAACCACGGTTAAACCGTAGTTAAAACTAACCATAGTTAGTCTGGGCTCAGATATTAAAAAACAAACAAACAAGCAAGCAGAGATAAAAGAAAGAAGAAAAAAACATTTTACCACGCTAAATTTTTGATTAGCTCTTTCAAAAAATTAAGGGACATCCCTGAGGTTTTTTTTCCGTTGCTTTCTGTTATGAACCTCAGATCGTGAATTTTCTAAAAAAAAGTCAGATAACAACATCAGATGTTGAGGAATTTAAAATAATCCAAGGGTTGAAGATCTACAGTTTGCTGCAGAAGGGAGCCAAGAACACACAGATGTATGTAATTTTCCAGGGAATGCTCTTGCCCTAGTAAAATACACTAGTAAAAACAAGATGGTTCCCATAGGTCTGAAGTTCGTCCACTTAACGTATTATAGACAGCATTACATGCTATAATAACATTTCATTAGATACCAGGCTAACGTGTAGCATTAGTTATTACAGGATTGGCAAACGAACACTCAAAATGCAGAAAAGAGTCCCCAGCGATTTGTAACTGTGATTTGCAAGTGATCCCCTAAGCTGAATACAGTTGTTACAAGATGTGCGCTCCTGTTTTAATCTCTAGATCATCTAAGGCAGCGGTTCTCAACCTGTGGGTCGCGACCCCTTTGGGGGGTTGAACGTCCCTTTCACAGGGGTCGCCTAAGGCCATCAGAAAATACGTATTTCCGATGGTCTTAGGCTCCATTCCCTCCTCGGTGGTGGTGCGCAAGCGTGAGCCATGCGCTCGCGTCCTCCTGCCCCCCTTTGGCGGGAGCGCATGCAGCCACAGCGTCGCCACAGCAGGAGTGGTGGTGCGCAAGCGTGAGCCACGCACTCGTGTCCTCCTGCCCCCTGTTCAGAAGGGACTGAAATCGCTCCCCTTCTCCGCTACGGGGAGACCCTCCCATCTGACGGGTCAGATTGGGGGGCGGCGGCAGCACGGGGGGCAGGCCCCCTCACTACGTCCCCTGCCCCACTTGCCACGGAGGGGGGCGCTGCGGAAGGCCGGGGGGGCCGCAAGGCAGCGCTTTTCCAGGGGGGTGAGCTGCACCCGGCGCAAAAGACAAAGGTGCAGGGATTCCTCCCCCCCCCGGCCAGGGTCGACACTCTGGAAACTTTTCCCACACTGCCCCCCCCCAGTGGAAACGAGAGCGAAGCAGAAGCAGAGCCCGGGGGGGTCTCGGAGTTTTTTCCCGAGGGAGACGCGCGGCTCCTCTTTCCCTCCCTGCCCCCCCCCGTTCCTGGCCAGCGAGGCAGCCTTTGTTGGGGGGGGAGGCATTGTAAATAATAAATAAATAATTTTATGGTTGGGGGTCACCACAAGATGAGGAACTGTATTAAAGGGTAGCGGCATTAGGAAGGTTGAGAACCACTGAACTAAGGAACTGTAAGAATTCCTTAAAATATACACACACACACACACATCTACCATACTGCCTTTAAAATACCCTGCACTGCTTTGTCATCTAAGTAAATTATTTGAGCGCCTCATTTTATCCAGCTTGCTTTACTTGGTGCAATACTTGATTAGGAGCTGAGTTCAAATTTCACATTAATCTCAGGCCATTTCCGCACTACAGCGTTAAACTGCTGCTATTCCACTTTCAACGCCCTGTGGAATTCTGGGGTTTGTAGTTTACGGAGACCAAAGAGCTCTTTGGCTGAGGATTCGAAGTGCCCTTCCCTAAACGACAAACCCCAGAATGCCATAGGAGGTTGATAGTGGAACAGCGGCACTTTAACACTGTAGTGCGGAAATGGATTCAGATTAAATGCAAAGCTTTAAATAAGTCTCCTCTATTGAAATCTCAATCAAGAGGGTGGGAAATTATTATTTACGTATAAATAATACAGTCTTGCTACTTTTGTTTTTCTAGAAAGGTTTCAAGACATGCTTAGGGCATGTCTTGTGTGTGTGTGTGTGTTTTTTAATCACTTACCAAATTTAATTGCTTTCCAAACTTTTCATGTTGGTGACACACTTTTTTAGACATGCATCATGTCGCGACACATTCAGTTTTACTAGCAAAGCGGAGGTTAAACTAACCCCTTATAGGAGATACAGGCACATACATCCATTGTGATAACAAAATGTATGGGGACGCCCTATATCTCATGAAAACCTTGCATATATTTTTAAAAATATATGATTTATAAATAATAATATGCGTTTCCAAGATTGTAGGAGGCACACTTGCACACTTCAGGCGACACACGAACATGTCCCGGCACACCGTTCGGAAAGCCCTGCTTTATAGCTGAGACATTTCAGCAGGCAATGCCCTCTGTGAATTGAGCCGTCCAGGGTGCGGAATCTCCCAACAGCCCTGCAAGGTAGGCCAGGGACAGAGATGGGAAGCACTCTCCGTGTTTGCTGCTAACAACTGCAGAAGACAACGGATGAAGGCACCCCTTTTTCCTCCCAATATCCCTCCGTACTGCACCTGAAGAAGTCCAAAACTCTGCTGAAATAAGAAATAAGTTAGTCTTAAAGGTGCTACTACTTTCCTTTTGTTTTTCTCCTCCTTTCCACGCTGCAAGTGACTAACAGGGCCACCCCAGATCAGATATTCTGTTCCCCTTTCCCATCCAGACTGAAGTGATTCATGATAAGAGCTCCACCTGTTGGATTGCCGTCTGCCCTGCGACTGCTTGCAGCCATAGGAGTCTGATGAAGTTTATTTAAAAAAAAAAGTCTGATTCAGTTTTAAAAACAAAAAGGATATATCCTGTTCCCCTTTCCGATCCAGACTGAGGATGAAGTGATTCATCATAAGAACTCCACCTGTTGGATTGCTGTCTGCCTTGCCACTGTTTACAGCCATAGGAGCCTGATTAAGCTTATTTAAAAAAAGTCTGATTAAGTTTTAAAAACAAAAAGTATATATTCTGTTCCCCTTTCCCATCCAGACTGAGGATGCAGTGATTCAGGATAAGAGCTCCACCTGTTGGATTGCTGCCTGCTCTGCGACTGTTTAGAGCCATAGGAGTCTGATTAAGTTTATTTTAAAAAAAGTCTGATTCAGTTTTAAAAACAAAAAGTATAAATCCTGTTCCCCTTTCCCATCCAGAGTGAAAATGAAGTGATTCATGATAAGAGCTCCACCTGTTGGATTGCTGCCTGCCCTGCGACTGTTTACAGCGCTGACTTGCTACCTCCAAGGCACTTTTTCCCTGTTGCAAAGGAAAGCTAGGGGAACGTAGCCCCGCCCATGTATGGGCAGACGCTGTGGGAGCGCTGGCCAACGCGCTGACGTCAACCGCCGCGGTTGGCCTGCTTCTGTGCTCCCCCCCCGGGCCCACAACCAAGATGGCGCCTGCGAAGCTCTCGGACGCGGCGTGAAGGGGGCGGAGCCGGGAAGCGTTTCGGCGGGAAGCGGTGATGGCGGCGGTTGCCATGGAGGTCTCCGGGCCTGCGGAGCCCCCGCAGAGGGAGAAGCCAGGAGGGGGCTCCGCCGCCGGGAGCGGCCATCACGAGTTGCCCTGGTGAGGACCGGGGGCAAAAGAGGGACGCGCGGGGCCCCAGGGCGGCGGGGAAAGGGGGAGTCTTTGCAGGCTGCTTGGGGGGGCTGGAGAGCTGGGCCAAGGCCAGCAGGTGGAATGTAAGGCCCAGCATCCAGGCAGGAAACATGGGATGCACAAAGAGAGGACGGGAGACACGTGTCTGGGTAGCAGTACGTGTGAAAGGGATCTAGGAGTCTTGGTAGCTCGCAAGCTGAACATGGAAATGACCCTTTCTGCCTCACGTATGTGGGCAAAGGGTCGTTTCCTAGATGCTGTTGGACTGGAACTCCCAGCAGCTCAGGCTGTGGCCCACTGGGAGTCGCAATCCAACACGGTCTGGAGGGCTGTGCTTTTCCTGCTCCTGATCCAAAGAAAGCACAAGCCTCCCTGCGTCTGTGAGTCTGTAACCTAAAGTGCACCTGTTGTATCCCCCCAGGAGGATGCACAAGGACCCTGGGAAGGCTGTGGGAAGACAGTTGCTTCTACAGTCAGCCCTCCCTATTTGCGGGTTTTGCTTTTGCGGATTTGATGACGCACGGATTATGAATAATCAGAATCATAGAAATGTAGAGTTGGAAGAGACCACAGGGGCCATCTAGTCCAACCCCCTGCCATTCAGGAACACCCTCAAAGCACTTCCAAGAGATGGCCATCCAGCCTCTGCTTAAAACCTCCAGAGAAGGAGACTCCACCACACTCCATGGAGGCAGCCGATTCCACTGCTGGACAGCCCTGACTGTCAGGAAGTTCTTCCTGAGGTTCAGGTGGAATCCCCTTTTCTGCAGCTTGAATCCATTGCTCCTTGTCCTGGTCTCTGGAGCAGCAGAAAACAAGCTTGCTCCATCTTCAACACAACATCCCTTGAAATATTTAAAAATGGCTATTATGTCCCCTCTTAACCTTCTCTTCTGCAGACTAAACATCCCCAGCTCTCTAGTCTATCCTCATAGGGCTTCATGGCTTCCAGGCCCCTCACCATTTTGGTCGCTCTCCTGTGGACTTGCTCCAGCTTGACCATGTCCTTCTTGAATTGAGTGCCCAGAACTGGACACAGGATTCCAGATGAGGTCTAACCAAAGCTCTGCTGCATCCCTAAGCCATTTTTCATAGGGACTGCAAGCCTCACGAAACAGAGAAGCTGTGAACGAGGCTTGTAAGTCCTATTAGAAATGCTGTGGGGCAGCAGTGGAGATGGCAGTGAGCCCCACCAGCCCCCCACTTCTGCCTTGGGAAGGAACCCTGATGCCTCAAGGGAATCCATGGTGGGTAGAATAGGGTGATCATACTTTTTTGTGTGTTAAATATGGTTTGGGAGGGCTGAGAGTTATTCACGGTTTTTCCACTTTCACAGGGGTCCTGTGCCCCTAACCCTAGCGAATGGAGAAGGATGACTGTATTAACCACCCATTGTGTCCAAACAAATGATGCCCCATCCTTAATTCATACTAAGCAGATCTTCCATGAATGTTAGCTTCAAGCCTTCCTGATTCCTTACATCAGTTTGATTTCTTTCCCCCTAGTCATATGCAGGAGAGAGGTCTGATATGTTTTGTGTAATTTTTGGCACAGGGTTGAAAAGTACAGGCCTGTGAAGCTGTCAGAGATAGTTGGGAATGAAGACACTGTCAGCAGGCTGGAGGTAAGGGCATCGCTTCATTGTAAGAAAATTGCCACTTTGTGTTACTGTATTTTCATAGGAGACCTTATTCAAGAATGTTAGCCTTCTGCGTAAGCACACAGAAGTTACTAATCCTGGGTTACTGCCTTTTGGGTCTGGCAGAGTTGCGCAATTGGATTTCTGTGCTGGATGCAGAGAAGGGTTATGATACTCCATCCCTCTCCCACCAATCCAGATGTGCATAATTCAGATATCACCTTCAAATTCTTAAAGAAGCTTGGCTGTAGATACGAGAGAAGAACATATGCTTTCACTGCAGTTTTTCAAGGTTGTTTGATGATGGTCTCCATTAGATCTACACACTGTCAGAAACAGGAGAGATGATGGCAAAAGATAGTGTTTGGGCAGTGTTTAGGCTTCTTGGGGGGGATGGTCAGAATTCTTTGTCCTTCCTTGTCAGCCTCTCCAGGCTGGTAACATTAAAAAAAAAATCACTTAACAGTGTTTGGCATACGAATAAAATTTGTGAGCTTATTAAGAAGTGTGGTTATGTGAGATTGTTAGGGAGGAACAGAAGTAGAGACAAAGGATGGCACTGTTAGAAATATAGAAATTAAGGACATGGTCTCGTAAATCTTAATGCTGCAAAGATATGTCTAAACAACTTCTAGGTTTTGCAACTGTTAGTCTATTCTACACACTTAAATCTTTTTTCTTTCCTTTTAGGTTTTTGCGAGGGAAGGAAATGTTCCAAATATTATTATTGCAGTGAGTATTGATAAGAACAGTAGACTGCTTTACCATGGAACTTCTTGGTTGGTGGATATTTAATTTCAAAACTGAGCAAACCATAAACACTGAGTCACTTGCAGGTAGTGAGGATGTTCTTAGTCCTACGTGTATGGTTACAGCACTAGTAGCTTGCAATCATAGTTTTAAAAATCTGCTGTTTAACTGCAAGAATTTGCAAGGTGGCTCACAAGCCTGACTTCATGATTTAGCAAGTTGAGTTTTGCGTGTTCAAGGGCGAAGGGAATCTCTGAAGCAATAGCAATAGCATTTATTTCTATACAATAGCATTTATTTCTATACCGCTTATCAACTGAGTGTTATCTAAGCGGTTTACAATGTGTGTTTTAGCTAATTGCCCCCAACAAGCTGGGTACTCATTTTACCGACCTGCGGAAGGATGGAAGGCTGAGTCAACCTTGGAGCCCGGCAGGATCGAACTCACAACCTTGTGGTTGCAGTACTAGCATTTAATCACTGCGCCACCAGGGCTCCTTAGAGACCAAAATGGCTGTCTGGATACTGCTTGGCTATCTAGATGGTATGTCCTTTTCTCAACTCTTTAAATGGTATCTGTGGCTGTAATCGACTTGCCTGGCTTTTCTCTGTATTCCTTCCCCATTGGAGGCAAAGTGAGTGATGCTAATGTGATTGTCTGTTATCTAGCTCATGCCAGTTTCAGCGTTTCCCCCCTTTCCATCAGCCCACTGTTTCTCTTCTTTTGAGGACCATGCTGTGAGACTCTGCCTCCGCACCTGCGGATTGCCATCATTTACGATCCCCTTGGCCCATTTTTAACTTTTACTTCTAATTTTGATTCTTGGTTGATATTCTTTCTCTAAAATGATATTCCCACTCTTATTTTAACATTCATGTGGATAATTCCAGAGAGCTTGCTGTCTTACATTTTCTTTATTCTCTTCTTTTGGAGTCAAGTTTTGTTCTGAGCCACCTACACGTTCCCTTGGCCATTGGCTTGATCTTGTTCATATAAAGAATTGTTTTCAGTTACTGAATTTCCTTTGTCTGGTCATTGTCTTGTGTCTTTTGCACTAGTTCATAATCTTTTCACAAGCATTGGTCTCTTCTCTGTCTTTCTTTGATTCTGTTAGTTCTTTGGATTCAGCTGTTTCTTGACTCAACTTTATCTTCAACTCTTGATAGTTTTATCCCTTTGTCACCACGTACAGTGCCTTCTACCAAACCTCTGCCGTGGCTTACTCCTCTTATTTGGCATCTTCATTCTTCGTCTGACACAGCTGAATGTTGTTGGAGGAAGACTAGGGAGTAGGCAAACTACATTCATTCTTCATTTCCTCTTTGGCCAAAAGGAATACTATACGGTTGTCCCTCCAAATTCGCTAGGGTTAGGGGCACAGGAGTCCCACAAAAGTGGAAAAACTGCAAATATCAAAATGTGCGAGTCAGTATGATGGCCCTATACTTCCTCTCTCTTGTTCCTGTACGAGGGCATTGGGAAATGTTTCGCACTAGCCATACCTTCCAAACACTTTTCAGGGGCTATTCCCCCTAGATCTCATTACATCCAGTCTAATTCGATGGTAAAATTTTGGCAGGGTTCACTCTGTCTAAGCCCACAGTGATTTTCCCAAACATTTTTAATGATCTGGAATGTTTCTATATTTTGCTGTCTGTTCCATGCTTATTTTATTATTGTTATCGTATACCCATATATACTTTTTAAAACTGTTCTGAAATCAAACTTGGCATGGAAACATATCTTAAAAAGTTAGAAATAAAGTATCGCTTTTCCAAAACCAAGCTGCCCTTAACTTGACAGGTGTGTATGTGTGTTTTAGAATATGCTGGCATGACAAAACCTCTTGGTAATTTGTTTTTTATGCTAAGGGTCCTCCAGGAACGGGTAAAACCACCAGTATTCTCTGTCTGGCACGAGCACTTCTGGGCCCTGCATTGAAGGATGCTGTTTTGGAGCTGAATGCATCAAATGACAGGCAAGTTTAAAAAGCTGCAGTGGAAATTGGATTGGGTTATTCTGTCTGGTCTTGCCATGAAACATTACTGAAGGGTTACAGACTCCAGAGGAAGTACTCTTACTCTCTCTCTATGTGCCAGCATTAATTTTTTTTTGGCACTGCATGCTCCAGAGAGGTAGAAAGCTATGCTGTGGCATAGAAGCTCCCAAGTCAAGGAGGTTTTGCTGAGGACCCTGGCTAATTGTACTAGACAGTTGCTGTACAGCAGCCGATAATAAGATAGTGACATGGTGGAGGATCTTTGAGAGACAACAGCAATTGTTTGTTGGCACTTTATTTTTTTTAAATATTTTTATTGAAAATTTCAATGCATAAAAAACAGAGTGGATATACCCCATTGACAGATATATCACACCTTCCCCCCTTCCATATTATTTATCTCCAGTTTAATCTTCTTTGCTTCCATTTACTGAAAAAAATAACAATTACATTTCCATTTACAGAAGAGTAAAGCAATTGCATTGTCTCTTTCTTTGGTTTCATGTACCTTTATATTTTTATCCAATCCCTGGTGGTGCAGTGGTTAAATGCTAGTACTGCAACCACAAGGTTGTGAGTTCAATCCTGCCCAGCTCCAAGGTTGACTCAGCCTTCCATCCTTCCGTAGGTCGGTAAAATGAGTACCCAGCGTGTTGTGGGCAATTCGCTAAAATACATCGTAAACCGCTTAGATAACACTCAGTTGATAAGCGGTATAGAAATAAATGCTATTGCTATCTAAAACTCCTTTCCATACCCTTTCAAAGTTCTGGATTGGTTTATTTTTCAATGAAAATGCTAACTTTTCTGCCTCTACCATATCCAGAACTGTTGGCACTTTAGCTAGCACTTGTTACTAGTGTGCAGAGGGAGGCACTGGTAAATCACTTCTGAATGTCCTTTTTCTTGAAAACCCTACAATGCGACAATCTAAAATGAAGCATTTAATGTAGGAAGCCATAGCTTTCCTGAGTTTGCAAGACCTGAGTTGCTGGAGTCTCTTGGAGATCTCTCGTTCATAGAGTCTCCCTAAACCAAGCTGAGACAAATTAACAACAATTAAGCAGCTCTGATTCAGGGTGGCCTTGAGGTGTCTCGGTCTGTTTGCATGATCGTGGGTTAATTTTGTTTTCTGCATGCTGCATTTGGTGCTTCTTTGAAGTTTTGTCCAAAGACCTTGCAGTCTCCAAACAAAGGCTGCATCTGGCTTTCAGACTCTTCTTTGCCTTGAGGGACTGTAGGCCCCTCAGCTGCAAAAACTACACCGGGTTCTTCCGACCCTGAATTTCTGCAGAAGTCATTATCAGGGGCTGTACATTTCTGAATCTTTTTTCAGCAAATCGGCAGAGCCAAGGGGCTGGATAATTCTTTTTACCTTTTGGGGAACTGTGGGTAAAAATTAAATTGAAACTTTGCCTGGAAAGGTGGTGGGAGTGGTTAAGAAATCTCAGTGACTGGTTCCAGGTGGAATGTTGCCACACTTTTTTCTAGTCATTTTTGGTTGGAAGCCTACCTGGAAATCTTGAGTGAATAAAAGAATGGTTGAACATTCTGCTTTTAGGGGTATTGATGTTGTGAGGAACAAAATCAAGATGTTTGCTCAACAGAAGGTCACTCTCCCAAAAGGCCGGCATAAGATCATCATCTTGGATGAAGCAGACAGGTGTGTGGATTTCTGTTCTATTGTATTAGACCTGGTTTTTGCAAAGTTGTGTTCCTCCTCACAAGGGTGATGTAACCGCTCTGCAAAAACTCACCTTGGTTGAAGAACCACAAGGGTGGACAGCTGTTACTACCACTGTAGTAGCTGTAATTCAGAGTGGATAAAAATCAATGATTTCTTTTTAAAAGTAAGGTTAGAACGTTTATATTTCAATTAGATTTTTTTTTAAAAATCAAATTAGTTTTTGATTGTCAAAAATGATTGATAAAATGCTTATTTTGTTCAGTGGCACTCATTTAAAATGAGCAATTAGAACTGAATCTCATCACAAGCATGCAGTCAAAACCTGTACTTAGTCTCATATCAGTTTCTCCTTAATGTTAATGACTTACTTATGAGACAGTATCATAAAAACTGAGAAATTTAAAAAAAAATTCCTTTGACACTCTCTCAAATCTAAGAATTAAAAATAAATTCTCATTACAAGCAGATTTTCATGAAAATGAATTAGTGAAAAATAAATTACAGTCTCACACACATTGAGATATCCGTAGTCAAACATGGGCATTCATCCAGATTTTTCCTCTTAGGACAGTGGACGTAGTCTATCCAGTGCTGTGTAATGTACCGAAGTCCAACAAATTAACTTGCAGAGGTGTGCAATTTTTCAGGAAGATTTCCAAACCACATATTTATAGTTATCTGGGCTTTTAAAATTATTTTTCTAAAGGAGACAAGCATTGACAAACCCTAATATTCCAAGGAAAAGACTAGCAAATGAACACACTGCAAAGCTTTATTCTGTTTCACAAAATCTCTTCTCATTCAGTCACAGGTACAGGTAGTTAAGACAAAACGTAACAAGTTGCCGGTTGCCCACAGACTCACATCCATCCTTTAGTGAAACAGACTGTTCAGCTAGCTGCACTGAATCAGATTTTTCTCAACTTGAAGTTGAGCTGATACATAGTCTAGAGAGTGACTGAGTGAAGCCAAACCTGCTACAGTTATACCTCAGCAAAAGAAGATTAAAGTGTTATA
Source organism: Ctenosaura bakeri (assembly GCA_948474755.1). Lineage (NCBI taxonomy): Eukaryota > Metazoa > Chordata > Lepidosauria > Squamata > Iguanidae > Ctenosaura > Ctenosaura bakeri. Next base: position 165,809 of record CAOLHI010000855.1, read on the forward strand.
TATAAAATCAATTCTCCTTAGGTATATTTCCTTAAAAAGTAGTGCTCTGTCAGGTGTAAGCATAAGGAAATATATACCATTCTCTTTATATTATTACAAAATTTCCAATAAAATAATTTCCACATAAAGCTTTGGATGTATTTGAATATAACCAATTAACCTGTATGTGCAAATTGGGTAACATTATTTATATGCAGCTCTGCTTTTCCCAGAAAATACACAGCACTGCTAATTTCTGCCCTGTTTAAGTGAGGGAAATAAATCCATTTAAGTAGAAGTTCCTACATGTCATGCTGATTTGGATAACTGGTCTGAATTTTGATTCTCTAGATCTTTTCTTTTGTGTTGGACATACACAGCCACACATAGCACTGCAGGTGCACACACGCGTGCACCATGCGCACGCGCACACACACACACAATGTATATATGAAAATTAAATATCTGCTGTTAACTAATAGATAGCAGACAGCAGCAAAATCTATACACATTGGCACTTCTGCAGGTGTAACTGGCTAAAATGATCTTGCCTTTCTCATTCCATCCACATCCCCAACTAGCATGACAGATGGAGCCCAGCAAGCCCTGAGACGGACGATGGAGATCTATTCCAAAACAACGCGTTTTGCCCTTGCTTGCAATGCTTCCGATAAAATCATAGGTAAGACCTTCCATCCTCTTGTGATTGGGGAGGCATGTGGGTATTTTTTAGTAATCTGTTTTCCATTTCCACTATGTGAATATCAGAGGCGGGGAGGAGGGTGGGAAAGAAGTCAAAAGCCTAAAGATGATTGTAAGTCCCACCTAGAATAATAGAATCACAGAGTTGGAAGAGACCCCAGGGGCCATCCAGTCCAACCCCCTTCTGCCATGCAAGAACCCACCTCAAAGCACTTCCAACAGATGGCCATGTAGCCTCTGCTTAAAAACCTCCAAAGAAGGAGACTCCAACACACTCCATGGAGGCAGCAGCATATTCCACTGCCGAACAGCTCTGAGTGTTAGGAAGTTCTTCCTGAAGTTTACATGGAATCTCTTTTCCTGAAACTTGAATCCATTGCTCTTTGTCCTAGTCTCGAGCAACGGAAAACAAACCCACTCCCTCCTCAACGTGACATCCCTTCAAATATTTAAACATGGCTATCTGCAGACTAAACATCCTCAGCTCCCTAAGCCACTTCTCACAGGGCATGGCTTCCAGACCCTTCACCATTTTGGTCACCCTCCTAGAGATCAGTTAACTGCTGAACCGTAAATCAGCATTCAAGGAAACTCTGTTGCTTCATTGGGTATACTTTGCTTAGGATTGGCAATTGGACTGAGGAAAACAATGTGGGAAATTGATGACTCTGACCTGAGAATACAGTTTCTTGCACAGCTCCTGTTCACACTGCTAAAGGATTGCTTTCTGAAGAGTTGGGGACTCATTAATGGAAGAAGTTGGCCAGTCAGGGTTTTTATCTTGAGCACCATAATGCCGTGCTTGGTTGCAAAGTTTTTGTTTCACTTTTAAGCCCACCCGCTAGTCAAAGTTCTCTGTACAGTGTACAGTCTGTTAAAAACAACAATAATACAGTGATCAAAGAAGCAGATTGTAAAAACAAGAGAAAACTAGCAGCAATTAATAAAACATTTATAAAACAAATTGTAAATAAAAGTAGGTAATTAAATAAAAGGACAGAAGTGCAAAGGTGTAGAAACACTAAACTGTTGTTGGAAGTGTTTCTTTTGTCTTTTTATTAAGATGATATTTTAATCACAAAAATACAAAGGAAGGATAAGTAAGTCCAAAACAGAAATCAGTGTAAGTTTATTGATTAGTCAGTTGACCATATCAAAAGAAATAACATTATCCAGAACAGAAGAGAGGTGAACCAGGAACAACTTTAAGAAAAATTAAATATAGAAGCAAATATATTCTATCACACAGAATATATAAGCACTAAACCCTACAAGATTTTTCTAAATAAAAGATCTTTCTAGAGATTGCTATGCATAGTGGAAAGTGGTAAGAATCACTACTATTATTGAATAGTTAATAAAAGCACACCAGATTTATGAAAGAATTGTCTGTCTATTTCTAGATTCTCTGATGCGTGCTGTCGATTTTTCCATGACAACCATACTCCAAAATTTATTTAACCAATCTGAGATTATGTAGAGTTTATAATTTTTCCAAAATCTGGCTGTAACCATCCTAGCTGCTAAGCATAGAAAACCAATTAGTTTTTTATTCAGTAACTTCTCATTTTCTCCCGTTAAAAATTCAAGAGGGTCTCGGGGAATAAAAGGGTCTTCACTTGGCACTGAAAGGCAAGCATCTCTGGGGAGGAAGTTTCACAGACATGGTACTACTATGTAGAAGGCCCTGTCTCTAGGCTCATTTGATAGGGGGCCCCATAGTAGGGCCTCCAGCTGTGGGCTGGGATCGAGTTATGGGAGGAATGAAGACTGTTCTACTATAGTGTATATAGGAGGATGCAGAAGCAAAAACAAAGTGCCTTTTTATCCAGACTCAAGAATTGTTTACCCTCTGCCTTTCTTCTGAAATATGGGACTCAAGACAGCTTATAATAAAATGAATAACACAAGTAACTGTTGTGGTGGTGGGGGGAGTATAACTTTGAGAATAATTAAAACCAAGGAAAAGAAAAACCCCGGGAATCTACTACCATTCAGCGTAGACAGTTTGGAGTGATGCGAGCCAGTGTTTTGGCTTGGTAGAAGATGGGTACCGCTGTTCCTAAACAGGTCCTCTCTCCCTCTCCCTAGAACCCATCCAGTCCCGTTGTGCAGTGCTCCGCTACACCAAGCTGACAGACGCTCAGGTCCTTGCAAGGCTCATGAGAATTGTCGATAAGGAGAACGTGCAGTACACAGATGATGGGCTGGAAGCCGTTATCTTCACAGCCCAGGGAGACATGAGGCAGGTGGGTATAGAGAAGCAAAAGCCACCCCTGTAGATTCTTCTGCAGTTTGTGTTTTTGTAAATATCGGCCACAAAGTGGGGGATTCCGTTCTCTGTCCTGCAGCATGCTAGAATTAAGCTGTGTGGTTTTGCTGTCAGCTGTGTGGTTGGGTAAAACTTAGCACTGTCCATAACCTGGAGGATGCACATGTTCTGCAGAAGGCGTGCGGCCTCCGCTCTTGACAAGAAGCACAGCAGGGCTGCCGCTGTGGTCACAAACCTCAAAACAGGATTTTTAAAGAAAGTAAGCAAACTGAAAATGTTAGGTTCCCTACTCAGTGTCTTGGACCTTTCAAAAGCAGAGGTCCACAATGTTTTGGGGTGTGATGCTAGCAGTGAGGTCATACCCATTAATGCACACAAACAACCAAGGCGTAACCACACTAGGCAATGATAACACTTTGATACCACTTTAATTTCCATAGTTCTATCCTGTAGAACCTTGGGGTTTGTAGTCAGGAGAAGGACTTGGAATTCTCTGCTAAAGAATCCAGGGGAGTGGCCTAGATAATTCTGAGGGCTTCCCCAAACTACAAATCCCATGATTCTCTAGGATGGAGCCATGGCAGTTAAAGTGGTGTCAGATGGCTATATTTGTGCAGTGTGCTCTACCTGCAGAACACTTTTTCCAGTTAAGGAAAGGTGGATTTCTGGAGAGTTGACTTGAAGGCGGCCTCATGGGATCTGCCCAACTAGAGGCCTGGGGTGGGAGGAAGGAGAAGAGAAGAAACCAAGAGGGCACATGTGGAAGGCCATTTGCAGAGAGCCTTGTATCTGAGGTGGGATGGTTGAAGAATGGAGAGCAGCTCAGTGCCATCAAGAAAGCCTTATTCCAGTCTCTGCAGTCTTAAAAAAGCATCCTCTCAGCTTATGACATCTTGACCCCACTCGAATGTTGCTTGAGCATATATGTCCCAGTTTTCATCTGCAAAATATTGGAGGGTATGCTTTGACTCATCTTACCACCATGTTTGAACTATGCAATTACTGCACCTCCATTGATCTGGCCATTGTTTCTTCAGTGACTGGCCCAAGGGACATGAGCTAGGAAGGGCACTAAAGTGCCCAGTGATTGCACTTTGTCACTCAAGTGTGGCTTTGCTCCTGCCACTGTGCTGCCTTTCTGTCCTGCCAGACCAAGACCAAGCATAGAGTAAGAGTTCCACATTAGTGGAATTCCACTACAAGTCCCACTTGCCACCTCCAGGTTTTGCTGCTAAACAGCCATCCCATGGCTGGCGAAGAGCAGGGGGAGAAGTGTCTGGCTGTGCCCTGTAGCCAGTCTGATACCCTCTGCGTTCTCCATCAGCCAAAAAATGGCCATATGGGGAGGATTTATGCTTATGGATTGATGCTTGTAAAGTTCTGTATTATGCTTGTGGATTTATGCTTGTATATTTATGCTTGTGGATGTCACTAGCAGGATGCCAGCTCAGGAGTCCTATACCTGTGGTGGGTTCTACTTTACATCTGTTCTAAAAACAACTTTCCTCTTTCAACAGGCATTGAACAACTTGCAGTCCACCCATTCTGGATTTGGCTTTGTGAACAGTGAGAATGTGTTCAAGGTTAGCAAAATCTCTCTCTCTTGGAATTTGCCAAAAAGCAAAGAAAAGTTTGCAGGGCTGCTCTGTGTAGAAGCTGGATTTTTGTCTCGGGAAACAGCTTATGGAAGGCTGGAAAAGCTGGCACTATTAAAATAACCTCTTCCTCTCAGTTACTGAAGATAAACGAAGTCTCCATCTTTGGATTAATATGCAAAGGGACCTTGTAGCACCTTTGAGACTATGAGGAAGAAGTTGGTAGCACAAGCTTGCATAGACTTAAGACCATGAATGCTACCAACTTCTTTCTCTCAATCTCAAAGGAGGTACAAGGTCCGTTTGCATACTGATCCAGACTAACATGGCTTTATCTTTGACTCTTTGGATTTTCACTCTCTTTCTAGATTCCCCTTCTGTTTGGCAAAACAAAAGAAAATGGGTCTCACTTCACACAGTTGAATGTGGGAGGCTCCCTTATACCAGAACAAACCATTGGTGTCCCTTTAGCTCAGCACCAGTTACACGGATTGACAGGAACTCTCCTGGGTTTCAGACTAGTGGTCTTTCCCAGCCATACTTGGAGAGGGTGGACTGAAGGTGGGACTTTGTCCTTGTCCATCCAAGCTGAGAATCTCTACAGAAAGGATTAAATGTTAGAATTGGGCTGTGAAAACAATTGTTTCAGTAGATTTACGATGGATGAAGCCTTCTCTCGTCCCCCATCTAACTAACAGTGTCCTACTCTGCAAAGGGAAACACTGTTTCTGCATCACTTTCACAAACAATGCATGGCCAGTTCTGTTGGGTAGACGTGTTGCCTTCATCCCACTTTAATTTACCTCTGAAACAATTACCTTCCAAGGAGTAGGAGAATTGTCATTCATTCTTCTGGAAAGGTATTTAAAAGGAGAAATTAAATATCAATTTTATAACTTGGGCATATCTTTCTCACAAAGCATTTCATATCACTGCAGTTGTCATGGTATCTTCTTTCCCAATTCTCTGAGTTAAAAAAAATCCTTGGGCTGTATTTAGAGAGGAAGCTGAGAATTCTCTGTTTAAGATTCCTTGTGTACCCTCCTTTGCAGATGCCAGTTAACAGAAAAGAGAGACAGAAATCATTTATGAGTCTCTGATGTAGATGGTCTTTACTGAGGGAGTGGGCTTGTTTTCTGCTGCTCCAGAGACTAGGACAAGGAGCAATGGATTCAAGCTGCAGGAAAGGAGATTCCACTTGAACTTCAGGAAGAACTTCCTGACGGTCAGAGCTGTCCGGCAGTGGAATCTGCTGCCTCGGAGTGCATTGGAGTCTCCTTCTTTGGAGGTTTTTAAGCAGAGGCTGGATGGCCATCTGTTGGGAGTGCTTTGAGGGTGTTCCTGCATGGCAGGGGGTTGGACTCGATGGCCCCTGGGGTCTTTTCCAACTCTACATTTCCATGATTCTATGATTCTGTACTGCAAGGAGGATTATCTTCTTGCTCAGTTTATATTTTTCCAGCTGCTGGGGGTTCTTGGATGACTAGCCGGTTCTGTCCTTTGCTGCAGGTATGTGATGAGCCCCACCCCTTGCTGGTGAAGGAAATGATTGGCCACTGTGTCAGCGCAAATATTGATGAAGCTTACAAGGTGCGTGTGTGAGAGGACTGCTCATTCCTTACCCCTGTTTGTTTTCTGGCCAGGAGAAAAGGACAAGGGTTTAGGACACATAAATGTGTCATCTTGTGTGCATTTCTTGCAGATAGCCTGTTGTAAAAACAGTGGGCTAAGATAGAGAGTCCATTTTGCCCCTTAATGCAACTGGGAGTGGAGGCAGCTTTGTGGGCACGGGAAGTGGCCAGACAAGCAGTCCCTGGTCTACGCGTGTCAACTGCAGTATCGTGTATAAGCACTTGTGATTTTGTCAGCCATGCTCTCAATTCCTTCATGAACGCCTGCCCTGAGAAAGTCAGAGCAATCTACCTGAAGAACTTCTGTTGGTTATTTGTGATGTGTCTTCACTTCGCTACTTTTCCACTGTGCTGCTATTTTAATTCCGGCTGTGTTTGTTTTCCTCCTGTTTTAGCTGGCTGCTTTAACTTGGCTGCCTTCTTGCTTTGAAACGGACATGGTGTTTTGTTGGGCTGTAATCTTGCTTCAAAAACTTTTGGAAAGCTGAGACCAGATTTTTTAAAATAACACATAAGCGCACGTGGGTGACCTACAAACCTAATTGGGAAAGTTCTTCCCCACCCCTCATCAGCAGCAACTTATTTGGTGGTATGAGAGCAAACATCAGTAATAATGAGAGATGATATTGCCCAGAAAAAGGGAGTGTCTGTGACATCCATTTTTCCTGATTTTAAAGTCCCAAGGTAACAAGACCACAGTGTCGTTTTAGGTTCAAAGGCTTGTTGGAATGTACAAGTTCTTTTGAGAGTTTTGAAAAGGAGGATTTCCCCCTAGCTTTTAACAGTTTGTTCTTAATAACAAAACTGATCTGAAAGAAATAAGAGATGAGGAGTTTATATATAGCAGTGAAACTACCTCACCAAGCAAAGACAGTGTGTTAGGCCATCTTCTTGAGCCTGTTTGGTTAGAGAAATACCCTAAAGGCACCAGATCCTGCATTACCTTGGAAGTTAAGCAGGGTCAACCCTCCTTGGTATTTGTATAAGAGACCACCAACTAATACCGGGAGCTGTGGGCTATATTTCAGAGGAAGGAACTGGCAAAACAACCTCTGAGTGTTCCTTGCCTAAGAAAACCCTGTGAAATTCATGGAGTCACAGATGCACATACAAGTCTGTCTGATCAGAATTCTATTCACAGTCAAGACATCTGTGGTGGGCCAAGAAACAGGACAAAAGTCTGCTTATGTTTGCTAGCTGCTTTCATTGAGAAGCATACCGTTTTTGGTACTGGTGGGGCTAGTGTGACTAGTAGCCACTGTTAGCCCTCTCCTGTACAAAATAATCCCATTCTTATTTAAAGGCATCCAAAGTGATGACCATCATTATGTCACAGATCATGCAGTTTAATTGTGTACAGCGGGGAAAACATACTTTCTTTTATCTGTCCTCTGTCTCCCGTCGTTCGGTTTCAGTGGACGGCCCCACTGGGTTCTTCTAATGGCCGTTACAGAGCAAGGGAGTGATCTACAGGTCTGACAATATTTGAGGAACCACTCCTGCTCTAACGCTTTGGTGTTCTTACAAAAAACCAGGAGCCTCACCCAGGGAGCAGTGACTAGTGACAGAAACACCAGTTGAGAGGCACTGGTTTTGGGAATTCTAGCTTTTATCTCATGTCACTGTTGAACTGTCTTTATTTGCTTTATCTTGAACCTCTCATCCTTATGGACGGTTGTGTTTGTGCTGTTATTGCTTTAGTGTTTTGATTCACCTTGTGAGATGCCTTAGCCACTGCATCTGAGAGATGGAACATGGCTTTGTATTCTGTCTTTGTCCAGATTCTGGCCCATTTATGGAAGCTTGGCTACTCACCTGAAGACATCATTGGCAATATTTTCAGAGTGTGTAAAACCTTCCAGATGGCCGAATATCTGAAGCTGGAATTTATTAAGGTAGGTTGGGAGGTGGGGGCAGCCTTGCCAGAAACGGCATTGACTAGCAAAGTGAAACAGTTTGCTTGACATGTGCATATCTTGCTCAATTATTCTACAGTTATTTTACCTACGATAAATATAATTCTCTTCCTCACGCTGGTGAAGAAAACAGGAAGTACTTGGTGACTGGAACATTTGAAAACCACACTCACTCATATATGAACTGGAATTCTGTATCTTGAAATAAGAAAATGTAGGAAACCAGCTGGATGTATCACAAGAGCTGGAATTTGCTGTTAAGCGTGAGGCCACATTCCAGTGATTTGCAGGGCCAAAGGCAATCGGATAATGCTAAAATCATAGGGAGATTTTGGCTCAAAGCTCTTAAGTGTCAGTAACAAAGCCATAGGAGAGGCATTTTAACACTGTGAATGGCAAAAATCCTTCACAGAAGTTGAGAAACTACCAAACCCTGCTGTCATGGAGGAGAGGCAATTCACTAGAGAAGCCTAGAGGGCCAGATTCAGGTTCTGCACCCCCTGATCTGTTCTTTGTGTTCTCTTTGTTTGGCTAGGAAATTGGCTATACTCACATGAAGATTGCAGAAGGAGTAAACTCACTGTTACAGATGGCAGGCCTGCTCGCTCGGCTCTGTCAAAAGACAGCTGCCCCTACAGCAAGCTGAGAGGCAGAACGGTGGCCTGGCTTGGTGAGGAAGGGATCCCGCGGACCAGCTCCTGGCATGGTGTGTCTTTTGACCGGACCTTGGTGGATGGGGATTCAGCTGTCAAATCTGCTGTATGTTTTCATGGACTTGTAGATTTTATAAAACATTTTGTTCCAAATGAAGTTTGATACAAAAATAAGAGATACCTTATTTTGCTGCATCAATAGAATTTTCACCATTAATAAAAGCAAATGCCTATTTCTTTCCCTTACCTTTTTTACAAAAGTTGTGGGATCTCATTCTCCCAAAACCTACACTGTTGAGAGAGTATATTGTCCCTTTAAAAAAGTTACATCTAATTAGTCATCGTGTGCTCAGTTAGGTATTACTACTTCCTCAAAAGGTCCAGCCCACCAGCCCCTGGTGCTATGACGTCTTCAACAAGAGATGACCCACAGACATTGGGGGAAATCTAGGGAGGACAGGCAGCCGGAAGCAGAATACTGCAGTGCATAGATTAAAAGATCTTAACAAGTTTTAAGGGTTCATCTCAAACAACAACAAAATCAAGCACTGTTGATGCTTGCAATCGTGCTTGCCTTCTGTTTCATGGCAAGCAAGGCTTTTTCGAAAGGGATCCCTTCTTTTTGTATTTTAATGGCTATATACAGATTACCAAACCCACTCTGAACCAGTTGTGCCAAGAAAAACATACGATGGGGTCACCTTAGAGTTGTGGTGAGTTCTGTCCTAGGCCCAGTGCTGTTCAATATTTTTATCAATGACTTGGATGTAGAAATAGAGGGCATGCTCATCAAATTTGCAGATGACACCAAATTGGGAGGGGTTGCTAATACGCCAGAGGACAGGATCAAAATTCAAAATGACCTGGATAGATTGGAGAGCTGGGCCAGGACAAACAAAATGAAATTCAACAGAGAGAAGTGTAAGGTCCTACACTTAGGCAGAAATAATGGAATACAGAAATATAGGATGGGGGACACGTGGCTGGATAGCAGTACGTGTGAAAGTGATCTAGGAGTCTTCATAGACCACAAGCAGTGGTCAGCAGTGCAATGCGGCAACCAAGAAAGCCAATGCAATTCTCGGCTGCATCAATAGGAGTATGGTGTCTAGATCGAGGGAGGTACTGGTACCACTCTACTCTGCTTTGGTTAGACCCCATCTTAAATACTGTGTCCAGTTCTGGGCACCCCAATTCAAGAAGGATATTGACAAGCTGGAGCAAGTCCAGAGGAGGGTGACCAAAATGGTGAGAGGCCTGGAAGCCATGCCCTATGAGGATAGACTTAGAGAGCTGGGTATGTTTAGTCTGCAGAAGAGGAGGTTAAGAGGGGACATGATAGCCATGTTTAAATATTTGAAGGGATGCCACGTAGAGGAAGGAGGGGACTTGTTTTCTGCTGCTCCAGAGACCAGGACAAGGAGCAATGGATTCAAACTGCAGGAAAGGAGATTCCACCTGAACCTCAGGAAGAACTTCCTGACAGTCAGGGCTGTCCGGCAGTGGAATCTGCTGCCTCCATGGAGTGTAGTGGAGTCTCCTTCCTTGGAGGTTTTTAAGCAGAGGCTTGATGGTCATCTGTCGGGATTGCTTTGAGGGTGTTCCTGCATGGCAGGGGGTTGGACTGGATGGCCTGTGTGGTCTCTTCCAAGTCTGAATTTCTATGATTCTATGAAGTCACACAGCAACAAACACAGGTAAGGAGTGAACATGGTGGAGCCATTTCGAGCATTGGACCAGGACTCTGAGAAACCAGAGCTTGAATCACCACTTAGCCACTGAAGCTCTCACACTCTCTCAGCCCCAGAGGAAAGCAATAGCAAGCCTCTGAGTGGATTTTGCCCAGAAAACCACAAGATGGGGTTGTTGTAAGTCAAGAGTCGAAGGCATGCAACAAAAGCATACAGGTACTGTGATGTCGAGAACGTTTACTTAACAGAACAGAGAAGAGTCCACATTTCTGTCTCAAAATATGCTGTTCTTCCATGACAATCTTCTAAATATTTTGTATGATGACTCCCATTTTCCCTGCCTGTTGGCCGTGCTGCATAGAGAAGACAGGAGGTGTAGCAAACTACATCCAGAGGCTGCCAGGCTCGTGCATGTGGTTTGGCATACTCTTAGACACAGCTGCTTCTAAATCTATCCAGAGTTTACCTCCTTTTTTCACAAAAGTCTTCTGTAAAGTTCAAGTTTGGTTTTACCCAAAGCCCACGTAGATTAGATTCTCAGAGTGCCCGGTATTTTTAAATTATTACAACTGCTTAAAATAGACTACATGATTTATAAACTTTGCTATGGCTAATAGCCTGACAAAAATAAGCTGAAATGGTGAAATACAGAATATGTAGAGATAAACCAGGGAGCATAAACTTTTCAGAGATATTCTGCTGCCCACTTTCCAGTTGATTTTGATTTTCGGGACTGTACTTTTGCTCAGAACTTCATGTCAGCATTGAACAGCTGGAATCCTTCGTATGTCTTTTTGTCTCTCTGAGAATGAATGTCATTGTCTTTTTAATATCTATGAATAAATAAAAGAAAGAAAGAGAACCAGGTGGTCCAGAGTGGGTCTTTCAGCTGTTAGACTTGCTCTTCACCAGCTCTCAAGCAGGAAACCTAAAGAGGAAAATGGAGAGATATGACCAGCCTTTTATGGAGTCACAGGCCTATGAGAGACTCCGGCAAAAATCTAATTTCTGCTTCTCTTGCCCACTAGTTACACATAATATCCTTTGGAAAGACTTGTTTATGTTGCAAGTGCTAGATCACATTTTTTTTGATGAAAAAAAGATGGAAAAAGGTTCACTGCAACTAAAAAGACAGCACGGTAAGCAAGTGACTAAGCTAGAAAACTGGCTCTCCGAAATGCTAGCTTTCTGCCTCCAGGAAAATGTGTCTATTAGGCAGCATTCAAAAATAGCACCCTTGCTTTGAGAATAAAAACAGCTCACTTGGCCACATGTACAGATCAGCCCTGGTAATATTTAAGCTTGTAATGTTGTACTTTTGCAGGAAAACTAGATCTTAGAACAATTACTTTTTTGAACTACAAGGTCGCTCATGGTGGGAGCTGGGAGACAGATGCTCATACTGAATAATATGATATTTTCATCTCTAGGAAGAAGCCATAAAAAGCATTATTAAAATGAACGGTAACCAACACAAACATCACAGTAACAAGAGAATAACACATCTGTAGACTTACTTCCTCTTTGGGCCTGCATTGATGTAATCTGGTTCATCATCTGAGGACGAATTTTCTGGATGGACAGAGAAACATTCATACGACAGATATGACAGATATTTCTGGTGCTCCAAATTGGCAAAGTTATTTTGGATTAAAATTCACAGAATCCTGCCAAACAGAGCTGGCAGACTCCAGAAGCAGTCATCCAAAAACTAACTTTTCCAAACTCGGTACCTAATGCAGGAATACCAAATCTCATTCATGCCTTAATTAGCATGGGATGCAATTCACCGGCAGGTACATAACTGAAATTAAGGGTTTGTCCAAGCTAAGAACCATGTCCCAAATGTTAATGTCCTGTGACCCAATATATCCAGATTGATGAGCTGTATTTAAAGTTTCCCCTCTTCCAGCATCGAGAAGCTTCCCATCACAGGAAGGAAAGCTTTGGATTCATCCAATGCTAAATTTTAAAGTTTTCTGCATGTGGCAATAATTCCTCGGCAAGGTCAGCTAGAATAGTTACTTCACTCCGCTCATCCAGATAATCACCTTCTTCTGCTTTTTAAACCATGTTCACATCTGATCACTCTAGCAATATTCAAAGCCATAGTCTGTTTCAGCACGAAAACTCATAAAGACATCCAGTAGTACCTTTGGGACAAAGTAGATCCTAGGAATAGACCAGTTAAGCTCAGAGGTGCCACTGGAAGTGTTTTTATATCATAGAATCATAGAAATGTAGAGTTGGAAGAGACCTCAGGGGCCATCCAGTCCAACTCCCTGCCATGCAGGAACACCCTCAAAGCACTCCTGACAGATGGCCATCAAGCCTCTGCTTAAAAGCCTCCAAAGAAGGAGACTCCACCACACTCCATGGAGGCAGCAGATTCCACTGCTGGACAGCTCTGACTGTCAGGAAGTTCTTCCTGAGGTTCAGGTGGAATCTCCTTTCCTGCAGCTTGAATCCATTGCTCCTTGTCCTAGTCTCTGGAGCAGCAGAAAACAAGCCCTCTCCGTCCTCCACATGGCATCCCTTCAGATATTTAAATCACAACTGTTTTTGATGGGACTGAGGTCAGTTATCACTAGAATTTTCAAAAACAGGCAATGCTTACAAGAAAGAATGGGATCTGTTTCAACGTTTCCCTCAAAATCCGAACCAGCCACGCAAAGCACAGCACTGGGGTTGAATGTAGCCCCCAAAGGCTGCCTTCATAGCCTCTAAACTCCCTCTTTCTTCTGGGTAGGGGGCAGGATGAATATATGATATGATGCGGCAGCCAAGAAAGCCAACACAATTCTTGGTTGCATCAATAGGAGTGTGGTGTCTAGATCGAGGGAGGTAATGTTGCCACTCTAGTCTGCTTTGGTTAGACCTCATCTGGAATGCTGTGTCCAGTTCTGGGCATCTCAATTCAAGAAGGATATCGACAAGCTGGAGTGTGTCTAGAGGAGCGCGACCAAAATGGTGAAGGGTCTGGAAGCCATGAAGCCCTATGAGAAGCGGCTGATGGAGCTGGGTATGTGTAGTTTGCAAAAGAGAAGGTTCAGAGGGGACATGAGAGTCATGTTTCAATATCTGTAGGGATGTCATGTTGAGTAGGGAGCAGGCTTGTTCTCTACTGCTCCAGAGACTAGGACAAGGAGCAATGGATTCAAGCTGCAGGGAAGGAGATTCCACTTGAACCTCAGGAAGAACTTCCTGACGGTCAGAGCTGTCCAGCAGTGGAATCTGCTGCCTCCATGGAGTGTGGTGGAGTCTCCTTCTTTGGAGGTTTTTAAGCAGAGGCTGGATGGCCATCTGTCGGGAGTGATTTGATGTGGGTTCCTGCATAGCAGGGGGTTGGACTGGATGGCCCCTGGGGTCTCTTCCAACTCTATGATTCTATGATTAATTGCCATCTTGAACAGATCTGCCTTCCACTCTTTAAATGTATCCCAGATCCTCCACTGCACTGTAGTTCCTGGTTGGGATGGCTTTGTCTTTTTCATTTGCCTGCCTTTGCTTTTCCTTCATCTTGGACTGAAGCCTCTCACTGGCACCAGATCACTGACAGTTTGGACCCAGGCCTTGCACTCAGCTGTGTGCCACACCCTTCCACCCCATTTGACGGATCAAGCAGCACCAGCTCAGCGTTTACCTGTGATTTGCGAGTGTTTCCATAACTGGATGACTGTGCTGTTCTCATAGACATCTGCATTGACCACAACTACGGGGAAGACAAAGAATTCTTTACTGGTAATTCTCAAACTCTTTTCCCTCTTCACTTATTGCCGCTGTGATCATCACTGCTCTTTGCTGGCTGTTTGCCGTAATAAAATTTTGGAATTTTGGAATCATTGCTCTTCCAGTTACTTCCTTCATCCCCCTTGTTTCTGATGTCCAGGCATGAATGCTGATCAGAAACTAGAAAAAAGTTCCTTTTTGGACTACAACCCTTGAAATCCCCCCCTCCAGCCCACATGGTCAGCGTGGTTTCCCTCCTCAGATTACTTGTAACGCCTCAATATTTGGAGTCTTACCCTAATTCTGGATGAATGTTGCTGATTCAACTACATAAAGATCCACACCAGCACTTGGAAAAAAATCTTTCTGACCACGGGCAGTACCGGCAGGGTAGGGGGATCTGGGAGATAGAGTCTAAAAAAGGAACTTTTCGAAGCTACGGCGCAGTTCTTTGTTTAGCCAAATGATCAGCATCCATACAAAGATTATGGGGATGGGGGACTCACATTTTTTCGTAAGCCCCCAAGTTGTTGTTGTTGTGTACCTCCAAGTCATTCCTGACTTATGGCAACCCTAAGACAGACCCCATTACAGGGTTTTCTCTGGGCTGAGAGTGTGTGATGTGCCCCAGGGGGTTTCCATGGCCAAGCAGGGAACTCTCCAGGGTTGTAGTCATAGTCCAATGTTCAAACCACTAGGCCACATTGCCTCTCAAGCCCCCAAGAGAGCACCCCAAAACAGCCCCAAAGAAGTGAATAGCTGAGATCTTACATCAGGGTTGTGTGGCACAAACCTCCACCTATGGTGTGACAGGTTGATTGTGCCACCAGACCCTTGTGTTGAACAGCAACATGGTGCCACGGAGTGAGCAATCCCTCCCCTTTGTGCCCCACTGAGAGCCCCTTCCCCACTTGTCTCAGAGCCCCCACCCTGACTCAAAGGGACTTTCTCAGCCAGACAGCCCTTGATCACGTCTAGCAGCCCTATCCATGGTGCAAAACTGCTGGGCGCACGCAGCTATGGGTGAAGTTCTTTCTTTTCTTTTTTTTAAATTGTTTTTATACAAAACATATATTTAAAACAATTTCTCCATAATAGATTTATATATATACATGAAAGATTCCTGTATTTTCTTATCTTCCAACACATCTACCTAAAATCTTAGTATTTTCATAGATGTTACCCTTTATTTACGTACTTCTGTAATTGTCCTTTACTAACATTTGTTCCAGATCCTTATATTCTAGTTACTCTATTAAATAACTCTATTAAATAATAATATTCTAGTTGCTAATAATAATATTCTAGCCCCCAAGTTGTTCTTGTTGTGTACCTGCTTGGGAACAGAAGCATTCTGTATTTTGGATTTTTTTTCCAGTTTTGGAAGATAGTACCTTTGGGCAATAGCCTTTCGTCTCATTCGTTTGCTACTTGTGGATAAGAGAGAAGGCTGGAGAGAGACTGAAGATCTTGAAATGCTGAGAATCCAAGCCCAGGGCAAATTCACACCCCTTACCATTCCACAGATCCTCAGTCTCTCTCTCTTTTGGCTTCCAGTGGTGGCAAAAAAAGAGAGACCAAGGATCTAAGAGACAAATGAGCAGGAATGCTGCAGCCGCCACCTTGAAGGCAGAAACAGACAACTGGTGGCAAATGATTTTTGGAGGATTTTGGATTTCCAGATAAAAGAGGTTCAACCTATCCTAGAACCTGGTGGGGCCATCCCAAAAGGTTGGATATTGGAGATCGCAGGAGAAATTTAGAATAATTCAGGCACTGTGCAGGAATTCATAGCTAAAGAGCCCTGGTGGCGCAGTGGTTAAATGCCAGTACTGCAGCCACAAGGTTGTGAGTTCGATCCTGCCGGGCTACAGGTTGACTCAGCCTTCCATCCTTCCGCAGGTCGGTAAAATGAATACCCAGCTTGTTGGGGGCAATTAGCTAAAACACATTGAAAACCATACATGCTATTTGTAATGTATAATGTATTTCATGTCGTTTGCCGCCTCGATCCGTGTGGAGAGGCGGGATACAAATAAATTATTATTATTATTATTATTATTATTATTATTATTATTATTATTATTAAGCAACTCAACTGGTATCTAAGCAATCTCTGCTTAAATATTACCCCCCAAAAAGGAGAACCCACCAATTTCGTCCTCTTTTTCTTCATTATCCTCATCTTCAATTTACAACATTACACAGAGAAAATGATCATAGAAGAATTCCACTACAGAGAACCTACCACATCCATTGTTTCCAAATGGCCCGTCCACATTTTGGTAAGAGTGGTAATCGTCATCTGAGAGGAAGAAAGAGAAAGTCTGAGATTTAAAGACGGCAGAAAACAGAGACGTTTGCATTATTCAAATAGTTTGGCCCTACCAGTCTGGGAACTTTTTGGGAATACCTGAAAAAAATCTTGTTTGCACTAGAAATGGGAAAACCGAGGGAGGAGGTAGCCGTGTTAATCTTTTCAAGCAAAAAATGAGGCTCTAACAAGTTTTGTTTGGCATAAGCTTTTGGGGAGTCTAGTCCAGATGCTGGGCTAGGGAGTTTTGTATCAAGCCAGGCAGGAAAAAAGGGCAATAAAAGGAGAGCAAAGGAGATTGCAAAGCAGGAAAGTGAACAAAAATAAGCCTGGGTAGGATCAGGGCAGGATCAGAGCTGGACGGTGCTACTGTTAGGTGGATTTGTAATTGGTTGACTGACCAAACCCAAAGGGTGCTCACTAATGGTTGCTTTTCCTCCTGGAAAGAAGCGACTCGTGGGGTGCCACAGGGTTCTCTCCTGGGCCCAGTGGTACTCAACATCTTCATCCATGACTTGGATGAAGGAGCAGAGGGCATGCTGATCAAATTTGCAGATGACACCAAATTGGGAGGGGTTGCTAATACGCCAGAGGACAGGATCAGAATTCAAAATGACCTGGACAGATTGGAGGACTGGGCCAAAGCTAACAAAATGAATTTCAACAGAGAGAAATGTTAGGTCCTGCACTTAGGCAGAAAAAATGGAAGGCACAAATATAGGATGGGGGGAACATGTGGCTGGATAACAGTATGTGTGAAAGGGATCTAGGAGTCTTGGTAGATTCCAAGCTGAACATGAATCAGCAGTGTGATGCAGCAGCCAAGAAAGCCAATGTGATTCTTGATTGCATCAATAGGAGTATGATGTCTAGATTGAGGGAGGTGATGGTACCACTTTATTCTGCTTTGGTTAGACCTCATCTGGAATACTGTATCCAGTTCTGGGCACTCAATTCAAGAAGGATATCAACAAGCTGGAGTGTGTCCAGAGCAGGTTAACCGAAACGGTGGAGGGTCTGGAAGCCATGAAACCGTATGAGGAGTGGTTGAGGGAGCTGGGGATGTTTAGTCTGCAGGAGACAAGGTTAAGAGGGGACATGACAGCCATGTTTCAATATTTGGCGGGATGTCATGTTGAGGAGGGAGTGGGCTTGTTTTCTGCTGCTCCAGAGACCAGGACAAGGAGCAATGGATTCAAGCTGCAGAAAAGGAGATCCCACCTGAACCTCAGGAAGAACTTCCTGACGGTCAGGGCTGTCCGGCAGTGGAATGTGCTGCCTCCATGGAATGTGGTGGAGTCTCCTCCTTTGGAGGTTTTTAAGCAGAGGCTGGAGGGCCATCTGCCAGGAGTGCTTTGATGGAGGTTCCTGCATGGCAGAACGGGGTTGGACTGGATGGCCCCTCTGGTCTCTTCCAACTCTATGGTTCTATGATTTTATGACTCCATGATGAATTAATGAGACATGTGAATTCCACAAACCAATGTAAGGCAGGCTGAATAATTATCAGTTGAATCTACATCAGCTTTCTTGGGATGATGCTCTTCAGTTTCAGCTTCTGAAAGTAATGTCTGTTATCAATCTGTACTTTCCCATAATAAAGAATGCTTCCGTTCACGTGTGTTCTCACGTTTTGGGTGTTCACCTTGGCAAGCAGTTCAAAGCCAGCATCGCACCTCCCTCGGTTTTCAACAAGGACTGTTTCCCGCACCCCAAGCCAAAGATCAGTCCCTGGCGTCTGCTTGCGGGGGACAGGGACTGGGAAAGACCCCTGTCTAAAACCCCCAAGAGCTTCTGCCAGTCCATGTAGACAATACTGACCTAAATGCATAAGCGAATTGAACTCAGTACCAGGCAGTTTCCTAGGTGCTTATCTACATTTATCCTTTAAAACACGGCTGTGTCAACGGGAACCTTACCTCTTATAGCCAAGCCGTGGGCTATGACTGAGCACAAATTTGTCCTGCTTGTCTCCATCCCAGAGGAATCTCTTTGGCTAGTTTGGGAGGCAGAATTAAATAAGTCTTTGGTCTCATCCAGCCCTGGAGCTCCTCATGTTTCCTCGGCCTGGCTAACACTGCTCTGCGCCTCCAAGTAATGTCTGACTTATAGGGACCCTAAAGTTACCCTGCCATTGGGTTTTCTTGGCAAGACTTATTTAGAGGAGGTTTGCCATTGTCATCCTATGAAGCTGAGAAAGTAGGGATGATCCAACCGAATCCTCAAATCCTGGGCAAGAACTCGAGATTCAGGGATCTGAATCGCCCAGCCAAAACAGGCAAACCAAATCTTTCAAATCCTGCCAGTGGCAGGCAGGAGAAGGTAGCGGGGAGCACCATCCCACGTGCCATCAGGAAGTTCTGTCTCATTTTTAAGTGAAATCTTTCCCGCAGCTTGAATTTATTGCTCCTTGTCCTAGTCTCTGGAGCAGTAGAAAACAAGCCCGCTCCCTCCTCAACACGACATCCCTCCAAATATTTAAACAGGGCTATTATGTCCCCTCTTGACTTTCCCTGCCCTTTTCCCTTCCGCCCTGGCCGGATCCTGCCCCAGGTGGGTGGCAGAAGCTTGCGGGGAACGTGACCCCGCACTTCCCACTCTTCTCCCTCCTGAAAGTGGAAACCATTATGTAATTTTTTTTCATTAAATAAAGATGTCAAATTCTGCAGAAGTGCTTTCTTTCCCCTGCTTTTTAAACGCTTTTTAAAAACAGGATTTGAAAGATTGAAGATTTGTGAGATTCGTGGATTCCCAGAACCTTCCAGGGATCCAGATTTGGAAAATTCTGGATTCATCTCATCCCTATAAGAAAGTGCGAGTTGCCCAAGATCATCCAGTGGGTTACTGTGGTCAAGCGGGAATTTGGACGTACCAGCGGACTGTGTTGGCAATACTCTACTGCCGCCAAATTACCCTGTAATATTTCTGTGCCAAGTCGGGTGAGATGGAATCTCTCTATCTGCCAACCCATCCCTGTTCTCCTCTTTGTGTGACGAAAGCAGACTCTAATCAACTCAGCTGAAGATACATCTCACTTGATCTATTAAAACAAAATGTGCCTCTCGACAGCTTACCACTTGAAGCTCCTAAAAAATTTTGGCAGTTGTGAAAATGATCTGCAGGGACTGGCTCACTAGAAACGGAAAAGACAAGGAAAGTATCATGGTAAAAATTTCCCATCCTGAATTGTACATTTTAGTCCATAAAAGCAGAATGTTGGGGGGAATCATTCTGGACAACAACCCTCAGAATCCCCTAGCAAAGAAGGGAAGTGGCCACTCTGGCTGGGGATTTTGAGAGATGTCATACCATAATGGAACTGTTTTCCATGATCTCATTTTAAAAAACCTGATTTGTAGAAATCTTACAGATATTTGAGAAGTATGGAGGGGACACAGAGAAATACAGAGATGAGATATGGACCTGAATCCTATTGATATTTCCAGCTAGAGTAGACCCACTAAATTGTTCAAAGGACACATAGGAAAACCCTGACAGTCACATTCAGGCCATGGAAGCCCTTTGCACTCTTTGCACTCTATGAATAAAGCCTGGGAGTGACTTCTGAATTTGCATCTATGGATATTAATTAACATATGCTACTTTCCGCCCCAAATCTGATTTCCACACATCAGATTTGGGGTGGAAAGTAGCATATGTTAATTAATATGCATAGATGCAAATTCAGAAGTCACTCCCAGGCTTGATTCATATTTCACAGAAGGTAAAGCCAGCCAATTAATTTCCCATCCATTGCCCCATAAGTGAATGAGTGCTCAACCCACAAATCAGTAGTTCATCCCTGATAACAATAAATTTGTGATGGCTGTGAAAAAGTTTGGAGAAGCACTCCTAAAAATGTAGCTGGCAAAATTTTTAGTAAGCCCTTTCCTTTTTTCATATACAGGGATTCCCATCTATTTTAAAGTGCACCAGAAAAGCAAAAGATTTTAAAAACCTGATAGAGCATTAATACATCCTAAATGTAAGAACGTTCTATATGTATCATCTGAGAAAGAGAATGTAAGCCTAACAGGGAAGAAGTATTTCAAAAGGAGTTTCCTTCGGGCCCTAAAGCTACCAAGGACTTACACATAAGCAGGATCCTGATCCGTTTGCATCTCTGAAAGAAAAATTTAGCTGGCATTAGTTTATAGATCATGCAGATCAGATCATCTCAGTTGCATTGTAAGTGATATATCAGGAAGGAAGGAAGGAAGGAAGGAAGGAAGGAAGGAAGGAAGGAAGGAAGGAAGGAAGGAAGGAAGGAAGGGAAGGACTAAAAATAAAGAAGAATTGAGGAAAAGCAAACACGGACAAAATTCTCACACAGGCTGGGGTAAGAATATGCCCGTGCTCTTTTTAAGGAAGAAGGTAAGCCAGCAAGTAGGATAAGAGACTGCCAACAAATGGTAGGTGCTGTAGGCAATATTTCAGAAGAAACAACAGGCCAAACCACCTTGGAGTATTCCTTGTCTAAGAAAACCCAACAAAATTCATGGGGTTGCCGTAATTCAAAAGGTGACTCAAAGGCACACATGCACGCACACACACAAGCTGGGCATGAAGCGATTAAATGAAAAGAAGGATCTGGTATCTTTCGATAGAAGAATTGATTGTAGGAAATGCAACTTCATCCAACTCCCTATTGTAATGTCTCAGGGATGCGTGAACTGCCTCCTTTGCGTGCCTTTCTTCTGACATCTCCCTGTGTTGAATCTTAGATTGTCAGCTGTATGAACCTGGATCTATCCTCTTATACGTTGTATCACGTACATTCCAAGTCCATATTGTGTCACAACACTTTCACAAAGCCAACCAAAAGCACACACAAATTCGTGTTCAAAAAATCAAGCCCAAGTCCTTTTTCTCCACTGTAGGATCTCCCGCTCCCTCGACATGGCATCCCTTCAAATATTTAAACATGGCTCTCATGTCCCCTCTTAACCTTCTCTTCTGCAGACTAAACATCCCTGGCTCTCTAAGCTGCTCCTCATAGGGCTTCATGGCTTCCAGACTCTTCACCATTTTGGTCGCTCTCCTCTGGACACATTCCAGCTTGTCAATATCCTTCTTGAATTGAGGTGCCCAGAACTGGACACAGGATTTGAGATGAGGTCTAACCAAAGCAGAATAGAGTGGTACCATCACCTCCCTCAATCTAGACACCATACTCCTATGGATGCAACCAAGAATCACATTGGCTTTCTTGGCTCCACATCACACTGCTGACTCATATTCAGCTTGTGGTCCACCAAGACTCCTAGATCCCTTTCATATATACTGCTATCCAGTCACACGTCCCCCATCCTATATTTGTGCATTCCATTTTTTCTGCCTAAGTGTAGGACCTTACATTTCTTTCTGTTGAAACTCATTTATTAGACTGAAAAATCTTAATCCTTGCTGTTTGAAGTTGCATCTCAGTATCCTTGAGCCAATCCCCAGACCATATGGATACCTTTTTGAATTACCGCTCCCAGAATCCAGGATTGGCTAAATCCCTGTCTCTAATTCAACCACCAATCAACTTGACTCTTTTGTCTTTGTTACCTTTGGAGTATTGAAATTGCACACTTACCTTTCTCAAAATATTGATACCTGGATCCAGCACAGGCCTCTGGGGAAAAAAAGACCACCAGAGTCAGTGAAACTATGTGTGGGGGTCTTTTCCCTCCATTAACCTTCCTCTCCCAGGGTCTCTGATAGAGATTTTCTGATTGTCATGTTGGCTGTGCCCCATGCCATTACTAATAATGTGACTCAGCCATGATGATGAATGCTTATTGATTATGCTATGCCCCCACCACCCCGCCACAATATTGCATGCTGGTAAAAAACATTGTTGTAGTGATTTTTCATCTTAGTATACCCAAAGGCTTGGGTTACCACCATACGTTATATGTTATACAACAGGTACAATCGGAATGATTGTTGTAAGTGTAGGTTCAGCCTTGCCGTGAAGGTATAGCTCTGTTTACTTAGACATGATAGCAATTATCAAGTGATTTGTTGGATAGAAATGCTGTGACATTTGCCCCAGTTGAAAATACATTTGATGAGCATGTGGGATACACCTGAGGAATGACTTGGCAAGTCATGATGTACTCCCTAGGGGACATGTACTAAGGCTGAGACATGGTAATGCGAAATCATGGCAAGGGGTTGCATCAGCCATGGTCCCTAGCTGATAAGCTATCAGCAGGTGTATATAAAAGAGCGGAGCTCAGACTATCTCTCTCTCTGATTTTCTCTGACTATTCACTCTGACTCTCTGACACCAAACCTCTGTCTGAGCGAACCTCTGCCTGATGTGTCTGTGATGCTGAACCTATGACTGAGGATCTGTGTTCCTGATTGTACAGATGTGTATGTATTGCAACTTGAAGATTAAAAGCCTCCAGGGATTTTGGATGACAACTCTGTGTGTTAGAGTTACTAACCAGTGGGTAGAGTGGGGTCAGAGCTGATGCTGTAAGTTACACTCTGCTGCTGCTCAGCTTGTTGCTGTTTTGATACTCTGCTGGATGTTTAATGCTTGCCTCTGGGACACCTCTTGTTCAGAGCGCAGCAGTTACTGGGAGGATTTTGTGCTAGGTGCTGTAAATCAGTCTCTCGACATGATTTACTATGTATTAGCTTTAGGGTACTTTGTAATGGTAATAGAACCTAGACTATGATTGTGTGTAGCAACACATTCTATGTCAAAGGAAAGTGTTGAGGCATCTCTGTTACCCCGGCTTCTTTGATAACTTTTATAAAAGTTTGGGGAAATTAGCAGAGCACTGCTTTTAGCGAAGCAAAGGGCAGGGCAACTTGCGAGATCTTTTATCATGTGTCTATGGGGTCAAACTGCATGAGAAAGACAGAAAAGTGTCCTTTTAAGTGGTCTTTTATTTGGTAAAATTGGCAAAAATACGAAGCATTCACTGCCACAAGGACTGCTGAGTTTGAAAATCTTAAGAAAGGGAAGAGTTGCAAGGACAAAAACAAATATACCACATCTGATCTCGAAGGCTGCTGTTTCGGGAAAGCACAACATAGTTTGGTAAAACAAAGAGAGTGGGAGAGCTGGCTAACCAGCCAGAGGAAGAGAGAGAGAGAAAGCTAGCTAAAGCCCCAAACAAGGAACGTAAATATAGGCAGGCATGCATGCCTAGGAGCGGGGGGGGGGGCAGAACCTGTTCCTGGGGAAAAAAACAAATAATCAGGGATCAGGAAAAGGATAGGTGTGAGGATTTTTTTTGAAATCTTCCTGTTTTCCTGACTCAGAATTACCAATCAACCAAAAACTCTTTCTTTGAAGTTTCCAATGATTGGGAGTCAAATTAAGTGGGTGGTCAGTTTTTCTGGCTTGGTTTTCCAGAGGCTATGCAAAACACAGGGGTTTTTGCTCTACTCCGGAGAGTCCTTTTGTTCTTGCTTGCAAGGGCCATTAAGTTGAGCTCAGCCATGCTCTGAGATCATCTCTGACCTTTGGTTCTTGTGTTTTTTTTCGGGCTTTGAGACCGTGTTCTGGTTGTATTTTAAAATACAACCAGAATACGGTCTCAAAACCCAAAAAACCCACAAGAACCAATGGATTCTGGCCGTGAAAGCCTTCGACTCTACATCTCTGACCTGTTTAAACAGTCAGTCGTCTTCCACATGGCCTTATCTAGTCATTGTATGTGATTTTTATTTTATGCCAATTAAACATATCTGCCAATATATATATATTGCTAAGTAGACGGTCAGGAAAGTGGAGTTAGATCTCATTCTAGTGAAGAGGAATCAAGGAGGGTATCATTCTTCAAACAGCATTCAAACTACGGGAAAGGAGTTTCCACCTTAACCTGAGGAAGAACTTCCTGATGGTCAGAGCCATTTGACAGTGGAATTTGCTGCCTGGGAGTGTGGTGGAGTCTCTTTCTTTGGAAGTTTTTAAATAGTGTCTGCATGGCCATTTGCTGGGGGTGCTTTGAATGTGTCTTCCATCATGGCAGAAGGAGGTTGGACTTGATGGCCACTGTGGTGTCTTCCAACTCTAGGATTCTATGATAGGGCAGTTTGAGAGATGCCGACCCCAAGGTCAGATTGTGTCAGATTGAAACACAAAGAACTGAGACAGAGAAACGCTGAGGATGCACTAGGAAAACCCTTGGGTGCTGATAAGGAAACCTGAGAAAGTTGGGGGGGGGCATTGGCAAGATCAAAGTGTCGGAACAAACAAGGTCCCATGAGAATGGCTGAGAGTCTGGGAAAGGGGAAGATTCTATGATTCTATGGATTCTCTGAGAATCCACCAATGAGAATTGTGTGTACATAAAAGTGTGCATCACTACATAACCAAGTGTGTATTGTAGAATATTAGCTTCAGCAACCATTATGTACTGTGCCTCATACATGCCATTAAACATGGATGAAAAACCCTGTGTGTTTTCCTGAGAGTACAAGAGTTGCCAGCACGTGACACTGATGGTGGTCACACACACACACATAGCTTGAATTGGAACACGGATCTTTAAGACAGGCTATTTTCCAAGAGTTTGTCAACTAGGACAAGAACCGGTGACTTCAGACTACAAGAAAAAAGATCCCACCCAAACATGACAAAGAACTTCTTGACAGTAAAAGCTCAACAGTGGAACAGATTGCAGCAGAAGGTGGCACATTCTCCTTTTTTGGAGGTCTTTAAACAGGAGTTCACTTTAGTTTTATTTAGTGTATTTCCTCAGGGCAGGGGGATGCACTAAATGGCCCCTATGAACTAATTTGCCCCCTCTACACACACATAGCATAGCATGCAAATTTCCAATTCAGAAACTCAATCAAATCTTGATCGTAATTTTTTTTTTAAAGTTGGAAGAGACCTGAGAGATCATCTAGTCAAGTAACTCTTGCTTGGCCCTCCAGCTGCTTTGGACTTCAGCCTTCAAGAAGGTCCAGGCTGTTGGGAGTTAGAGTTTCCCAGAATGTTAGCCCATTGGGGGAAATTCTATGAAAGATAAAACTGTTAGGAATCAGCCTTCTTTCAGCAGAAAAAGCATGCCCCGATTTCTGTGTGGCTTCCCTGAACTGAGACTGACTTAGAAAGCAAAACAAGGCAGGCAATTTCAGGGTACGAACTTAGAAAAAGTTTACTAATGGCTTTTGTATTTACATATGCACTGGGGAATTTACATCCTAAGCAGCTATTGAATAGATCAGATAAGATAGTGGCTTCGCTCTTAAGTCACCATCTTCTTGATGGAGTTGCAAAGCATGGGAGCTAGCATGGTGGGAGAAAAGGAAGAAAATGAAGAAGAAGAGTGAGAGGTCTGAGAGAAGGGGGGAGGTCTTTTATAAGACTGATGACCCTAGGAACTGTCCTTGGTTACATGCTCTGGTCATCTGGACACCAAAGGTATTTATAATCATGCATTTAAATGACACAAAGGCAAATGGTGAGGTTTAGGTGAGAAAGAAAAAGGCTCTGGCATGCAAAAGAAAAGAAACCCTATGCTATCTAAGCCCTAAAACAAGAAGGTGGAGGAGAGAGAATGCTGGAATTTTTCCAACACAGGCAGAATGCCAGTACTAAGGCCAAGAATCACTGATCTAGTCCAAAACTAGATATAGGAATTGTAGTTCAATGTAGGAATCTTGCTGTTGCTACAGAATCCCTAAAAGATGGCCTTTTGGTCTGAGTTTATGTGCCTCTGCTGACATAAAGGATGGCCTGTAAAATGGGAATCGTCATCGCCTGATCCAGGAAATGCCAACAACACAGTCAGACTTAACACACTTTTAAATCTAATTTCTATTAAGTGAGAAATTGGGTTTGATTCCCGGCTCGGCCATGGAAACCTTGGCACGTCACACACTCTTAGCCCCAGAACGCCCCACGATAGGTTTGTCTTAGGCTTCCATTAAGTCAGAAACAACTTGAAGGCACGCAACAACAAGGTGAGAAATTTAAGCTTATATTTACATACGGACTACAAGATCAGACTTTTAAGTGATATGAAAGGGTGTGAAAATACTTACCAAGGTGACGTGCTACAGAGAGACGTTCATTGCTGTTCCTAAAAAGAAAAAGGGAAAATAAGATACCAGAGGGATGGATTGAGGAGCAGAACAACAGGTATATCTCAGTTAATGAAGTATATGTGTTTCTGGGGCCATTTCCGCACTAGAGTGTTATAGTGCTATTATTCCACTTTCAACATCCTATGGAATCCTGGGGTTTGCACTTTAGGGAGGGGCCTTATGCAAACCCCAGGATTCCATAGGATGTTGAAAGTGGAATAATAGCACTATAACTCTCTAGTACGGAAATGGTCTCAGTGTTATTTCTTTAGCTTTGGCTCTGGAGAAAGAAAAAACATGGAAAGAACTGGGATAGGGTCCCACACCATGAAAAAGAAGAACAGTTCAATATGTTTCAGTAAATGTTTTATTGAAAACTTTTTTTAAAAAAATGGCCCATGTGAACGGTCAGTTGAGCCTTGGATAAGTCCGCAAAAATGTTTCGGACCTCCTAGGGACCACTTGGAAGCTTTAATCTGCTTTAATCTTGGACCATTTCTGCACTACAGTGTTAAAGTGCTGCTATTCCACTATCAACCTCCTATGGAATTCTGGGGTTTGTAGTTTAGGGAAGGGCACTTTGCATTCTCAGCCAAAGAGCTGTTTGGTCTCAGTAAACTACAAACCCCAGAATTCCACAGGGCATTGAAAGTGGAATAGCAGCAGTTTAACACTGTAGCGCAGAAATGGCCTTGGAAGCTTTAATCTTTAATCTCCCAGAGTTTAAATACCCCGTTCCACTGTGAGTGCTCACTTGGGCAACCACGGGCATGGCACACTCTCTCAGCCTCGGGGAGGGCAGTGACAAAGCTCCTTTGAAGAAATCTACCCGCAAAGATACACACAACTGTATAAGCCAGAAACTGGGGAAGTGTGGCCCAGAGGCCCCATGTAGCCCCTGAACCCCACTTTTGTGGTCCCCAAAACTCCCTGGTACCCCCCACAGGTTCCTGATCCCCCCCACTTAAAATATGGGGCAATCTGGGCCATTTTTATTTTTGCAATAAAATTGCTTGTAAATGCAAAAAACACTTTCCCGACCCCAGAATATATTCCGCTCCCCCCCCCCCCGCAGCAGAAAGGAAATTTGAGGGTGGAAGTGACATCATATTATTTATTTGTTCATATAGTGCACATGGCATTTTACCAATAAATAACCTGCCAAAGGCTTACAATCTTTTTTTCTTTTTTTTAAGAGGAAGGAAAAGACAGGAAAACAAAGGAATACGCTTCTGGTGTATACTTACCTCTCTGTGTGTGTGCATGTGTGTGTGTGTGTGTGTGTGTGTGTAGACAAATGTCATGAAGACAAAAACTGCCCTCTCCCCTCGTGTGGTTGCCTGCTGTGATATAAGTACACACATGCACACTGATACACCAACCACACTTGTGTGATCCATCTCCATCACCAGCCTACCTTGATCCCAGCATGTTGTATGGCCTTTTAAGATGATCTTGTCTTGATGCTGCAAGAAACATACATGCACACACACACAAAATAAAATCAACAAACAATGCACAATAGTTTGTTTGCAGAAAAAAGAATTCAAAGGGCACTAACTATGACACAAATGCTACTTCTGCTGCTGCAATAGATGTGAAAATTCATTTAAATGCAATTGTAAATCATATTAATTCAATCTGGAACAGCTTCATAGCGAATGTTAGTAAACAGAATAGATGTTTTATGTTCATGATTACGGTCACTGCAGGTTTGTATCCCTTCTTTGCTAGTCCAGCTTTGGCTCCATCCCTCAACCGATCCCAACAGCAATGCTGTGGAGTAAGCAAAGCTTGGGAGAGAGATTTTTTTTTTTTGGAACTACAACTCCCAGTTTTTTTGGAACTACAACTCCCAGAATCCTGTCAGTGTGTTTGTGAATCTCTGCTAGGTTTTCCTGTGAAACAAAATACCCATGGTGCTGAACACTTCCCCAAAACAGGTCTAGCACCTTGGATAGGTCCTATAACAGTTTTTCTTAACCTGGGGTCCGCAGACGCCCGGAGGGACCCCGAAACAGGGAATCCGCAAAGCCTTGAAGCCTGTGCCTTCTTCCCAAGAGAGCATCCACCTGATAGTACCCAAGGAAGGGCAAGCAGGAAGGCAGGCAGGTAGACTGGCCAGACTTACATGTTGCTCTTCAATCCACTCCACCCATAAAACCATGAGCAAGAAGCAGGCAAAAAGTCTTCTCTCCCCCTGCAATGCCTCTCGGGGAAGTGTGCATTTACTTATTTCTCCCTTATCTCCCAGGCAAAAGACCCTTAATAAGCAATTTTAAATAAATATTTGATGCACCGTTGGAAAATTCTGGCATGCTCTCTCCTCCCTCTTCTTCTAGGGCATAAGGGGCTTAGCTAGCTTAGGCCCTTTCCACACGTGTATATAAAACGGAGCAATGCGACCTCTAATGGAGGTCTTCCACACCTTGTGGTGCGTTTGATCGCATTTATTTTTTTGTTTCCACACGTCAATCTGCATAGGCGCAGTGCGAACTGGCGTTTGTGCGCACTTTTTGAAAACCTAGAAAAATGTGGGGGGTTTTCCCGAGATGCGCGTTTTTGCACACCTGCGGACGTGTGTGTGTTTCTTTTCCCTGTGCCTTTTGTCATCTCAACTAAAGCCTCAGTGTTGCTCTTTGTGTCATTTAAATGTATGACGATGATATCCAGGTGACCAGACCATGAGAGCCAGGATAAACCCTGGGGTCATTGGCTTTACATAAAAGAACATGCTTCTCTCTCTTTTCTCTTTTTGCCATTTTGCTTCCATTTCCTTCCCTCTGATCAGGTTTTACCTCTCCACCAAGAAGACGGTGAGTTAAGAATGAAGCTACTTTCTTACCTAAACTTTTTGTTAGCTAGTTAGGATCTAGTCTCCTCAATGTATATGAGTCGTTGGTAAACTTTTTATGAGTTTGGAACCTGAAACTGCCTGCCTTGTTTTGCTTTCTAAGTCAGTCTCAGTTCAGGGAAGTCACACGGAAATTGGGGCATGCTTTTTCTGCAACTCTGCTCAAGCAAGGCTGATTCCTAACAGTTTATCCTTCATAGAATTTCCCCCAAACGGCTAACACCCTGGGAAACTCTAACTCCCAACAGTTTTAAATCTTAAGTCTTGGGGGCCCATGGCAAAAAAAAGATATTTAAAGGGAGTACCCGGGAAAGAAAATGTTAAGAACCATTGTCTTATAAAGTACAGAAAAAAAGACCAATGGATTCACCACACCATGGACTTGAGGGTCACTGCTGGGAGTTGTTGTCCAAAAAAAGAAAGATAACTTTCCATGTTGAGAGTCAGTGGCTGTGGCAGTCAGGCTTAGGCAGTTGAATCACAGGTTGGGTTTCCCCTGTGACACCCCAACCAGAAACATGTGAGTGACTGATGATGATGATGATGATGATGATAATAATAATAATAATAATAATAATAATATTTATTTATATCCCGCCTCCCAATGGATCGAGGCGGCATTACAACAGTATATAAACACATTAAAAACACTAACATGTAACCCATCCTCCCCACCCACCAACCCTTCTAACCCCCTAAAACACATTAACTATTAAAAACAAATTGATGAGAGGCGGTGGAACACTAGTCAGGCAGGCAAAACTTGCCCTACACATCTGGAGTGGACAATGCAGTGCATATGTGTCCAGAGGGTGGTGGTGGGAACATATGGAATCATTTCAGATGCACAGTGTACCTAGGCTATTTCCGCACTACACTGTTATAGTGCTATGATTCCACTTCCAACCTCCTATGGAATCCT
The DNA here is from genome assembly GCA_948474755.1 of Ctenosaura bakeri. Lineage (NCBI taxonomy): Eukaryota > Metazoa > Chordata > Lepidosauria > Squamata > Iguanidae > Ctenosaura > Ctenosaura bakeri. The sequence continues at coordinate 196,117 of CAOLHI010000855.1, forward strand.
GGGGTTTGCAGTTTAGGGAGGGGCCTTCAGAATTCTCAGCCAGAAAACTCTTTGGCCTCAGTAAACTACAAATCCCAGAATTCCACAGGAGTGGAATAATAGCACTATAACAATATAATGCAGACATGGCCTTGAATAATGTGTGATGTGCAATGAGGTAACAGCTATGCACATTCACTTTGCACATATTGGTCTCTACCAGCATCCTGTATGTAAAGGAATCTCATTCTCTCTTTCTCTCTTTCTTAGGTGTATGTTTTGCATGCTCAGGTTAACTCAATTTTCAATCTTTTTCTTTCTTTTTTTAATCAGTTCGTTTTATGATTTTTACTATGATTTTCTGCAAAATTCATCCAAACCTGTTCAAAAACAAATAAAAAGATCGGATCACATGAGAACACAGAGCCTTCCTTCTCGTTCTCCATCTCCAGGCCAAGGATTTTAAGACACACTGTGCACAGATGCATGGCATTTTAATTGCACATTGAGGTAAGACCTGAGAAAAATTGCTGTCTGGCAGAGTGGCCATCTGCATTCCCCTTCTTTCACCATGGCAAACAGTGGGAATTTGTTTTTTTCTCTTTCTGATAAAAGAGCATACTTACCGGAGTAGGAATGCGTCCTCTCAAATCTCTGCTGGTCTTCGCTTCTCAGAGGGAAGGGTTGTCTCTGAGCTTGTGCCGAATTCTCTCTCTCACAGTTGCAATTATATAGTCAGCTGCAAGACATCTGGGAGAAAATGGCAGGGCTTTTGAGAGAGAGTAGGTTAGACTCTTATTGTCTAAATCGTGATGGGTCAACTGATGGCTCACAGATTATATGTGATCCCCAAAACCTTTGGCACTGGTGGCCCTGTCAAATATTAATCCCAAAAGAGCACCACCGCTATCACTGACAAAACTGATTTTTTTCATAAGAAAGAATGAATGGAGCATCTGCTTTTATGCCTCTTTCACTGCCAAACCCTTTCTATGGGTCTTTCCACACTACGCTGTTATAGTGCTATTATTCCACTTTCAACCTCCTATGGAATCCTGGGGTTTGCAGTTTAGGGAGGGGCATTTAGGATTCTCATCCAGAGAGCCCTTGGGCCCCCGGAAACTACAAACCCCAGAATGCCACGAGAGGGAGGTTGCTGCTGGGAAAACCCTGCCAGAATTATTGCTTTTAAGGGGCTTTTAAGAGCCTTGAAAGTTTCTCTCCAAATTGGGATCAGCAAAGGCAGTATTTCAAGTCACCAGGGACCAAATCATTCAGTCCTTAATATTAGGGCTCGAGACGGCATCTACTGAAAAATGAAGTAAAGGCAGTGATGAGTTACTTACTGATTCCTCTGACTGTCCAAGCTTGTCTTCTGCTTATTGTCTACAGACAGGGATGACAAAAGAAACACAAGATCATCCACAAGGCAGAGTAAAAACAATAATAAAACATGATTAAAAGCTGGAGGTGGTGGCTGGAAGAACAAAAGGAAACACAGCTCCAAAAGAGGAAGTTTGCAACGGTAGTGGGCTGAGCAAAGTCATCACCATTTTATTTTTATTTATGTACGTATTTATTGAAGTTATATGCCACCTTTTTTCCCAAAGAGGGACCCAAGGCAGCTTCCAAAAAAGTTAAAAATATTGAAAGTGTGATATTAAAAAAACATATAAAACTGTAAAACTGTAAAACTAACGATAAATTTAAAAAACAGCTAACAAACAGACCTGCTTAAAAAGAAATGTCTTTTTGTTTGCTTACAAAGAAAAGCAGGGAAGGGGCCAGGCTAGTGTCCTGTGGAAGGGAGTTCCACAGGGTGGGAGCAGCCACAGAGAAGGCTCTGTCCCATGTCTTCACCAAGCCAGTCGGACCGAGAGAAACGCTTCCTCCACAGATCTTAGGGCTTTAGCAGGTTCATATAGGGAGATACAGTTTTCCAAATAGTCTGGACCTAATCCATATAGAGCTTTATAGGATGACAAAACTGAATGAAGAATAGCAACTTTCTCAACATGAGCACAGTGGTGGAGCTTGGAGTGTGTGCAGAGGGGCAGGGCTATGGCGCAAGGGACGTGGCCACTGTGCATGGAGTATGGCCAGGGCATGTGGGGGCTGCACGCTGGGATGCCCCCAAAACACTGCTGCCCAGGGCACACCAGCACCCTGCCCTCCCCAACCCTATGCAATTGGGTGAGCATGGGTTCACCTGATCTTGGATCTCCCTGTCCTATCTGGTGCAAGGTTTTCATATCCACTGGATCCGACTTCCTGGAGCTTGCCCCAGGGTTCTGTGAAATGCCATGGAGCAAGTTTTTGCTGCCCCAGAGAGTGGCAGGGAGAGGCAGCAAGAAAAAAAGCCCCAGTTCAATGGGGGCCGCATAGAGGAGTGTATTGTTGGATCTTACTGTAAGCCCCCTAACACACCTAAAAACTATGTCCTGAGGATCCTAATTATTTTATATCAAACATAGTGAGCCATAGAGATCTACTGGAAGGACACGTAGGCAGTGGAGCTATGGAGACGGATCAAAAGAGTAGCTGGTTTTCTGTCACACATCCTGCGTAATCCTGTAAATGGCTCACAGGCCATTGGAATGGATTTTCAGCAGCGAACAGGAGACAATAACTCTCTGGGAACAAATAAACCATGCAAATAGCCTGGAATGTGACACCTTGAGGTGTGCATCCTGCCCCATGAGATAATCATCTTCCAGGAAACTACGAGGATGTTTGGCTGTATTTTCTTTGAACTACAAAAGCTGAAATCCATCTTAATAAAACTGCAGCCATCTGTTTCCCAGGACATGGGTCAGCTCTATAACTAGGCCCTTTTCCTTCTCCATTTTGGGGGAGTTTGGAGTTTGGAGTTTTGGAGTTTTTGGAGTTCAGAGTTTGGAGTTCTCTCAGATCTGCAAAAACCATGAAGCTGGTAAGCTCCGCTCAGCCTCTAAAGGTGTGGCTGAGATCGTTTTCTCCCACCTGAAGACTTCTGGATTGGTACAGTATTAACTCAAACCCTTGTGTCTCTCTCTCTCTCTCTTAATTTTCACCTCTTTCTAACTTTCTATAGTCTTGTATGCTTGTTGGAGTGAGTGCAGCTGAGTGATTGTATGGATTTTTAACATCTATGTCAATAAAATACTTAAATTTGAACAATTTGTGTGATTCCTGACTGGGCTTGACCCCGTAAACATTGGGTTAAAGATCCTAATTGCCCTGCCCTCTTTGCATCGCTAAAGCAGTGCTCAGAGCTAATTTTCCCCACAATTTTGAAAGCTTTTGGAAATCCTCCTAAGGGACCCCCACCAAGCAGGGTAACATTACCTCTACAAACACACAGATGGTATTTGAAGGCATACGATGTGTCCACTTTTGTGCTGGAAATGCAATCATGTCCAGCATTTTAAATGTAGAGATGTCTTAGAATGAGTAACAATGACAGGGCAAAGTAGTATTTCAGTGGCCTAAGGTCTTTTCCTATCCTAACCTCTTTGAGATAAAGACTGATACGCTTAGGGATCATTCCCTTTCTCCTCTCCACCTTCTTTTTATTATGTCCCTGCCACAAAGGTGAAAGTAGTCCTGGGTTTTCTCTTGTCCCTGCTTAGCCTAGGTCGGCTAAGCAACCTCAGAGAGCTTTTCTACCTTTAATGGATTTTTTGTAGCAAAACGCCAGTTTTCTATAGCTGCTGCTGTCGTTGCTCCTTAATCATAATAGCTAACGTCTGTACGCACACAACTCCATAACCCCGACACGTGAAAGAAGCTAGTCAAGTGTGCGTGTGTTAGGTAGAGGGGTTAAAAGCCTTACCAGCGTTTCGGCATTTCATGCACATGCTGACAAGTGCTCCCAAAAGCATCAAGGAGAAGGCGCCCCAGATCAGCTCCACCTGGCTCATAGCTTGATCTTGCCGCAGCTTCCACCTTGAAAACAAAAAGATGGGTTGGAGGATTGGAAGAAAGAGTCCCTGAAGCCTCCAGTGTCTGCCACAAGAGCTTGAGAAAACAGCATCCTTCGTTCAGAATATTAGAGGAAGAGGAGGAGGAAGGAGGAATCCTAGAATCACAGAGTTGGAAGAGACCCCAGGGACCATCCAGTCCAACCCCTTTGTGCCATGCAGGAACGCCCATCAAAGCACTCCAGACAGATGGCCATCCAGCCTCTGCTTAAAAACCTCCAAAGAAGGAGACTCCAGCACACTCCACGGAGGCAGCAGATTCCACTGCTGGACAGCTCTGACCGTCAGGAAGTTCTTTCTGAGGTTCAGATGGAATCTCCTTTCCTGCACCCTGAATCCATTGCTCCTTGTCCTAGTCTCTGGAGCAGCAGAAAACAAGCCTGTTCCCTCTTCGACATGACATCCCTTCAAATATTTAAACATGGCTATCATGCCCCCTCTTCACCTTTTCTTCTGCAGACTAAACATCCTCAGCTCTCTAAACCATTCCTCATAGGGCTTCATGGCTTCTAGACCCTCCACAATTTTGGTCACCCTCCTCTGGACGCCCTCTAGCTTGTCAATCGAGCTGATCAGGTATTGCAATACTGCAATAGTATTGCAATAGGTATTGCATATTCCACTGCCAGACAGCTCTGACCATCAGGAATTGCAATAGGTATTGCAATAGTATTGCAATAGGTATTGCAATAGTATTGCAATAGGTATTGCAATAGTATTGCAATAGGTATTGCAATATTGCTATTGCAATAGCAAATGTAGCTGCCTTTCAGTTCTCACATTGTTGCCTTGTATACAAATACAGTACTTACTTCTGTCCTCAAGAAAGCTACTGGATTTCCTGAACTTTGATGCTGTGGTCTGAAGTTTAGCAGCGTATATCACATTAGGTCAAAATTCTTCCAAAATTCAACCACACTTGCCGTGTTACCTTCTGTGGCTGCGAGCCCCTTTGCAAACGTGCACTGGAAAGAATAGGCGAAAAAGCTGGTAAAGCGCCCCTGATGCATAGGTTGAAACTGAGAGGACTTCCTCCTTGGTCTTAAATAGGGATGGGCCAACCGAATCCACGAATCCTTGAGTCCTGGGGAAAGATTCGAGATTCACGAATCCGAATCCCTGTGCCAAAATAGGCAAACCAAAACCGGAGGGACCGGGACACCTGAAAGCCTGAGAGATCAGACACACAAGGGGAGAAGGCAAGTAGGTGAGTTTTTCCTTTGGAGAAATAATAGTTAGCTTTGCTAACAATTTCAGAAATTACATCTGGGCTTGTATTCCAATACATTTAAATTGAACATTGAATATTTCAAGGACAGCTGAAACATTCCTTTGCAGAGCTCCCTTGCAAAGCTCTTTCAGACACAATTCTGGGGTTTGGAGTTTTCCAAGGTGTCACAGCCTTCTCTGCCAAAGTCTGCTGGTGCAGCATCAAACTAGAAATCCCAGGATGCCAGAAGGAGCTATGCAAAGAAAAGCCAGTTTTGACCTGGATTAGCTCTGTACTGTAGTGGTCCTGTTTACACAGGCAGGAAAATGTGTCATTAATCCACATTTTCCTGCCTTTGTAAAAAGAGCCTTCATGTCCTTTTCAATCTGGGGAGATCCTGAGGCAAAACGATGACAATTGTCCTGGCCAGATTTCTTCAGTCTTTGCCTAGACTTTTGCTAAGGCTGAGAGAGCATGTCTTGCCCAAGATTATTCTTCTTTCCCTTGCTTTTTAAACTCTTTTTAAAAAAAAAAGATGTAAAAGATTCGAGATTCGTGGATTCCCAGAACCTTCCAGGGATTTGGATCTGGATTCAGATTTGGACAATTCTGGATTTGTCCCATCCCTAGTCTTAAATATATGCCTGTGAAGGTCCCGCAAGCCCCGATCGGAGCAGCTCCAGCGTTTGTGGGTATTTTGACGGGGATAGAAAGAGTCACGGGACAGTGGAACATCAAGTGAGGAGAGAGGAAGGCCAGAAACACTTGCTCAGATCACTTCTCTTTGGCTCTTTTTAGTAATTCTGGAAGCAGATGACTGGGCTGACAGAAGAACACAGGCCATTTCCACACTACATTGTTATAGTGCTTTTATTTCACTTTCAACATCCTGTGGAGTCCTGGGGTTTGCAGTTTAGGGTGGGGTCCTTAGAATTCTCAGTTGGAGAGCTCTTTGGCCTCAGGAAACTGCAAACCCCAGAATACCACAGGAGGTTGAAAGTGGAACAATGGCACTATAATGGTCTAGTATGGAAATGGCCACCCTCTCAAAGCCAAGCCTGACTCCAGCCCCTGGCCCACCACGAGTCGAGCCACCAAGGCTACATCTTAATTCTGGAAGCAAAAGATAAAATGGTGTCCTTGACTTAAGGCAACAGAGAGAACCAATGAGGAATGAATGTTATACTTGGAGTTGGGACTTGCACGTTCAGGTCTCCACCAAGCCACAAAATTGACCAAAAATACCCTGGGCCAATCACTCCTCCTCAATCTGAGAAGAGGGGAAACAGTGTGCAAGTTTACACTGTCTTGAGTTCACGAGAGGAAAGGCAACAAGGGGGAGCAATCCCTCCCAAGGTCCTCTCTCACTGGCTTTTCCTGCCCCTCTCGTTGCCTCTTCCAGTTGAGACCTTCTCCTCAAATATGTGCATGCTGAAGATCTCCATTTTAACACAAACACACAGGCTTTTATTGATCAGAATTACAAAGTTCTTCATCATTATCTCATCAACATAATCACAATCCAAAATTTCCTCTTATCAAAATTATAAAGTTCTACTCTGGTCCGGTGGGAGATGGGATTTGCAAGCTGGTGTCCCATGTCGGTTAATGCTGCTGATGCAAGGGATCTACTCTAACTGAGGTTTAGGATAGGATTCAGGCTTCCACCTCCAGCTCTTTTTACTCTTCTTTACTCTGAGTCAGGCAGGTAGAGGCAAACAAAGTTTTTTAAATATATATGGAATATGTATTTTTAATATATGGAAGCAATGACAAATGTTGCATCGTTATTTGTTTGTTGCAAAGAGTGGTTTGAAGAGGAGGAGGAAGTTCACATGGTTCAGTGCTGGTTTTATAATATATATATATATATATATAAAATGTTATAATAATAAATATATATAAATATATTTGGACAATGTGGACAATTCTGGATTTGTCCCATCCCTAGTCTTAAATATATGCCTGTGAAGGTCCCACAAGCCCCGGCCGGAGCAGCTCCAGCGCTTGTGGGTATTTGACGGGGATAGAAAGATATATATGTATAAATTATATATATATATATATGTGTGTGTGTGTGTATAAATATTAATATAATATATATAACATTATAATAATAATTATACATATAATATAAATATATAAAATATTATACATACATACATATGTGTGTGTGTGTGTGTGTGTGTGTATTATAAAACCAGCACTGAACCATGTGAGCTTCCTCCTCTTCAAACCACTCTTTGCCACAAACAAATAACGATGCAAAATTTGTCATTGCTTCCACCCAGGGGTATATCTAGGGTGGGACAAATAGGGCATGTGCCCTGGGGAGTGCAAAAAAGCTGTGCTGGAATATTTAGCAGAGGAGGAGGAGGAAGCAGCCCTGGAGGTAGGGGCACAACGTCTATTCCTGCCCTATGCGCTGTTTCCACTAGATACACCTCTACTCGCACCACATGCACAGTGAGTGGTGCCAGTTAAGCCTTGCAGCAAATTAAACAGCCGTTTAATAATTTTAATGGTTTTTAACTAATTTTCCAGTTTGGGCAGTGAGTGCCACTAATTCATGAATTAACTTGTGAAGTCTTGTGGGAGAAGAGAGCCATGAATTAGAACACAACTAGTTAAATTTAACTCATTTTTCCCCCAAGTTCTGATCACGAGTACACGCTGACTACTTCTATTAGCTACTCAGTGGAAACAGAACGCAACTTAGCAGGATGTTGGACAGAAGGCAGCGTCTTAATGGGAGGGTCACGCGATCTCATTTTCCACACTGTGTGGCACTAATAAAGGTGCTGGAATACCACAGCACAAGCTCCGTGCACTTTGGAGAACCTCCCTTTATTTCTTCAGGAAGAGGGTAAGTCAGCTGGAGAAAACAGATATTCTACAATGTTAAGACGGCACTAAATAGACTCATCCAACTTGTGTATGTGCACGAGAGAAGAGAAACAAACAGAGCCCCGTATACGGTGCCATTCGGCATGAAAAACTGGTAGATTTTGCAGCGTTAAAACAGGCAACCCAAATAAATAATTTATTTAAGAGCACCAAAAGATGTCAATAAACTACCCACGAACAAGAGGAAGTAAAATATAGCAAAGGTCTGGCACAGCAGGCGTATTTTAACCAGAGCTGAACAAGAACTTGGCTGGAAGCTCTACAGCTTCGGCGCTGCAACCGAAAAAGTCCTTTCCCACGTTCCAGACTTTGCTTCTAATGCAGCACCTTGTAAATATTGTTACTTTTGTTAAGATTAAGACAGCCATGCTTCTATTTACCTCCGCCTGCTGCTTCACAAGTGGGTCCTATGCGTTTTTACGAGTGCTGCAGATCCAAAAAAACACTGAGGGCCTTTCCGCACTCCATTGTTATAGTGCTATTATTCCACTTTCATCATGGTGTGGCATTCTGGGGTTTGTCGTTTCCTGAGGCCCAAGAGTTCTCTGGCTGAGAATTCTAAAGGCCCCTCCCTAAACTGCAAGTCCCACGATTCCACAGGGTGTTGAAAGTGGAATAATAGCACCATAACAGTCCAGTGCAGAAAGGCCCTCAGACACAACTAATCATCAGAGATGACGTAAGTTGGGGTCTAAAGCAAATTCCTTGTTGTTCAAGCATGCTGCAGTTTTAACGTGTTCCATGGAAGTGGACAAGATCACAGAGCTGGTATGGATTTAATGTCTCAAACTAAAATTGGAGAGATCTGGATTTGAATCTCGGCTCTTTTGTGAAATTCACCGGGCAATCATGGATAAGTCATTGACTCTTAACCTAATCTACCCCATAAGTTTTTTTCAGATGAAAGGAGGTATTTTTTTCAAGCAGTGTACACCATCCTGAATTCTTATTGCTATTATTTGAACAGTTTCCACACCTTGAAAGAATATGCATCGACAAAACACTAACGGCATACTAAAATGAATATATCAACATGTAAAAATGTTAAGTAACGGAGAGGAATCTCTTGATTAAAACACTGAAAACCAGGGGCTCAAAACCTAGTTCTCAAACTGGGGGGGGGCTGAAATCCACTGGTAGAGGCTGATTAAATTATTTTTTGTGATCCCCTTTCAAATATATGTCGGTTTCGAAAGGTCTATGCGAAGACAGAGGTTTCAAAGAGACACCCAAAGCATGCCATAGGAAGGGTATAAAAATATAAAGGTAATACATAACATCCTCCCCAAAGCGAACTTGCTGAGATATTTAGGAAAATCTGTAGGAAGGTTAGCCAAGCCCATTTGAGTAATTGAAAACCTAATATAAAGAATCAGCACTTATGGAATATTCCTATGGAATCCCAGGATTTGCACATTTAAAATGATCAGCTAGAGTTTTCTAAACTATACCTTTCAGGATTCCATAGGATGCAGTGTGGCAGTTAAAGTAGAACCATAATGCTGTACTTGTGTAGCTTGCAAGGGAAATATATGTTCATGGTGCAATTCCACCTGAACACCATAGAACCATTTCAAAGAGGACATGTGTAGAATTGCAATTTAAATATATCAGAAAGCAGACATTGCAGATGAGACGTTCAAAATTTAGGGCATGTTGGAAAGGTGATGACATTTTGGGCACTTACTACCATATGTGGTGGACATGTCAGTCAGCCAAGAATTTTTGGGAAAAAGTCTATCGCAATCTAGAAGATTATAGATCTGAGGTTTGAAATGAAACCAGAAATATATTTCCTGAACTTATTGAGGTTTCAGAAAGAATTGAGAAAGAACAAAAAGACAATTTTGCATTTGATAACAGCTGCTAGGCTGTGTTATGCCCAGCACTGGAAAAAGAAAATTACTCAAACTATGGATGAATGGAAACTCAAAGTAATAGAAATGAAAGAGACAGAAAAGCTATCTTGTCTACTAAAAATATATCTATTGAGTAATTTGGTAGAGAACGGAAGGGTGTGACAGAATGGATCAAATGTAAGGAGAGAGGTGTATAGAAATGTAATAACAAAATAACTAAGAAACAAAGAAAGTCATTATAAAAATGTATACATTATATCTAAGGATGTTCAGTCATTTAACAGATGAAAATGAATAACATTTATTTAATTGTACTAAATATTATGGGCATAAGTTGCTAAGAAAAGGAAAATGCATATAAACGAGGTTGCGTGATAAAATTTAAAAGAGGAAAATGCATAAACATGGAATCTAGGGATGAGGGGAGAAGAAGAATGTTAATCTTTATGAAAAAGAAATCTGGAAGGTTTATATCGTATAAAGCTTTAATTTGGTTTCTGAATGAAAAATAATTTTAAAAAAAATTAGGGGCTCAATATTGGGAAAATCCCCCTCAATGCATTTGTTCCAAGTAAGAACTGGAGAATAAAATACAGCGTGTTCTGACTTGCTCTTTCCCCGGACCCAAAAAGCAACACCGTTATCAGAAATCCACGAGGGACTTGTTAAATTTTAGATGGGTGTGTGTTTTAATGTCCACAAGAAATGTTTGTCAGAAAGAAAACAGCATCTAATTGTGGATCGAATAGGATCTGAGCAAGAGGCAAAACTAGGCTAACAACCCTCCTCTTAACAGAGAACTCAGTCCCAATGGAAATGAGACCAAAATAGGGAAAAAGGGGAAAATATAGTGCTCAGGAATTTTGAACTGTAACTCTGGAGACCAGAATTTGAATCCCTGCTCAGCCACGGAAACCCACTCGGTGACCTTGGGCATGTCACACTGTCTCAACCTCAGAGAAAGGCAAAGGCAAACCGCCTCTCAACAAACCTAGTTAAGAAAAAACTGTGACAGATCTGCCTTAGGGTCTCCATAAATTGAGGAGGAAATAATCTAGTAGGAGCAAAATCACCATTGAGCTCTCCCGCTTTAAGAAAATCTAACTGCTCACAGGCATGATATCTAGCTTGGCCTTCTATTGGGAAACAAGCTGGTGAAATGGGAAAGGCAGCCCAATGTCCTGCTTGAACCCTTTACAGTTCATACTGTTCTGGGTCTTACGGAAGGGCAAAGAGGGCTGGTAATGACAACATTTTGTCTTATGTAAAATACTCAGCAATGGAATATAGTCTTCAACACTGCGGTACCATGTAGTCTTCAACACTGCGGTACCATGCTAGATCTCTCTTTTTCCCCACCATTATTTTTTTGGAGTACAAGTTTCAGATCTGGGTGGCCGTGTGGACTAAAGGGTAATGTTAGCCCCAAAGGCAACTTTTCCAAGCTTTTTGCTAGCAGAAAAAGAAGACAGATGTGAAGAAAGAAGTTCGGCTAGCAGGGAGCCTGCACAGGAATTAGCCTGGCATGGCATCCAGAGCCGAGTGTTTGGAAAGGCAAGGAGAGAGTATGGAAAGGTGCCCGACGACAGCCCTACCTTGCAGTTCAGAGGCGTCCTTTTGCCCTGCTGCAGCTCCTCTCAGTCCAGCTTTCCACGCTGGGCATCTCTGTCGCTCGTTTCACAGAAGCACTCAAAACCCACAATGTGGTCACTTGTTCCCAGAGACAGCGAGCAAGTCTTTGGTTTCCTGTTGCCCTATGAGTCACAGAACCTGACATCCGCTGTTCCGCCTCGGACGGCAGCGTCCCACCCTTGCGCCCTACGAGGCTTTTAAACAAGCACCGTGTATCTGGAACAGAGGCTCCGCTCGACCAATTTCAAAGCAAAATCTTTTGGTCTGGCTTCTGGAACAGCCCATTTCATTCCCTTATTAGATTCATTTATGTTCTAGCATTCCTCCACGGGAATTCAATAAGGGTATGTGGCTATCTTCACAACAGCTCTGCAAGGCAGGCCAGGCTGAGAGTCACCGATCAGCCAGTGAGATTCATTGGGCTTGAACTTTGGTCTTCAAACTCCCCGTATCATACTCGGACCACCGCACCATGCCTGGCATATTCATTCAGAGCAACACTCAGAAGTGCCTTGCAGAAGTCAGGGCTTTTGTGGGCCTCAGCTTGCAGAATCAGCAGTCAAAAAGTAAAAAAAAAAAAAGAGAGTTTCCCCAGTTCTGAGTCATGCCATGGGTCATCCGTCTTGGTATTGTCTACACTGACTCTGCAAACCCTGTGTGTTAAAATGTTTATATATATCACATCACAAACTGCTTGGTCCTTGGGCACAATACACATTGAGCAACCGGGGTTTGTGGCCACTGGTTTTCTTGGGAGAATGGGCAACTTCCTTCTCATCTCCTAGCCCTCCGACACCCTCTCGCCTGAAGATGGTGGTCGAGTATCTCGAGCAAGAGAGGTCAATCCATGGCCCTCCTAGCAATGTGGCCTGTATACTCCAACATTTGCCCACCCCTGGTGTACACGTTGAATGCTAACACATGAAAAATTACTTCCATATTTGTCCAAACCAAGAATGGATTTTGCACAGGACTATTTTGGTTCTGGCCCTCAAATTCCTGGCACCAGAATTCTTTACCCTAAGTGTGTCAACATGGTATACATGCAACTGTATGGACACTTCTATCTTCCTCTCCCATAATATGTACATGTATTTGTAAGTGAAAGTCAACAGTTCAAGTCCCAAAGTGAGCTTCGCTCTACCAAAGTGTACGCTACTATACATCTGCTAGCTTTTTTAAGATGGCAAAAGATCCTTTTCCATGAGCCCCTTCCAACTGAACAATTGTAGAACTCCATTTTAGATCTTTTGAGGTACTTAACATGGATGCTATTGAATTATTTTTAAGGCCTCATTGGCTGAAGCAGGAGAAAGGTAGTTTTAAGAAAAGGACTAATAAGCTATAGTTCATGAAACTTTTATGCCACAATAAACCACTTATTTAGGCATCATGCGGCTTTTAACACTAAAACAGAATATTTCCATGTTCAATTCTGCCCTTCTAAAATTCTGTGACTACACCTGTTAAGTGAGAATGCTAGAAATATCCTGAGTTAGATATACCCTCAAAGTTTTGCAAGAGAATCTGTGTAAGTACTCATGGGAAAACATGCTTCATTCTAAAAAGATAATCTGCCTTAAAAGAAATCTGATTCTCTTTTGTCTACAAAGAGATTTCAACACAGACCAGCCTTAAATATTACTTAATGTTTTCTTTATTTAAAAGATCATTCACAAAATACCATATCCATAAATTTACTTTTTGTCATGAAGCAGAATGTGTTAAGTGTTTGGAAATTTCTCTTTACACATTTAAAAGTCAAATGACTATAAGTGAGTCTTGCATGGGAAGTCTTGTTTTAGCTCTTAAAATCTTGGTTCTTCCGTACTTTAATAAAACAGAAGAAAGATTCTTTGATGGATTTCATTTGGAACACAACCACACAGACACACAATGCATGTCTTAAAGAAAATTAAATGTTAGACAAATGGTTCTTATTCTTAGACTTAGACAAGAGGGGGGAGAGAACAGAGAAGCTCTTTCCGACTGGTGTTCTTCTGTCCATTTTGGGTTATCCAAATTAATATCACCTTTAGGTACGTGCCAATTAATTCTTCAAATTAGGACACATTTTCACACAGTGGATGTGTTTTATTTAAAGGGGGAGAAAGAAACATATGCCTGCTATTTTCCATTACAATCTATACCAAACTAGATACTCTAGCACTCGTATCCAACACTGCATGAGTTCACACACTACTTAGATTGAAAGCTGCGACCTACAGGTGAATAGGCAACACTCTGCTCCTCAGGATTGCAGAACTGTTCAGCACTCCTTCCTTTAAAATTTACCCTTTTGTTTCAGCAGAATTTGTTGGGTTTAAAGAGTAGCGGCTAATGGACTTCTGCTAAGCAAGGCAGTTAACCAGGCCTCAGTGCCATTAAGAGATCAACCAAAAAGACAGAATAACCATTCCATTTCCACTACAAGAGCTAACTGCCGAAGCGAAAGCCAGTCGTGACGCAACCAAACGCTGCAGTTAAGACAGTTTCTTCCAAAAGAGAGCCCCACCCCAACAAATAGAACAGAACAAAACAAAAAAACTTTTATTGGTTTAAGAAACTGTAGTTTAAAAGTTGTTAGCAAGTACGTAAAAAAAAAATACAAGCAAACGCAGGGGTAGACAGTCCTGGGGGGGGGGCTACAGTAGGCACAAAGCTGGACAGCACTGACCTGTGAGTGCCAGTGACAGTTATACAGGCCACAACAAGAAGGCAGAGGGGCTGCATCAACCGCTCTCAGTTAAGTTGCTGACACACTGCCTCAGGTCTAGACAGGGATCCGCACAATGCTCTTGCCAGGGTGGCCTCTCCTTGATTGTGTGGCTGTTTCAAACCTTTTAAAGCTGCCAGGTGAGGGGACTAGCTATATATTTTCCAAAGTTCCTTAATGGCAAAAGGGTGTACTCCTATTTAAACTCTGTGCTGCATAGGCTACTTCTACAGGGACGGTGATCTAGGACTCAAGATGTCTTCTACTTGGCCGGGACTCGTCTTGAGTTGAGGGCCACGGGGGGGGGTGTCATACGTGGCAAGCATGCAGGGGGCACAGAAACTCTGTGGAAAGGAGGAGGGGATAACTGGGAGGACTGGAGTTTAACCCATGTGTGTCTGGGAACCGGAAACACCTGGAGAGAAGGAAGAAGGTGGAAGCTACACCTCAGGTGAGAAACGCCCACGTCCACGGAGCAGGGCAGTTACTTAACTGGCTAGAAGCCATGTGCTGGGAGGGTAGTGAACTGAGGTGAGGAAGGGGGAGAAACTTAAGACAATGCAGGCACTAGATACAGCAAAGCCAAGAACGTACTAAAAACCACTTGTTAACAGCTGACATGCATTCACAAGCTCTGGTTTTGTTTTTTGATTTTTTTTTCCATTTCTGTGTCGAGGAGGACAAGTGTCAGATGGCAGGAACGGTGGCCGCAAGGTTAATGTTCTGAGTACAGTTAGACACTCTGGGCTGTCTTGCTTTTTCTCCCACCCCCACCCAGTCCCTCCCACAATTCCATCCCCCCACTCTCGCCCCCCTCGAGCTCATTCCTGCTCTCCTTTTACTACTTCCTCCCGCGGCTTGGCTCCACCAAAGATTGCTGAATTGGGGTTGGCTACTTGGTTGAGGGGAGTATCAACTGTCCGGGGCTTGAGCTGAAGTCTGGGCCGCTGGGCTCTTTCCTCTGCAAGAGAAAAAACATTTCTACTTGAGCTGTTTCCACAACCTGAGTCAGTGAAACCATCCACATAAAGTGGTACCACACCTACATACACTTTCTACCCACCCACAGTTTGCAGTCTTGTGCAATAACTACATAGATCTCAACACACACACAAGGCATATATGGTATGCACAAAGTTTACAAAGCTTCAGTGAACTGAAGGCATGTAACAAATCTGAATAAAATATTTAGGTTCAGGTGTTCTGTTCGTACAGTTTTATTGATGTTTCCCACTTAAGGTGAATCTGTCATGGAGTTTTCTTGGCAAGATTTGTTCAGAGAGGGTATGGCTTTGCTTTGCTTTCTTGCCCAAGGTCACCCAGGGGGTTTCCATGGCCAAACGGGGATGTGAACTCTGGTCTCCAGAGTCTAATTCCAATGCTCAGACCACTATACCACTTTTGCTCTCTGTTCATACATTTAATAGGTCTTCATTCCAAACCTACATACATAGGAGACGAAACAATTTCACCGTTTTCAAATACTGGAGCTTTGTTCTGTTTCTAATTTTTTTTCTTTTACTTTTCCTGCTCCTCACAAACTGATGAATCAGAATGTCTCTTTACAGTCCAGGTAGTCCTACAGTCTGTGAGTGTGTTTCAGGACCTTGCAGCATTATTTGTAGCAGTATTTTAAAAAGTAACTTAAATTTCTAATTGTTTCCTGAATAAACTGTACCTTTAGTGTATCATCCTGATAATTTATACCAAGTTATGCAGAGTTTATTTTACATGCTTAAGTAACAAACTGTCTTTCAATAAATTGCCACCCCCCCAGAAAAAAATGTTGCTTCCATGTACTTAAAAATTCTAAAGGTTTTACATCTCAATGAAGCCTTAAGAGAGAAAAGACCACCTTCCCTAAAAGAGCAATAAAAGCACAAAACTTCCAGGGGTGGAGCACTTATGTTCTCTCCATGCATCTATTGGAATCAGCAAAGTGCAGGCCCTGGGCTGTATGCAACCCTCAGGGCTGTTTTGCGTGTGTGTGCGTGTGTGTGGTGGCCCCCAAAGGTCAATCCATTTGCCCAGTGAAATAGCGCTAGGTGGTATAGGTGATTCCTTCCATGTTCTTTGTGCCTAAAATGGTTCAGAGGCCCCACAAATACGGCAAAACGCCCTCCCTGAGGGTATTTGGGAGCATTATAGGGCAAATTTTTATCTTCTGCAAGAGGGGTTGGCGGGTTGATGTAGTCTTCCAAGGAGGGTTAAGTGGTCACCTGCCCTCTACCAGTTGCCCAGCCTGGCTCACTCTCTCTGAACCTGTGAATGCAGGGTGTGCATTTGCACACCAAGCTGGATGTAGACTTTTATGCCTCCTTAAAAATTAAAGGCATTCCTCATTGTCTCTCTTAAAGCCCGATGTCTTCTGTGTATGCTACAACAAACAGGACAGCTATTCTAAAGCGACACCTTTCCAAGCAGAAGCAGAATGAAAGTATGCTCTCCAACAGCAAAGAGCCAACCAAGATTACAAGAAGGGGACAACAAAGTCCTTAACAAAGAAGCCTAGCCTTGCTAGTAGAAAGCCCTTTTTTTGTTGATGTGTTATATGGTTGAGTCCCTAGGTGGCACTACACGCAACTGCAGTATGGGTTGTTCTTTAGGTCCTTTTTTTATTTGACATTCCTTCAAGTTGACTATGACTTATAGTGACCCTATCAGTCACACGGTATTCTTGGCAAGATTTATTCTGAAAGAGTCTGCCACCACTGCCTTCTTCTGAAGCTGAAGGAATATGATCTGCCCAAGGTAATGCATTGGCTTCCTGACTGATCTGAACCCTGGCCTCCTAGAATTGTAGTCCAACATGTAAACTACTGCATCATGTTTTATGCCTTCTATAGGTGAGCTGTGGGAGAGCTTAAATATCCTAAAGGCACCAAATCCTGTCTCATCTTGGAAGTCAGGTCTGATCTTGGAAAGTAAGCACAGGCTGAGGGACTGCACATTCCTCTGTTGCTAACCTGCTTTCACAGTTCTCATAACTACTGGAGAGAGATGAGTCACACCTGCACACTTTGATTTTCTTTGTTTGCTTCTACACTGTATAATCCCAGGGAGTCCATCTGCCTTGCCTGGGGGGGTACATCTCCTCATAAATCCAGCAACTGGGAACTTGATCACCAACTGAGAGATAAACATTGATAGAATTTTTTTTGGCACCTCAGTTCTACAACTGGCTGTGAGGGGTTGCTGGATCCTATCAGTGAAAGAGTTGGAATGCTTCTCTGCTGTATTGTACTGTATTGCTGCATCATTTACCATTTACTCTGTATACTACAGTAGTAATATGTTTCATGTCCTGCACCGAAAGAACCTTTGACCAGGCCTGGAACTACACACAGTTCTGGCACGAGACGCCTTCCTTTTTTCTCTTCTTTTCTTAAAAAGACAATGGACTTTTTGAGTCAAAATGATCCAGCAAAACTTTGGTTCAGTTAAAATAGCTCAAAAATTTTAAAATGCTTCATCAACTTTGAGTGGTCGCTTCCAATCCATAGAAGACATGGAATAAGAAAGCAGTACTAAGAAAATAGTACTGTTTTAAAATTAAAACCTGTTTGTTTAAGTAATCCCTTACCTTAGCCTGAACGGAAAGACTGTTTTGATGTGGCAGTAAGTCTCCACATGGGAGGAACGATTTATACACAGAAGCTCATTCACTGACACTATGTAGAAAAACGTCAGCAAAATTTAAGAGATATTTATTGAAGCGGGCTTTAAAAGACTTTTACCACCATCAAAATGGCAAATAAAAAGAGATCTGCCTAGGTCAGGGGTGAAAACTAAATGATCCATGGGCCACATATAGCCTGTGGGTTGTGTGGTCCCGATACACCCCCCAAATGGCAACATTTGGGCCACAGCTTTTCTTTCACCTCCATGAAAGCCTAGAAACCCTGAACGCAGAAGTCACAGCTGGAAGTAAGAGAACACTGGTCGTTATTCCCAGCTTAGTCTGACTGAATCCTATGCAGAGATCTTCTACCTTACAGCTACCGTTTTACTTCTTCCAAGAACATTTCTTCTAACTAACTTCTTCTAACTAATCCTATACAGATCTAAGGGGGAGAAGGGGGGCTGACTCCACTGGCCAATCCAAATGGTTTTATATCAGAGTGAAGCTCCGCTAACAAATAAGTGGTTAGGCAAGATACACATCACAAACAGAAGCAGCTACTGTGATGGTGTCCTTATGTATGTTTAGATTGTTCCTATGCTGGGTATCCAGTGATCAGACAGGCAGGAGTGAAGGCTGATCTAAAGACTAAAGCTTTACCTCCATTACGATGAAAAACTGCTGTCTGAAGCTTGGGCTGCAAGGCCAACCCCACATAATAAATGCTTCCCTCAAATCAGGGGATAGGGTGATGTCTGGTCCACTTAGCTGTTCGCAGGCATACCTCAGTTAACAAAGAAGCTCCCTTTCACAATGTCTTTTGACACGTCCCATCCCCTTTCTCCTTTCTTTCCTCTGTCTGTAGCTGGTAGGTTTTTTTTTCCTTTTTAGAGCTACCATAGCTGAGCCTGCTTGCCTACAGAAGAAAGCGGGATCTCTTTCTGAACATGCACGAACAGCAAGAGAGAAAAAGAGAAAGCAGGGGGGTCTGCTTTACCAGCTTCTCCCTGCACATTCAAGAAACACAGACCTCTAACTCTCTAAGATCTCTAAGATGGAAGCCATAAGTGGAGCTTCATGCATGAAAAAAGTCATCCCTGGACACATTTTGGAAGTTTACCTGTCTCTTTTTTTAATTTTTTTTTATTTATGATAGAATATAATAGAATTATTGCAAAATCCAAGTATAAGTGTAACCTATAAGAAAAAAAAAATCTCAAATAAAGAGAAAGAAAAAAAATATACAAAGGAAAAAGAGGAAAAGCAAAAGCAATAGAGTACAGAAAAAAGAAAGAAAAATAGAAAAAAGGAAGAAGTAGAGAAAAGAGATATGGATTACAAAAAATAAATTGAGGACTTCCTCTCTACCCCAATTAGAGTTATTCTCTCCGTTATGTTAATCCAGAACCCTGTAATACCCAAGATTCCCATTCGATCCTGCTGTAAGATTCTTAACCTCCTATTGTTAATCTTATTCTTACTTTTTTCACTAATTAATCTTATTTTTCTAACTCTCCTCTGCTTTAATATAATGTCCCATACTTTCATTCCAGTACAGTATCACACCATATCTGGTTAAAAAAAAAATTAATTAATAGCCATTCTTAATACTTTGTCTTGTTTTCCCTTTAATTTGTAGTGACAGTACATCAATCTCCATCATATCAAAAAATTTCAAAAACCACAAGAGAAGTTTACCTGTTTCATTGCACATGTGCATTATTTTTATTATTACTGGTAGTTTTGAATCAAAAATTTACTCAAACTCGTTCTGCTGTTCTGTTTGTGGTGCAAGAACCTATTCCTATTCTCCCCATGTTACTTCTGCCACTGGTACTACATCTTTCGTTAAAGAATAATTCCCAGAAAAACATCTACTTCATTAACTGAGGTCGTAAACTCTTTAACCAACCAAAAGCACCCCTAAATAATCTAGCAGCTGATTTTTTTTTTTAAAGATTATTAATGAAAACTGAAGATGGCCAACATCCTCACAGAAGAATCATTTCCTTCTGGGTAAATGCTTCCAAGATGTCTGCTATGACACGTGTACAAAACAAGAGTATGCTTTCCTTTGGAACTATGGTTTCTTATATGCAAAGTTATATCTTATACCTTGGGAATATGCAAGAGCCCTTCCCTATTGCTGAAGCTTTGAGGAACCCTATCCTGCCAAAGAAAGTTTGCTTGTTTTTTGTTCAAAATGAGGATGCATTTTTTTTTCAAGCTAGAAATGTTCAGAAGTTCACACTTTTTTGGTGGTGGGGAATTTTCACTGTTACAAATAAAATACAAGCGTCAGACTTTGAGCAGCTATAACAAGTCCGCCAGGGGCAGCTGGCATAATTGCATTTCTGAGCTTTTGCCAAGCAAGCATGTGCTTGCCAAGCAAGTATTTGTGCTCTATAACAGGACTTAACTAGCATCAGCTGCAAGATGGGTCATCCGTTGCAATTCAGTTTGGTCACAAGGTAGGGGAAGAAAAAAGAATATTGCCTGCACACCTTCTGTTGGCTCTCTGAAATCCATGGAAGATCCACGAAGGGGAGGGCCATCTCTGAAGCGACCAGTGCCCCCCATGGGCGGGCCACCAGCTCGCCGGTCTCCGGGACGCGTTCTACCTCGGCCTCCCAGGAAGTCATCATCTCTGAAGCCTGTCAAGAGAAATACAGCAACCACTGTCAGTCATTTTGGTATCTCCCAAGCCAGTGAAAATCCTGCTCACCGAAGCAACCAGTGCAAGGGTCTCACAGAGAGGTATGTGAAGGATCTGCCAGGCACTTAGGTTACCAAGACATAAAAATGTTTAGTTAAGAGTAATGGGCTAGAGAACTGTAGACTTTGGTCAAATTGTGCTAACGGACAAGTAGAAAAGAAGTAATCTACTATTCTATATTTCTCTCTGCCAGAAACACAAATCTACTAGCACTGCATGACCCCTCAACTGCTCACTTTTTGTTGCAAAGTGAAGAGGCAGCATTTCAGAAAGAGTCTGGGGGAAATGCATGATGTGCCTCTGCTCATACCATGGTAGTACTTCTCTTGGTTGTAACTTGTCAGTAATTTTTTGCTTCCTTTAGGGTTACGTTGTTGTCTTAACCGATTTATTAAAAATGCCCTGGATTACTTCATAAGAAAAAGAATTAAACAGAATGCATACATGAGGGTGGAAACGATGTGGAAAATGAACACAATTGGGAGATACAACAACACAAGACTGAAATCATGAACTTATCAGAAATCTTCCTTTCTGAGGAGCTTCAAGCTTGGCTTTATTGAAGCAAGAATTTTAAGAGGCAAACAAGCAAGTCCATGACGCTTTTCTTCACTGTATTATGTGGTCAACTTTTATTATAACTAGGACTGGAGAACTGTCCATACTCACCACAAACCAGCTTGCAAAAGGATGCTAGAAATCCCAATTTTTATTTATTGAACGATGCCTAGCATCAATGCTTACAGACATTTAAGCTGGAAAATATGATGGTAAAAAGATAAAAGATTGAAAATGAGGAATTTGGGTTCACCAAGAAAAGGACCGGGTGGGGGGCAAACAGTAATCAAGCTTTGGAACACAAGATTATCTTAACAGATCCTGTCCACCAAGCACCACGTTCAGCATCTTCATGGTTCAATAAGAGAGCAACCCATCAGTGAGGTTAGTATCTGGATTCAAGGGCAACCAATACTACAAATCTCATGAGGACTCATCAGGTCACTATCTGTATAAGTGGGAGCAATATTCCTCAGCAAAGATATTGTGTAGGCTGTAATGTACAAAAAAGAATATAGTAATTATAGACTACACAGTAATAAACAGCAGTGAGCAAAAAAAAAAAAAAAAGGCATGCAAGACTGCATCGTCCAAGGCGTTTCTGCCGGGTTTATGCAGAATGCTCGGATCTTGGCAGCCCCATACCACAGACATAAACACATAAAAGATGCAGCATTCTTTGTTTTTTGCTAGAGAAAACATACAATTCAACATATCCAATGGAATGCAAAGCTGATGATGAAGTTAGTAAGCCTGGGGTGGGTTGGGGGTTATCTGGTCTATCCCTAGTGACTTCTCATCCAGTGAGCCTGAAACCTATTTTGAGAGTCAGAATTGCTTGATGTAGGAAGAGACAGATGAAAAGACAGAACAACACAGAATTTACAGTCCAGACGATATCAAGTTCTTCTGAAAGTGACTTAAGGAAGTATACTTACATCTGTTAAATGAACTTACTTCTATCCTAAATCTTCAAAGAATCCAACATTTGTCTATCCCATACAACTCTGGGCTTAGAAATTCCCCCAGTGAAATGGTAAACACATAAATGTGGCCATTGCCATGATCTCCAAAAATACAAGATGTCTAAACAGTGCTTTGGAATTCCACTTTACTAGAATTACTGGAACCTGGATTAGATGCACATCTGAAGGAGGGAGGCAAAGGACGTAAAAAAAAGGAAGAGATTGAGAAAAATCTCAGTAATATGAAAAAGTAGAAATACTGCTACCAGAATTGAAGTCATCTCTGGAATCCCATCCACCTCCTCGTGATTCCCGCGGACCTCCGCCCATGCCTAAAAAGAAAGCCACATTGCAAGCATGGGTCAATGGGGAAGGCGGGAAGTTCTGGAAGGTTCCACTTCCAATTGTGGAAATTCCAGTGCGCTCTCAGCCTAATGTAATCCTCATGTTCTCTAACACCAGGCAACTGTACTCTGCAGGAGAATGTGGCTAGATCAGAGGAAGGTTTGGCATCTGAAGACTTAGGAAAGGACAACACATTTAGCTCTCAAGGAATGGGACTAACCTAGGCCTGAGCAGAAAGGTATATCATGAGACCTGTGAAGTGCCAGCATCTTCAAGAAACACATACCTTTAAAGACTGCCTTCCTTATTTTCCTGAAGCCAGTTACTATGACACAAGGCTATACTAAGAAAAATTGGCCCACCTTTTAAGTACTGATTTTTTGTGCTGTACAATCCATGCAGCTGTTCTTAAATGCCACCCTACTATTCAAAACATCAACTCTTGTGACTGAAATACATACTCAAGCCATAAGGTAGCGCATTAGCAAACCAAGAATCTTGGCATGAGTTACACCACATGACCATTTTTCCTTTTGGTTCAACAATTACATCAACCATGATTTTAAATTATTAACAGCTCTGTCGGCGCCATGATCAATGGAATGCAACAACATATTTACATAGTCAATTAGCCTTCAACAGAAGAATAGTGGAAAAAGGCTTTTGAACTCACTTTGCTGCCTTTTTACTACATAGTAGACTCACATCCAAACTCAGAAAAGGGGCAGGAAGAGCAGATCTACTAAATCCGCTGGTAGACCTCTTGGTGGTTTACAGTAGATCCCAAAGGGGTTCTAAGGGGGGAAATAGGACTGGGACAATCACTGCTGGCCTTTTACTAACCCCTTCTCTCAGCCTGAGTATAGTGTTTCTCAACTGTAAAACATGAGTCAGTTGCTTCCGACTAGGTGCTCACTCAGCTCTCCCGACCAGAGAAATGTGTTAGAAGTGCTGATAGGAGGGGGCATAACTCCCATGCAGATGTATATTCATCCCTATGGATAGCTCATGGGGTGTCTTATTTAGTAAGACTTCAGAGTTTGCTTCCTGAACCACCATTTTACGCCTGGATTTACTTGGCAGACCTCAGTGTTTTAAGTAAAATATGTAAAACAAATCCTGCTAGCCTGACATCTGCCCACCCCCTTAGAATACTGCTTTGTAATACCTCTCTGCTCTGGATGCCTCTGTCTGGCAAAACAGGGACCCAGAGATATCACAAGCCCAAGCTCCTCTAATCCTGGCTACGCAAGTTTATAGCTTTCCAGAACAAAGAGGACTGCAAAACTAGAAATGAAGCTGATTAAAATAGCCTAGGACTGCTCAGTGGAGTCACGAGAAGTTCGTTTTTGAAGAGGCTAATTTGTTCCCTAAGAGGTAACAACTTACCTGTTAATTTCTATTTTAGAAACAAAACCTGAGGATATGTCATGCTTATCTTGTCTTTCTACACAGATTTAAACTGCTTGCTTAATACAAAATTATTCAGAATAGCTGGTATATCTCAAAAGCTGACATAATTCTGCCCCTGGAGAAGCCAACTCCACTCTTCTGGATGTTATTTTAATGCAACTCATAATCCCTCAACACTGGCTATACTGGCTCAGGCTAATGGGAGTTCTCCACACTGAAACATGTTGTGTAATATGGCATTTGTCTATTACAATGTTACTATGCACAAACTGGCAGCTCCCTCAGCAGGTTTACTAGCATGCCGTTCTTCAAGCGCTGAAAGTGTTATAGAAAACATTTGTGCCCATGTTGAAAATGCAACGTAAGGTTCTTGGACAGCAAAATGCTTGCATCCTCCTTTCTTATAATCCAAGGAAGCAGAAGGGATAAATTCTCTCCAATTTCTTTCATGTACAGGAAGATGCTGACAGATCGAAGCTAATCAAAATACACAGCTGCATTCTCATGGACTGGAAAGGAAATAGATTTTAGTTGAAGAATCAGAACAGACTACCAAGGCCATCTATTTCAACCACCTGGTAATGCAAAAAAAGTATTATTACAAGATCTGGCATGATATATCCAAGTACTGCTTAAAACCCTCCAAAAAAGGAGAAAGCCTACAGTGTGCTTTGTACTCTCAGAAAAGCCTTGACATTTAGTAGAAATTTCTCCTTTCTGTACTTTGTACCCTTTGATTCCACTCCTCTAATATCTGGAATGGTAGTAAAATATTATGAATCAGGTATGTGACGGCCCTCTAAAATGTGTGAACATGGCCCTTGTATCCCCACTAGTCTCAAGTTCTTCTGTGGGTACCAGATTTTGAAGTGCCAGTCCTTGAAACTCTTTGATAGACTGTTCTGGGATTAAGAGGAGCTCCCTTCTCTGCCACCATTCTTCAATTTGCTATAACATTCCTAAGCTGAAGGTCACAAAGACTTCTTCCCTGGGTCTGTGCACGCTTATCAAATTGCCTTTTGCATTATCCTTGGATGAACTCAGGTTATTCAACAACGCTTGAAGACCATGATTGTACACTGGCTGTCACTTTGTGTTACACACATACTGACCTCCCTCTGCTCCAGATGGCACTAAATGCACCCATTACAGTTTGCAATGTACAGAATTTAATTTAATTTAAAATGTCACCTCTGTCTTCTGGGCCTCCACCTTTCCTGAAACCAAAGCCTCCTTTATCTTGTTTCCTGCCCTCAGCTATGTCCACTCGGAGCGACCGGTCGCCCAAAAGCTGTGGGATAGGAAGGAAAGAAAGTTTACTGCTTGCCAGGTAGATTCCAGAAAGAATTACAAATACATTCCGTAACCCATATGTACTTACTGCTCCATCATATGTCAGAGCTTCTTTAAGTGATTCAACTTCATCAAATTCTACATAACAAAATCCTGTAATATGAGAAAACAAATGAAGACATACTGAGCAAAAATAAATTTTGAGACCAGGACTCTTGGAAAGCTGTAAATTAAACACAGCTAACATCAGACACAAAATAGGTATACAAACTGATCTGGCTCCCTGACACTACCACTCCAGTTCCCAGCTTGGCCTTGGCCTCCACTAACAATACAAGGAAATAGGACAAATGGGGAGACTAATTCATGAGCAAATCTGCCCTCACACAAGCCTCCCCAACAGCTGAGATCAAAACCCCTTCCTTTACTGGATGCTGTCACCTGCAGACATTAGACAAATAGCTACTAGAGAAGGCCTTTTCCAATGCAGGCTGCACTCCAAATCACTCAACTCGCCTCAAATCCCAAGGAGACCCCCCTAGTCCTGATGCCACTAGACAAGACCTAACCACTCAAGGGTTCTGAGTGGCTAATCTGTTTTCTACCAGGGTTGTGCTTTGGTTTCACAGCTATGTCTTTTACAGTAGTTTGAATTTTTTTAAAAAAATATTGCTGAACACCTTTTGAACTGTGTTCTTTTCAGACAGTTTTTGTTGCTATTTTTCATTTGCAGAATTGCTTTCAATTTTTGATACCTTGTTAACTGCCTTGAGCATTCTTCTCAGAGATCAGAACCTCATGCCAGCATACATTTCAGTCCCTCTCCCTGAGCTGTTTTAAGAAGCAAAGTTATACAGGGAGGAACATACTGAGTGCATGTGTTCTGTAATTCTTGTAATAGCTCCAGTGCCTGATCTTCTCCCCTGCCTCGGCTGGCTTCAAACAAGAGGAAAGTGGTCTTTTGACTTCTTGCAGTAGAATTACTGCACTGTGCCACTCTTAACCAGCTCCTCCTGTTCTGGCAATCAATGGTTTGTACTAACAGTCAGTAGGCGTTTCACAAACGAGCATCATGGGGAAGTAGTGCCAGTGAGCCCTTACCAGACTTGCTTTGGGGCAATTTCCCCTACTTAAAAATATGGGCCTCCATGATTAAATACAACTGGGACTGGTAACAAAACCTTGCAGTATGGTACGCTTGCACTTAGGGTGCCATCCATCCATGCCTTCTTCCAGAATACTTGATTCCACTCATCTTACCCCACATTCTACAATGACTGGTTATACTCACTCCTTACTGGGGTTTCTGAGGAGATTCCCCCCTCAGTATTTCCCTAACTTCTGCAAACCCCTAGGGACATCCCCAAGATCTCTTTCCTGTTTCTCAGCACATCTTTTTTGGCTCCTGTCCTAGAAGGAAAGTGGGATTTGTGTCCTTAGCCATCACAAAATTCAGCACCTAGTATAATTTAAAGCTTAAGATGATTCATATACCTCAAAAGCTGGCACATCTCTGCCGCAAGGGTGGGCAACCTAGCCAATTCTTGCCTTAGTGGAACGATGCACTATAGAATTTTCAGTTGATATGTAACTGGAAGTCTAGTACTCTTTACTTCCTGAATTTTTGGCTCTTTTTGAGGGGGGTTAGGGAGTCTAAAAACATTTTTTTTAAAAAAATGTGGGCCGGAGGTTTTTGAGACATAAAAAGGGATCAGGGCCACATGGAGCCTTCAAGCTACACCTTCTTCCCCTGGATCTATAATAAGACAGCAATAGCCAGCATGGAGAAAGCATACAGTAACACTCACCTTTGAATTTATCTGTTTCTTTGTCTCTGACTAACCGGACGCTCCTTACGCTGAGATCCTTAAAGATAGCATCAATGTCTCCCTGGACTGTGTTGAACGGAAGGTTGCCAACATATGCTGTGAAGGGGGGCTCTGTTGGAAGCTCTTTCTGTTTACGTGGGCCAAGACCAGAACCACCACGAGACCTGTTGACAAGAGCAGAGGCTTTAAGAGATCCCTTTACAATCAAGGAAGAGCAGCCATATCTCCCACAAAAATCAGCTGTACCGAAGCACTTGGGCACTAATGTATTATGATGCTTTAAACAAAGTTGGGAACAGCAATTTTATAGGATTTTTCAAAGCCAAAGTTAAGCAGCCCCCCCTCCCTCCAAGATAGCATGAATCCACTAGAGAATGTGGGAGACAGAAGTAGACCACAGGCACTATGATGTAGCAGAAATAGGCAGTTTAAAAGACTGCCAACACAGGAGAAATTTTCAAATATAGGGTCCTCCAGAGGTTTTGGGGCTACAATCTCCACCATTCCCCAGCCAGCATGGTTAACCATTGCCCACGCTGGCTATGGCATAGAGTTGTAATCCAACATGCCTGAAACACCAGACTGGAGACAAATGGAACAGAGGGAAGGGAAAGACATGAGAAGGGCAGAGAGAGCAAGAGAGATCAAGACAAAGAAAACACTGTATTTTAGAACACATATTACAAAATGTAGTTATTACAGACTGGTTTATAGTAACTATATTGCCTGATGAACTGGAGGCATATTTGTACTCAACTATCAAACAATTAGCTAAATGCTACAGTCAGAGAAGAGCACATGCAGCTATGTGCAGCTCTCAGGAGGATAGCCACCCATAAAAGTGATCCATAAGTAGCACCACTTCTGCCACACAGAAAATTATCTAAATCCATATTAAGCAGCCACTGCATTTTCAGTTTTCCACATCTGTCACTGTATAGTGTCACAGAGCTAGCTAATGCACCTCTGCCAACAGGGAATCTTCCTGAGTTCAGCTATCCTGCAGATAGGACCATGGATTACAGCTATGCACCTAGAGGCTGCGTTGTTGTCACTGTCGTCATCATCTACTGACACAGCGCTATCACTGTACAAGGGAAAAAACCCAACAAAACAGTCCCCTGCCTTCAGGCTTACAATCTATATAAGACAAGACACACAAGGAAAAGGGAATGGCAGTGTGTGAGGGGATTAAGCCCAGCAGATACTGACTTTTTCCCCTCCACGGTCACGGCAGTAGCAATTGGGACAGAGGCAGGGCCTTCCATCTGCTTCTGGGTCCAGGCATAATGGAATTGTGTCTGCTTCTTTTCCTTTGCACATTTACTTTAAAACGGAAACACACTGAGTTAAGCCTCATCCAACCTGGTCCCTCTAGATGCAAAATAATTATGTATCCTGCTAGTGTAGGCAGAACACTGTGAGGAGACACAGGAGAGGATCTCCTCTGCTGTGGCACTCCAGTTATGGAATACCCTTCCCTCAGAGGCCTGGCTGGTACCAACCCTGGTGCCAGTTTGGCATTAAGTAGAGACTCTGGGGCCATTTGATATCATCTGAGTCTGCACAGCGATTATAATTTTAAGCAGAGTATGGTCTTGAATTGTTTTAGCTGGTTTTTAAATGGCTTTGTTTTTATTTGCCAGGTTGCTTAATATGTCTTTAGTCTATTTAAATTACTCTGTTTTAAACTATTAAAATTGACTTTATTGTATGCCGTCCTGAGATCCTTGGATACAGGATGGGAAATATATATTTCAGTAGATACTTACATACATACTCGGGATTATAAGAAATCTAGTATAGCACATCTAGAGGACACCTAGTTCATGGAGGCTGTAACAGGTTCAAGTAAGCAACTTCTAATTTCAAATTGTAGTCAGACATAATGAACACCTAGAAAAGTATCTGATATTGGCATTTTAACCCAACTTTAGATGCCCTTCATTACACACTCATATACATCCAACTTCTGCATTTGACTAATAGGTGGAAATGTCTTCAGAAGTGGGAAGCTACTGCCTCAAAACATATACATTCGTAAGCACTCCTGCATACCCAACACTAAAATTTTCTACTGGCTGTGGGCCTGGCTGACATACTAACTGGAGCAGCATGATGCCTGCCTTCTCTTGGTATGGATCCCACATTCCTGTGTCAACATTTGTAGGCCAGAGCCAAATATAAGAGGTGAAGTGATTTCTTTCTAGGTCTGATACAGAGACTGTTGTTGATCTACATATCCTGCTACCCTTCTTCATGCCATGGAATATTCACAGTGCTTAAAATCCATGTATAAATGGGAAGAGCACAGCAGGGAATGGCATACAAGATTCTATGATTTTTGCTAACCCTGGCAACCAAGCCATAAGAATAACCATCAGACTCTGACCCCAGTATGGTACAACTGGGAGAACTCAAGGGTCTCTTTAGAGCCAAATTTGAAAAAGCAACTCCTTCATCCCTCTTCTCTGTTCCAGAGCAGGAGTGGCATGGGCCAGGGGAAGGGTGCTCCCTGGTAGGTCCTGTGCTGATAAGGAGCTCCAGTTGCCCTTCAAAACAGAGAACACTGGAAGCTTCTATTAGTCAACTTTCCTAATTAAGAAATTTGAATAAAGTCAAACTTAAACCCCTTGGAGGACCTATAAGGAGACTGTTGTTAGTTCTAAGTAGAGTAGACCTATTGCATCAATGAGCTTTACCTATCTGTTGACTCTACATTCAACAACGGATTGAATGAATCCATGCCGGCTGGGAACTAACCAACAGTTTTGAAACCCGAGTTTGTTTTCAAACTGTATTGCCTTATATGCTAGCAGTTATCTATATACTGGAGATATCACAAACTTCCCACACCCAAAGCATGCTCAGTGAGTCATGGAGCTTTCTGGTTAATTGTGGATCTGGTTCTTTCTAGGCCTGCTTTATGGCTGAAGTTCCTCTCTGAATTCCAAGGATAATACACCATATCCAACACTTTAGGCATGAGGTACTGTCTATAGCTATACTCAACAATTTACCTGTGAGTAGCCCTGTTGGGCAAAACAAGAAGCAGAGTATGGTTGCACTGATATCTCAGTGTAGGGCATCTTTATGTCAACTGTGGGAAGAGCCCTGCTGGACTAGACCTTAGGTCACTCTCCTTGGTCAATTAAAAACCATAATGAAACAGAAAAGGGATCTGCTTGCTCAGGCAGCTTTCCTTAGTTCCCATAACATATCTCCCCATCTACAGGGGTCTGAGACCCTCTAGCTTTTGCAAGGCTCTTCTTTCCATCGCTACAAGGCCTCTGGCCTTGTCCGCCACGCCAGCTCTGCTGCCAGGGCTGGTTCTAAATACGGACACAGGATGGTCCACAAAATCGCCAAGCAAAGGGCAACAGGTCCAGACAAGTTACAGCATCAATTACAGGTACATGAGTGGTTAAGCCCCCAACACAATGACTAAGAGAACAAGTTACTTTTTCAATAAGCCAATGTGGCATTTAAGTCTGGCACACCAGAACTGCAATCAATCAGTTAACAGAAATGACAGAGAAACAGACAAGAAAGAACAGATTCACTGGCAACCATTAAGGTGAACACCCAAGATAAAGTCCTAAGATGCTGATATTCAAATTGAGACTAAGTTTGCTTCAAGAGTCAACTGGGAACATCACACTGAGTGGAGACAGAGAACAAGCTTCCTTGAACTGGAGTCATGAACGGGAACAACTGAAGATGAGTTTGTTATGCAACTTTAAGGAAGTTTCTTCTCTCCATTGTAAGGAAGTACTTACACAGGGACAGAAAATGGTCTTTCCCCTCCAGGCAGAAGCTTAGATATATTTTATTTATCTAGCACACAGGTGCAACAAGGCAAACAGGGAAGAAAACTAAATGTTCAAAGCAGATATGCATCTTATGCCCAATCCTGGAATTAAATTTAGCCTTAGTACCATTATTTCTTGCCAGGAATTCTCACAATCTACTTTGATCTGCAGCTTTTTGCGCTGTATGTTTAGCAAATACAACTTTTACCTCTCCACTGAACACTGTATGAATCACAACTTTCTCAGTAAAACACAGTTTTTCTGATCCTTGATGCTTTCAGGGTAGTGTTGTAGGAAAACCTGGAATGCCCCAAGAGTTTCAGCAGTTCTAGGAAAGAGCAGTAAGGGAAGTCAAGCATCCTGACAGCTCCTCTATGGTTACCACCATTCCCTCACTGCACAGACTCATGGGAAACAGCAGGATATACTCTAAAGTGCACTCCAGTTGGAGAAAAAGTCAGAATTATGTTTACAGATTCTTTTTCATTGCACACGTTTGGTCTCATGTAAGTCTTCTAGTGCGGCTTACATGTATCAAATGATATTACAATGAAACTCTGAAGTTACAAAAACTTACCAAGACAATAAACCAAAGACTTCACAGTTGTTTAAAATACCAAATACAAACTAAGAAGCTGTTCTGTAATGGATCCATCAATCTACATCTGATTAAACAAGCTTCATGTAATAGGTGATCAGTTGAAGATGAGAAGTGTGGACATCAATGGCAAGCACACTTCTACGAATATTTATTCAGACATCAGCCTCACTGGTTTAAGTGCGCCTTACTTCCAGATCAATTGTGCATGGCACGGCAACCTGAGCATTACATCCAGTTATGGCTGTCACATGTTAGAAAGTTTAGCTATTGGGCCATGTCCTGAGAATAAACAGAAAGGGGATGGTTTTGGAAGTCAACTTCCATAAGAAATGATTAAAAGAGATAACTTGGAGCCTGGAGAAGGTAGTATAAACAACGGCAAGGAATTATGGTGCAATAAGGTATGCGCAGACGATCTAGGCAAGCTGACATTAAATTCACATGGAAGAAAATGTAACAGACAAGACTTCTAATAAAAAGAACTGACAGCATATTTCATTGCAAAACATCAAAACCTTTAAGCATACATTTTCTTGAGAAAACTCCCCTCAACAGTCTTCAACCATCTTGTTGTGTTGTCAGTTAGGGCGGTTCAAGGGCAGGAAAACTTTCTCCTACTCTTTCAGTGTGTGAGGTGATCAGGCTAACAGAATGAGTGAGTACAAAGCTTAGGGCAACTTAAGTTTAACACCATCCTTTCATATCAAGATTAGCAACATATCTAACAGGCTTTGAATTGCAAGGGCATAAATCCAGTCTATCACCCTGAAAGCAACTGTCAGACCTCCACATCTGTGGGCTTGACTTTCACAGATATGATTTGACTTTCACAGATTTGATTATGTGCAAGTTTCTCCAACCCCTGCCCCTCCATTTCAGGTGCTTCTTCTCTCTCAGTGGCTCGGATCAGGCCACACAGCCCTTTAAAAACCCGTCACCCCCTCCTCCACCACCACCACCAGCAGCTGCCTGCTAGCTAAGGATAGCTTGCAGACTTGTTTCTCAGCACCATGAACCCTCTCCTGATGCCCTCCGCAAACCCAAGGAGGGATATAGACAAGAGAGAGGAAGTACAGGGCCATCACACCAAGCCTAGTCCCTTTCCCTGACCTGGTTTGGATCCTGGGTGCCCATTTTCCCCAGCAGGTCGCAGCCCCCTTCCTACAGGCACGCACATTTTGATATTTATGATTTTTCCACTTTTGTGGGGGTCCTGAGCCCCGAACCCTAGCAAATGTGGAGGACTGACTGTGCTTGGAACTACCAAGTATCCCAGGCAGATGAGACTGTCGGTTGCGGTTCCTAATCAAGATACCGACAGACAGTTAGAACATGACACACTGCTGTGTACAGGGAGGCTGCTTTATACTTCTGAACAAGAAAAAAACAGAAGGTAGACTTGGATCTATTGTTAGATTCTGCGCGATTGGCTGTTCAATCAGCAGATCAATAGCAGAGTTGACATCATGCTACCTGCTCTTCTCCCATCCTCACATTTTCCTTAACACTGAGTTTGCTGTAAAACATAAACCATTGTCACTTTCTTGCTTTCAATGCACGCTTTTTGCAGCACGGCTGGCCAATTATGGCACTGCATCAGAATTCCTGTCTATGTTAAGTTAGCCACAGGCCTCTAAAAGCCATACGTGGATGTGTAAGTTTATACTGCCTCTGCGCTACAATATTCTGAGTAATATTATGTGGCTTCAGTCATCCCAGAGATGCCTTTCTGCAATCCTTCTAAAAAAAATTAAAACTAAAAAAATTTTTTATTGGTATGTTATCCCTGCCATATATTCTGCTAGTGCAGCAACCATTTAGGTAAGTGGTACTACATTCCTAAAGAAAACATCACATGAGCACAAAAGGAATACATTCAGAGAACAATGACACACCACAGGATGAAACGAAGAGCAAAACTTTTGAGTTAGGAGAAAAGTGCCTGAACACATACTAATGACATTAAAAAAAAAAACTAATATGGAACAAATACATAAGTGCCCAAGCAATTATCCCATTGCTATCAGAAAGTCAAAATACCTTCCAGATAAGGTTAATATGTTCACAGTTATTTCATCCCAAAGAGCCACTAGCCCCCATTTTAAATACATTTTCAAAGATATGAAGGAATGAATGGTCTCCATTCAGTATAGGTGAATCTTACCTAAGATTTTCTAAGGGAAATGGATAACATAATCAAATAGAAATCTCAGTATATATACAAAGCAAAGATTACAGACTATCCACACCTGGGAGCAAGACTATACATTAAATACTGCAAGATGGACTCAGTCTCATTAAGGGAGACTAAGGAGAGAGGGAGTAAAGTACTGGTCTTACTTCTGAGACTGGTTCTTTATCAGAAAAGTTACTTCCTTTAAATGAGCAGAGAGCTCTACATTAATATCTATTCTAAAAATTTATAAATATCCAGTATCAATAGATCTCATCAAAGCATTCACTAGAACTATCGCACAACCCAACAGCTCAAGAAAGTCTCATCTAGTAGAGGGTTCTACAAACAGGGTGACAAAATTCAAAATACCTTGTCTGGTTCCCCTGCCCACATCTGACAGCATGAAAACTAGAGAAATGTATTTACTATGCATGGGTAGCCCATGAGCATGCAAGCCAATGCCTTCCAGATGTCCTGGCCTACAACTCTCATCTTCCCTGACACAGACTAACTGTAAGCAGTCCTAAATATATGAAAAACAACTTGCCTACGTATGCTATAGCCATTCTTGTACAATGGACTTCAAACGAGATACAGGATATGTCAAAACAGAATACTACACTTTTACTACAGGCTGAAATATTACTGCCTCCTTTTCTTAGCTACAAAAACCTATTATGTCATTACAAGAAGAATACAATTGGATTTTCAAGGGGGGCTCCACCTTTTTGTGATAAAGTTAAAATGAAAACTTAAGGAACTATGAGATACCACAGATGTAATAGCATGCAAGAATGCCCATCAGCATTTCCCTCTGTTTTTCTTGCCTCTTATGTACATCTATAATAAAAGAATTTCTGTATGTCTGAGGCAGCCATACTTCATCATGACAAGACCTGGACTTTTGAGGGGTGAGATTACTCAAACTTTGCAAAAGTATTTTTTGTTCCTGTCCTACTCAAAGAGTCCAGTTCCAAGCTGAAATTTCAAATGGGGGAGGGAGTCCTTGAAAAAAGGAGGGATGTCATAACTTGTCAGGAAATTATAATAAATGCCCCAATATTTGATGTTGGTTGGTTGTTGTCCGAACTCCAGGTTTCAAAACAAAATTCCCAACTGGTGGGAGCTTCCTAGCATCAGAGACGAGGGGCTTACTATAACTCATCTGGAAATAACCTTTTAAAGGGCTAAAAAACACAAAGGGCTTTCTGCTATAAGGTTCCTGAGAACAGGAAAATAGGAGGTTTCACAGACCTCTTCTGGAGGTACAGAGCAGGGCAGTGGCAGGTAAACTTCAGCTACCTGATTTTGATCTTGTACTCATTTATTTCTGTAGTATTTTGACCCCACAGGAACTCCACTGGATTTCAGGAGAGAAAACTGGTCCATGCCTACAACAGTGTCTGTTGGTACAGAATGACAGGTATTCTACAATACCTAAATATCCAAAACCAAAACACATCCAGAACATTTGTTCTGGATGGTGGATAGACCTTTTTGTAACAACTGCAATCAACATAATTTTTGTGTTCAGAAAATATTACTGCTATTTCAAACTAAAGAAAAAAAGTAGTTGTGACCTCCCTCATTAGGAAACAGCCATAAATCTTGAAAGAAAACAGCCAGTTTTAAAATATCTGCCAGAAGGTCTAGCATTAATACGACCATGGGGCAATTTTCTACTCCAATAGCAAAACAGCCTTCACTGAACAGCTTCACTGAACAAAGTGTTCCCAGTGAAGGGTCATTTTTTATGTCAATTAATCTACAATCAGAGTATGATACCTAAGTGCTGCAGTTTTTCTTGCAAACAAAATTTCCATACATGCTGTGGAGTTCTGTCTGTTTTTTTTTTAACCTACTGTCCTTCTATAGAAATAACATTAAGGGGTGATTATGCTGGATGGAGCCAACATACATTTAGGTCTTTGGTTAGCACAATTCCAACTAGGATTCAACTAGATTATCATCACATTGTAACCAAGACAGTCTTGTTATGATGTTGCCTGTCTAAGTGTCTCCTTTCAGAGGACATAACGGCTTAGCATCACAGTACCACTATACATTTATGGCATATTTTCCCTGATTAAGTTGGCATACAGTACCAGGATGTACAATTAAGCCTGAACTCAACCAGCTGCACATTAACAGTTAGCGCTATCCCTGATGCATGACAATAGCAAAGCTCTTCAACAAGCATAACCCACATGTCCTGAAAGGCAGGCAATTTATGAAAGACTCATATCTCATCACTGCTCTGAAATGACAGTGTCCAAGGGAGGTTGGCTACAAGCCTCCAGTGCACTATGGTCTCTGTGACATACTTCTGCCAGGGTTAGCATACAAATTCAGCTCAGCAATGACACAGGGCTTCCCACATTTTTACCTTGGTGGAATTCCTCCCATTATATGCCATGCAGTAAAGAATGATTTCTGTGGGGAGCAGTTCAGACATTTCCATTTCCCACTTTGCATTCTTTCGGCCATGAGTGTTCCCATACAGTGGCTGGCAGCCTGTTAGGGACATCTGTGCTATGAGTATATGCAAGTTGTGCTACACGTGGACTATGTGAAATGGTGCTATCCAGCTGAAGACAACTTAAGAGAACCACTGCACATGCTGCAGCTTGTTAAAGTACATAAAGTAGAATGTGAATGTGCGTTCTTGAAGACAACCTGTATGCACCGCATGTTACAACTGCACTCTTACCAGCTTCTCCACATCATATTGTGATGGACATTTTTGTCCCAGAACAACATATTATGTGGTGGTGGGGTGGGGAAGACTATAATGGCAAATGCAGTAGATTTGTTGGGACAATTCTGTCCCAACTATTTCTTCTTTCCTGTTGAAGATGTGAATTGTTTAAGCACATTATTGCCATCTAGTCTCCAGAAATATGTGTGTGTGTGTGTGTTTATATAAAAAAATTAAAGACGTTTATACACACGTGCGCAGTATTCAATTTTAGAATGACAGCATATGCCACTATCATTCCAAGTAGATTGTTGTTGTGTGCCTCCAAGTCCCTTCTACTTGTGGCAACCCCAAGGTTGTGGCTTTCTTGGATTGAGAGCATGTGATGCGCCCAAGGTCACCCAGTGGGGTTCTGAGGCCAAGAGAAGGGTCAAAGTTCAGCACTCAAGCCACTAAACCATGCTGGCTTCTCCATCAAGTAGATTAGGATGAAGAAATTCAATGATTATAAAAATAAATCAAGCTCTTTTTAACTAAATGCCTACGGTTAATTAGTAAAATGTTGGGAAAGTTGAGATTCAAAGCAAATTTTATGAACCTACTCTTTGTATTATTACCTCCTTATCTCTTTTCCTCCACATGTTATAGTTCAGCTAGCATCCTAGAAACCACAGGCAGCAGAAAATAAAAAAAATCAGCCAACATAAAGACAGAAATTCACATTTTCAGAAGTCACGTAAGCATCACAGACTGATACACTAAAAGCCATCCCGGTATTTCTATTTACAACTACTGATCACTAGCCATTTTATATTATTTTTGTTACTAAGCAACCGTACCTCTTCATTTCCCATTTCATAAAAACGCTTACAATTCTAACTGGAATTTCAGCAATAACTAGCTGTCCTTCACATACATTGTTACACTGTCAGGTAAGCCAGAATAAGGTGCATTGATCAGTTGTCTCATGAGTAAATCCTCTGCATATTTGGTTTTGTAGATCACTGTATTGATCTCTTGTCTCACAAGAAAATCCTTGCACATTTACTCAGATGTCTACTGAGCTCAAGTAATTTACTACCAAGAAGATACATACATGATTCTGAATATTTAGTTTGCCTTTTTCATGTCCCCTGCTAAAACTATATTATGAGCTGGAGAAGAGGGGAGCGTAAAATTCCTTTTCAAAAAAAAAAATTCTTTCTAATTCCTGATCACTAATAAAGAGAGAGAAAAAATGTCTATAAAATCTGTTGTATAATGTCAGAGTGGGAATATAACCATGCCCCTGCGTGTGCATGTGCCTTCAAGTCATTTGTCAACATACGGCAACCCCATGGATTTCACAGGATTTCCCCAGGCAAGAAGTACTCACAGAATCATAAGAGTTGGAAAAGACCCCAGAGGCCATCCAGTCCAACACCCTGCCATGCAGGAACGCCCATCAAAGCACTCCCGACAGATGGCCATCCAGCCTCTGCTTAAAAACCTCCAAAGAAGGAGACTCCACCACACTCCACTGAGGCAGCAGATTCCACTGCTGGACAGCTCTGACCATCAAGAAGTTCTTCCTGAGGTTCTGGTAGAATCTCCTTTGCTGCAGCTTGAATCCATTGCTCCTTGTCCTAGTCTCTGGAGCAGCAGAAAACAAGCCCACTTCCTCCTCAACATGACATCCCTTCGAAACAGAGATGGTTCTGCAAGTTCCTTCTGCTTAAATTTAGTTTACAGCACCTGGTATTTGTTGGTGGTCTCCACCCAAGTCCTAACTAGAGCTGACCCTGCTTAGAATATCAGACAGGATCTAGTGCCTTTAGAAACCCCTATGAGCTTCATGGGGTCATCATAAGGTGACAGGCGATTTGAAGGCACATATGCAGCAGGGCTGTTGATGACAGGGTGACTTAAAGGTCTCTTTTTCATAGGGTCACCATAAGCTGAAGTCTACTTAACAGCAATTGACAAACATAAACTTCCCCATATACTGTACCATTTAACTGCCCCCCTTCCAAACAGAAATACAGCAGAGGAACATTTATCTCAAATTCTTAGGAGCTCCAAATTATTATTTCCTGTAATTTGAGCCTCCCTTACTAATATCACACTGCCCCCGCCCACTATAGAAAATCCATCCAGGAACTAAACCTTATTTTCAATCCACCTTTCAGACACTGCACACCTGATTCTGCCTGTCAAAAATGCCAGTTCTTTCCATCAACCCACCAAAGCCACTTTTAATTTCAATTACTGTCCCTCCTCATTTCCTAATGCCTTCCAAAAATTTCCACCTTCAACACCGTACCACTCCCGAAGAAAGAAAAGATACTTCACCGTTAGGCCTTATAAGCATCCTCTCAATTTGCTTCATTCACACAAATATATTGCCCCACATTCCTTAGTGCAAAAGTGATTTCTCCCAGATTATTCTCCCCCACTCCCCCAGCACCACAAAGCCCTCCCTGCTGAGAGACATTACTAGGGTCAAGTCTATTATGAACTCCTTAATAAGATGCCTCACTTCTCTTAAACCAGATGGGGGGGAGGGCTCCTACCTATACTAAAACTCCCCAAATCAAAGTTAATGTTCCTACTTGCCATGTGCTTAGATGCCAGCTGTCATATTATAATCCTCCACTACTGCACTTTGAAAAGACCAGTTCTACAACTGAGACTGATTTATGACCCCTTTTCCCCCACCATATTGCCTGCTTGCACCATCCACTTCTTTTGCTCCCATTACATTACAATTTGCATCAGGGATGAGTCTCAAACTCATCCATACCTTTATTTAGTCTCTCTTTCGCTTTCGTTCTCTCTCTCACTCCCACACACACACATACTTCCTTTCCTTTTTTTCCTATCTTCCAGGGATGGATGTTGATCCATGATAGAGAATGTACACTTTCTTCCCAATCCTTTAAAGTTCAGCTTTGTCGCACCTTCCAAGTATTTACGTTCAACCCTTTCTTTCCCGTAATGATGTTTTCAGCTCAAAAGCCTGTAACAAGCTTGCTTTCCTGCATCTTTAGCATCTTCTGCAGGCATTTCTTCCATTATAACCCACCTCTTCATAAGAGATCACAACTGTCTTACTACGTAAAGCCAACTCCAATCTCTTTTTCAGTAAGAGACGTACACCTCACCCCTCAAAACAGACCCCATTTCCCCCTTTAACCCAACTTCCTTGCCAGAAACACCAGAATCTTGATCCTTTTCCTCACAGCTTCCCCTTTAGCATCTCCCATTCTCCATCACATGACAAGATTCCAGGCCCAGGGCACTTCCATAAGCCCCTTGATCTTGAGTGCTATTTACACTAACCCGTTTCCCTTGCCAGAGATTACTTCCTCCCTCCACATCAAAACCCTCACCATTTGTCCCCGTGGTCTGCTCTCTGGGTATCATAACTCCTTCTCTCGGCAACACAACAGGTTCCAGGCCCAAAATGTTTAACAAGCCCCTTACTCAATTTCCTCTTCTCGCTTTTCTGAGCTGGTCTGCGCCTGCATCCTTCTGCTGCTCGCGATTTTAGCAAACACACAGAATCACGGAGTTGGAAGAGACCCTAGAGGCCATCCAGTCCAACCCCCTGCCATGCAGAAACACCCACCAAAGCACTCCCGACAGACGGCCCTCCAGCCTCTGCTTAGAAACCTCCAAGGCGGCGACTGGATTTCCGATCTGGCGATCAGGCCACGGCCGACTGCGTTAACAATGGGGTCATTCCCGCACTACACGGTTATAGCGATATTGTTCCGCTTTCAACCTCCGATGGAATCCTGGGGTTTGCAATTGAAGGAGGGGCCTTTAGCCAGAGAGCTCTTGGGCCTTGGTAAGCTACAAACCCCAGAACTCCCCAGAAGGCTGAAAGTGGAATAATGGCGCTATAACAGTCTAGTGCGGAAACGGCCGGGGTGTCGAAGGACCAAACGGTCATCGGGCAACCAGGCCGGCTAATGGAGTCCAGAGGCTAAGGAACAGCCTCCCCTCAGGAACGCGGCCGTTCTCCGCCCACGCCGTGGCTAAGAGCCGCCGATCCTCCTCGGCCTCGCCATTCCCCCTCCGCGCCGAGGCCTCCCCACTCGCCTCTCCCGCCCCAGGCAGGCCCGGGGCCTCCCCTCGCCCTCGAGGGACGCGGGGCCGTCCTCCCCTCTCCCCCTGCCTCGGAGGAACGCCCCCCTCCGTCCCCGCTCACCCGCGGCCGCCCCCGAAGCTGCTGTAGGCCCGGTCGTCATAAGCGTCGAAATCCGCCATTGCCGCTGCCCCTGCTGCTACCGCCTCAGCCTCCCCGAGCGCGAGCGGGCGCCGCAGGACCCCGCGCCGCTTATATAGCTGGCCAAGCGGAGCGGGCTGCCCGGCGCGGTGCCTGAAGCGAAATGGCTCCCTGCGCCTGCGCACTCGGGGCGCCGGGGCTGCCCGTTGGCGTGCCTGACTCGAAAAGGGACCAGCCCCTCTGAGGCGAGGGAAGAAAGATGTGCGGAGTGACCCAGCCCCGGACGAGGCGTGGAGGGGCAGGCCGGGGAAGGCAGCGTATGCCGGGACCGGGGGTGGGGTTTAAGCCGCTTCCCGTATAATCGGCCCTCAGTCTGCAAAGCTCTCCTGGTCTAAATCCATTCCCTTAGTCTCCAGGCCTTTCCACACTACGCTGTTATGGCGCTATTATTCCGCTTTCAAGCTCCTGTGGGATTCTGGGGTTTGTCCTTTCCTGAGGCCAAAGAGCTGAGAATTCTAAAGCCCCCCCCCACAACTGCAAACCCCAGGACTCCATAGGAGGTTGAAAGTGGAATGATAGCGCTATAAACAGTATAGTGTGGAAAGGGCCCCAGACCCAGGTGCAGTTCTTGAAGGATCAACAGACACGAGTTTCCACAGAAACAGGCCTTCTAGTCTGTTTCAGCAAGAAAACCGAGGTGTCCTTTAAAAGGAACATTTATTTTAGCCTGAACTTTCGTGGATTATAATCCGTTTCCTGGGCTACGGCTTTCCATTTGGACTGTCAGTAACTGAGGGGCGTTCTTGCACATCGTTGTACAATATCCTTCTTTATTGATCGAAGTGAAACCAAACAGTGTCGGGCAATCTAACGATAGGCTAAAACTAAAGTAGGCAGAGATCGTTTCCGCACTACGCTGTTACAGTGCTACTATTCCACTTCCAACCTCCTGTGGAATCCTGGGCTTTGTAGTTTCCTGAGGCCCAAGAGCTCTCTGGCTGAGAATCCTAAATGCCCCTCCCTAAATTGCAAAGCCCAGGACTCCACAGGAGGTTGAAAGCAGCGCTATAAATAACAGCGTAGTGCGGAAATGGCCAGAGTCAGCAGGGTTTGAGTGTTGGAGATGAGGGTTCGAATCTCTGCTCAACCACAGAAACTGGTTGGGCAGGTCGTACTCTCCCAAAGTCAGAGGGAGGCGAAGACAATTCTTTTCAGGAAAACCCGGTGATCGCTTCACTTTGTTGTCACTGTCTGCCTTCAAGTCATTTCTGACTTATGGCGACTCTAAGGCAACCCTATCATGGGTCTTTCTTGGGCTGAGAGTGTGTGATGTGCCCAAGGTTTGAAACATGGCTCTCATGTCCCCTCTTAACCTTCTCTTCTGCAGACTAAACATACCCAGCTCCCTAAGCTGTTCTTCATAGTGTGTTTCAATGTCCAAGTAGGGAATTGAATCCCAGTCTCCAAGCTCAAACCACTACACTGGCTCTCCAGGTTTGCCTTAGGATTGCTGTAAGTTGGTAATAGAATCATAAAATGACAGAGTTGGAAGAGACCCCAGGGGCCATCGAGTCCAACCCCCTGCTATGCAGGAAAACCCATCAAAGCATTCCCAACAGATGACCATTCAGCCTCTGCTTAAAAACCTCCAAAGAAGGAGATTCCACCACACTCCAGTGCAGCATATTCCACTGCTGGACAGCTCTGACCGTCAGGAAGTTCTTCCTGAGGTTCAAATGGAATCTCCTTTCCTGCAGCTTGAATCCATTGCTCCTCGTCCTGGTCTCTGGAGCAGCAGCAAACAAGCCCTCTCCTTCCTCTACATGGCATCCCTTCAGATATTGAAACAGGGCTCTCATGTCCCCTCTTAACCTTCTCTTCTACAGACTAAACATACCCAGCTCCCTAAGCCGCTCCTCATAGGGCTTCATGGCTTCCAGACCCTCCACCATTCTGGTCGCCCTCCTCTGGGCACATTCCAGCTTGTTGACATCCTTTTTTAATTGAACTGGACACAGTATTCCAAATGAGGCCTAACCAATGCAGAACAGAATGGTACCATTACCTCCCTTGATCTGGACACCATACTCCTATTGATGCAACCAAGAATCATGTTTGCTTTCTTGGCTGCCGTGTCACACTGCTGACTCATGTTCAGCTTGTGATCTACCAAGACTCCTAGATCCTTTTCACACATACTGCTATCCAGCCACACATCCCCCACCCCTCATTTCCACCTGAACCTCAGGAAGAACTTCCTGACAGTCAGGACTGTCCGGCAGTGGAATATGTTGCCTCGGAGTGTAGTGGATTCTCCTTCCTTGGAGGGTTTTAGGCAGAGCCTTGATCTGTCGGGAGTGCTTTAAGGGTGTTCCTGCATGGCAGGGGGTTGGACTGGATGGCCCCTGGGGTCTCTTCCAACTCTACATTTCTATGATTCTATCCTGTACTTATGACTTTCATTTTTTCTGCCCAAGTGCAGAAATGACTTGAAGGCATACAACCAAAATAGCAATTTATACAAACCACTTACCAACACTGTTACTTACAAATAAGGAATAATTTTGGGGACTTAGGAGAGGGAATCTATTGAGTTGTGGTACAGCATATTATTCTTGTTATGCCTCAACACTGCTGTCATGGAAAATTAGCCACTTATTGAGGGAAACAGGACTCAATGGTATAATGCCTGATTCGTTTGAAGAAGGTCCCAGGCTCGGTCCCTAAGATATCCATTTTGAGGTAACAGATGTTGGGAAGGTTGTGATCTCTGCATAAGGTCCTGCAGAACTGCTGCCAGCTAGAATTAT
This sequence comes from Ctenosaura bakeri, assembly GCA_948474755.1. Taxonomy (NCBI): domain Eukaryota; kingdom Metazoa; phylum Chordata; class Lepidosauria; order Squamata; family Iguanidae; genus Ctenosaura; species Ctenosaura bakeri. The sequence continues at coordinate 239,433 of CAOLHI010000855.1, forward strand.
AGATAGTGCTAAGTGGGATCAGCCGCAAAAAACTTGCAGTGCTTCCTAGCTGGTACAGTCTTCAGGATTTCCCAGCACCAGCGTTTATTTCTTTAGGATGGTATTCTATCAGGAAAAGGAAGAAAAACATTTGTTTGACTCATCCAAGAGTGGACAGACTTGGGGCTTGCAAAATCTACTTTGTTTGCCGCAAGAACCCCAAGGTCTACCAGTTGGAGCCAAAATACAAAACAGTAGCTCAGGAACACAGGGACAGAATTTGGGAACATGATGAGGTAAGGAATTTGTTTTCAGAGCTAATGCACAAATCCACTCCTATTTTTATTGTGATGCTAATTGATTTCAGCACCCGAGTTTAGGACCACGAGTTAACTTCGTATAGTATTGCTAAGCCATTGGGAGGAGGAAATCATTGCAGACCTGAAGCAAACCACCTAAACAAGATAGTGACCTATATTTTTCTTTCCTGGTTTATATAAATAAGTTAAAGGAGCTTTCAACTCCTTTTGCCTTCTTTTATTTTTTTATACACCCCTCCAACACCTTCAGTGTTTAATCTCACTCTAGTTTTCATCATAATATTATGGTGCTAATGCCAACCAAGGATAGAGTTCAAAATAGTTTTTCAATGAACAAAAGTAAAATGGGAAAGGCAAACTTTAAGCATAGGCCTCTCTTACGGACAATAGCAGTTTCTTTCTTAGAGGTGCTGTGTGGTCACCCGATCAGTTGGGTAAAGAAAATAAAAAGCCCCGTTAGACTGATCGAAAAGATCCATCAGTTCCAGATTTTCCTATTTTCTGCACTATCCAGCTAAATTAATTATTACATCTGTAATTTGTCTTTCTTCCAGAAATAGCCTTCAGGGTAGACAAATATATTTAAATTCAAATAAAAGCAGATGGAAAGTTAAGACACCGAAACAGATTAGAAATAAAAGAAAAAGAAAATGGATGCCTCTGGGAATTCTGATACAGGGAAAGAAGGTAAGCATGTCCCCAGTATCTAGTTATCAGAAGTATACCACCTGACTATGCCTGACTATTAAGACTTTCATGATTATAAGGAGTGTTGAAAGCTGACTGTGCATATGTGAAGTATCATAGAAGAAGGTGTGTACAGAAGCATGCTGTTGTGAGCATGCTTTGAGGTTTGATTTCTATGTGTGTTTACAATTGTTCTTTTGCACTGTCCAGTCATTTTCAGTGTACGGCAACCACATGAATGAGAGATTGCCAAGAAACTGAGAGCCCTGATTTTGCCCTTGCAAATTCAAGGTAGCCATGGATTCCTTGATTCAATCCATGTACTGCCTTCAAATTTTTCCAGCGTTATTGTCTGTCATGCCTTCTCTTGGCATGTCCAAAATATAGTTGTCCCGCTTTAGTCATTTTGGCTTCTAATTAGAGTTCAGGCTTGTTTTGCTCTAAGATCCATTAATTTGACATTTTGGCCATCCATAGTATCAATAAAGGAGAGTCGGTGTTGTGGCTCAAGCAGGGAATTATGACCCTGGAGACTAGGGCCATTTCCACACTACACTCTTCTAGCGCGATTATTCCACTTTCAACATCCTATGGAATCCTGGGGTTTGCCGGCTGGCCCCTCCCGAAACTGCAAACCCCAGGATTCCATAGGATGTTGAAAGTGGAATAATCACGCTATAGGAGTGTAGTGCGGAAATGGCCCAGAATTTGATTCCCCCCTTGGCCATGGAAACCCACTCAATGACCTTGGATGCATCACACACTCTCAGCCTTCAGAAAACCTGTGGTAGCTTTGCCATAAGTTGGCAACTGGTATAACTTTGTAGCATAGATACACTTTAGTACTTCAGGGAAAGGAGATGAACGTATCTGTGCAAATATGCTGAAAAACGCAGCATGGTCAAGCCAGGGTTGGCTCCTGCATTTTGCTGCCGGGGCAGAGTAGTAAAGAGCACAGCCTCCTGCAAACTAGTTTTACAGTACTCTCAGTCAGACAGGTTTGCTTTGGTTCCTGAGGCAGAAGGGCAGAAAGTCTCTCCAATGCTTCTTGTTCTCCCAATGGAAGCAAAGTAATGCTGTCCTAAGAAATTAAATAGGTAGCAATTTGGTGCCCTTTTGGGGCACTCAAAAACCTGCTGCCTGAGGCGGCTGCTTCTCTTTCTCTTCCCTAATGAAATAGAGGGACTTTGGCTATTTCCGCACTACAGTGTTCTAATGCTATTATTCCACTTTCAACCTCCTCTGGACTCCTGGGATTTGCAGTTTAGGGAGGAGGCTTTAGAATTCTCAGCCAAAGAGCTCTTTGGCCTCAGTAAAAGGGTAAGAGGGGACATGATAACCATGTTTAAATATTTGAAGGGATGTCATGTCGAGGAGGGAGTGGGCTTGTTTTCTGCCACTCCAGAGACCAGGACAAGAAGCAACGGATTCAAGCTGCAGGAAAGGAGATTCCACCTGAACCTCAGGAAGAACTTCCTGATGGTCAGAGCTGTCCAGCAGTGGAATCGGCTGCCTCCATGGAGTGGAGTGGAGTCTCCTTCCTTGGAGGTTTTTAAGCAGAGGCTGGATGGCCATCTGTTGGGAATGCTTTGATGGGTGTTCCTGCATAGCAGGGGGTTGGACTCGATGGCCTCTGGGGTCTCTTCCAACTCTATGATTCTAAACTACCAACCCCAGAATTCCTCAAGATTTTGATAGTGGAATAATAGCACTACAATAGTGCAGTGCGGAAATGGCCTTCCAACTTTAAATTAATGCAATATGACATAGTGTGAACACAGGATGTGGAAGATGGAATAATAGTGCTATAACAGCGTATTGCGGAAATGGCCTTTCAGCATTAAATTAATGCAATAAGACTTGGGCCATTTCCGCACTGACCTGTTATAGCACGATGATTCCACTTTCAACATCCTCTGGAATCCTGGGGTTTGCAGTTTCGGGAGGGGCCGGCCGGCCCCTCCCGAAACTGCAAACCCCAGGATTCCAGAGGATGTTGAAAGTGGAATCATCGCGCTATAACAGGCCAGTGCGGAAATGACCATAGCATGAACACAGAATGTTGAAAGTAGAATAATAAGCGCTATAACAGCATATTGCAGAAATGGCCTTCCAACATTAAATTAATGGAATGAGACATAGCGTGAACACAGGATGTTGAAAGTGGAATAATAGCGCTATAACAGGGCATTGCAGAAACGGCCTTCCAACATTAAATTAATGCAATAAGACATAGCAGGAACACAGAAGGTCCTTTCATTGGACAACTCTCAGAATCCCCCAGCCAGCATGGCTTGGTTGGGGGATACTGAGAGCTGCAATACAAAAAGAAAATAAAAAGACCCCCCCCCCAAGCTTTGGAAATTATAACGCAGATCACCACCTCTTTCCGTCCCTGGGCTTGCAGAGGCTGAAATTCCCACTTGGGGCAGCAAAGATGTTCTCTGCAGAGAAACTCACCGGAAGCCGCTTTTAAAGGCGGAAGGGGAAAGGCTGCACGTGTCGCTCGGCTGCTGCGGAGATCCGGGTCGCGTTCCCACGTGCGCGTTGCTTGTGCTGCTCGCGGCATGGGCGGGGAGGGCAGCGATGGCGAGTCCGGCGGGGAGGCTTCGAGCCCGGTCCCGATCCCGCACCCGGCCAGGCTTTTGGGTCAGAACCGTCAGTTCCTGGACTTCTTTTGGGACATCGCCAAACCCGACCAGGAGATCCGCTTACGAGCCACGGAGGGGTTGCTGAGCTACTTGCGGGAGAACCGGAAAGTAAGAGTCCAAAAAGTCAGAGCGTGCTTGAAATGTTTAAATCGTACTGGGTTGAGGATTCTTCGGAGTCGACCCTCTAGATCCGCAGGTTTGAGTTTCGCAGCGCGATTGCACTCTGCACGCGCTCAGAAGCACGCTTTCCTTGTCGGCGTGCTGGGTATGCAATCAGGGATTGGCAGTTGGAAGGAGGAGGAGGAGGAATGGCGATGTCTAGGACTGAAAGGGGTCTGTTTCCAAGGAGCTGGGGGTCCATGAGGTTGTCCCACTCTGTCAGGTTGTTGTGAGGATTGTGGACACGTATGTAACCAATATTAGATTCTGTTAGAAACATATAAAGGTGTTCTGATGAAGTGAATGGAAGACTGATCCTTTTTATAAAGTCTTATGGCTGCTTGGAAATTGGCCTCATTAAATTTGGGGTAGTCATGCAGATTCTGGGAGTTGTAGTTCAGCTTTGGATAGACATGAAAACATAGGGCCGCCATAAGCTGGAGTCAGCTTGTACCCAGCTTGTTGGGGGCATGTATAGAAATGTTTCAAAATACATGCTATTTGTAAGTTGTTTGCCACCTCGATCCATATGGAGAGGCGGGATACAAATAAATAAATAAATAAACTTGATTGAAAATAGCAACAAGGTGCAAAGAAATGTGCTATAATGAAAATATGTTTCAATACTGGTGGGAGGTGTAGTGGAGGTCTAAAGAAAATATTTGTTTGATCTTGAAAATTTTTAAGAGAAACTTGCGTATACTGTAACAGTGCAATCCTGTGTGTTTTTACAAAAGTAAATGCCACTGTTCCCAATTCAAGGTACTCCTAGATAAGTGTGGTTTGAATATTGGACTAGAACACTGGGAAACCAGAGTTCAAATCCTCGCTCAGCCCTGGAAGCCTAGTGTGTGACCTTGAAGAGTCACACTCTCTCAACCCAGAAGGGAGGCAACAGCAAAGGTCCTGTGAATAAATCTTGGTGAAGAGAGCCCTAGGATAAGGTTGATCTTAGTCTGACTTGTCTTGAAGGCACCTAAAAACAACAGTATGTAAGATTTCTACCTTAGAGTGCATTTCTAGAGGTTAGAAATGTAAACTTTTTGGGGGGGACTACAACTCTCAGAATCCCCCAGACAGTATAATTGCTGCCTGTTGGCTGGGAATTGTGAGACTTGTAACCCAAAGTAAAAATTTGAAACTCTGTGTTGTCCTATATGTGTGTGCTTAAAAGTAAGCCCCACTCTGTCAAAGCAGGTAGGAAAGAGGGAAAACTCTTCTGGTGATGGGGAGGGGAAAGTCTCACCCCTTCTTTTAATATCTTAATTACTTTTCTAGGATGATGATCTGTTGAAATACACATTGAAGCGCCTGATTGTTGGATTGGGAGCAACTCGAGAGGCAGCCCGGCCTGGATTCAGTCTGGCTTTGGCACAGGTGAGTGTTGCGTTGAATGGGCAGACAGTAGTTGCAAGGAGGTTGAACTGTAAATCCTCAAGTCCCAGGTTCAAATCTCCCTTCCAGTTTCTTGCTCTCTGCTTTCCTACCTGCAGCATAGAAATAATGGGACTTTTTTGAACTGGCCATTTTATTTTCATACATGGAGCTTTTACTTTCATACATGCACCTTGTATTTTCTAATAGGTTAATAAGATACCCAGACAAATACAGGTTGAACTTCCCTTATCCAAAATGCTTGGGGCTAGAAGAGTTCAGTATTTCAAAATACACTACTTTTTAGGAATAGCCACCTATCCTGTTCATTTGCTACCAGTGTTGGGTATGAGACACAAGGCTGGAGAGAGACTGAGGATCTGTGAAATGGTGAGAATCCAAGCATAGTGCTTGGTGTGCACAGATCCTCAACCTCTCTCTTTTTGCTGCCGGCCTGTTGGAAAAAAGAGAGAATCGAGGATCTGAGAGACAAGCAATCAGGAGCACTGCAGCCACTGCCTTGAAGGTGGAAGCAGATGGCTGGTAGCAAAAAGTTTTGGTTTTTGGAGAGTTTTGGATTTTGGATTTCTGGATAGGGGAGGCTCAACCTGTAAAAAATATCATAAAAACTGAAAAAAAGTGACGTGGGAAGAGCAGAGATAGTAATCCCACGGACTATCTTTGAACAGCTCTCAGGGCTTAGCACCTTGCCAGGAACAGGCAATGTTACTTTTTGTACAAAAGTGTGCAGAACCCCCCAGCTGTATTCCCAAATTTTGGCCTCCCTATTTTTTTTGGTCTGGCCAAGCAATCAGAGAATATGGTTTAATCTGGCACCATTTTTAATTTCCTGCAGTACCTCAGGCATAATATCACTCTGAGGCATTTTGGGAAATGAAAAGGTTGGCTCAGAACCAACTGGCTGGTGCTACTTGGAGTGAGTCCACTGCAGCCCGGAGACCCCCAGGAGGGCTGACTGACAGCAGAGGGGGGCCACTGGAGGACAGTTTGACAACTGAAAAAGAGTGTTGGACCAGGACAGGAAAGAATTCAAATTCTTAGTCTTTTGTGACATTCACTGAATGATCTTCGGCCAAAACCCATATTGCAGTTTCACCTACTTCATAAGTTTCCTGGGAAGATAATGTGAGGAAGACCTCACCACCTTTGGCCTCTTAGAGCAGGGAGTGCAAAGTGCATTGCACAGGCCACGTGTGGCCTCCAGGGCTGTTTTTGTGGCACTCTTGGACCCCTCATTTTTTTTTTTATCCAGAATGCCTCCAAATGTTATCTAGCTGGTGTGGAGGACATTTCCACATATTTGGATGCCCCTGGGTTACTCTAGAGGTCAAGAACAATTTTTGCAAAGTTTTTAAAAAAATGTTGTGATCCAAAATCTGCCCTAGGAGATATGGGGCCCATTTCCAACCCATCCTGTTCCCTTCCCTGGGCCAATTCACCAAAAATGGAAAATCACTGCACCTGAAATCTTCCAAGAGCAGCAATAGTTCATTTAGAATAAAGTGCAACCTGTTGCTTTGTTTTATCCCCATAAGGGGTTTTATGGGGGAAAAAAAAGTAATATTCAGGCCATTTCTGGCTTTAGGTTTCAGGTGTGGTGTGGGTCCTGGAGAGGGACTCAATTCCAGGACCTTCAGAACTTATCTATCATTGGGTAAGAATTTGCTTCCTCCACAGGTAGACTTGAGATTATTGTAATCCTTGAAAAGCTGTGATGCCATTTTGATTCAGAATAGTTACATGCGTCCCCTTCCTTTTTTTCTTTGCCTCTAGGTATTGCAAGTTTTTGAGGAGATCCCCCTCCTCACAGCCCTGGAACAGATAAAGGAGAAATACAACCTTTTCAGAGTGAAGAAGGTAAGATGAGGGGGTGAGAGTTGTGCTTGACATTTCATAATTGGGATAAACTGCAGGATGTCTGTGGCTCGTCTCTAAATTGGTGCTGAGATTGTACCCACCATACTCAAACAGTCAGTACTGGGCTATCTGTCCCTCTGCTAGTCATATTCAGGGAATCCTGGTTTCATGTCCTGGTTACTAAACCAGTATTAAATCATGGTTTCTTGTTTCAGATTTTCTTATGCAACAGGAAACTGTGGATCCAAGGAGTGGACTGTAGTTCCACAATGGAAGTACTGGAAGCATTCTTGTTTATTCTTTCTCTCTCTGTAATGTGCAGGTCTGCTGTTAGTTCCAGGCTATGATGGTTGCATTTTAGTCAACCCTGTGTGTTGCTTCTTGTCCTTCACTGTTTGTGGGTATGTCTCTAGTTCTCCTGAGGGGGATCTCTTTGAGACTTTGACCAAAGTGTTGGAACCTCTGAATGCAGGATTCTGTTGCCTTGCCTGGTTTCTAACTGGTGATTTTTCTTGTCATTTTAGAAGCTCTTCAGAAATGCTCTGTTTGGAAACTTTTTTGGAGTACTGGCTCTTTTCCAGTCTGGACGTCTTGCAAAGGTAAAGCAAAATGCAACCGTTGATGTTTTGAGTCTGGTGCCCCTTCCCAAAAGCTGAATGGTTTGATCTGTATAAATAACATAAATGGACTCATAATATTTAGGTGGAGTCTCTTGGCTTGTCATTTGAATCTGTCAGTTTGTGTTCTAGCCCCTGGAGCACCAGAAAACAAGCTGGTTGCATCATCTACATGATATCCCTTCACTATTCCAAGATGGCTATCATGTTACATGTCAGTATTCTCTTCTCCAGGCTAAAGATACCCAGCTCTCTAAGCTGTTCTTCATAAGGCTTGGTTTCCAGACCTTTCATTCTTCCTGAACTTTGGTGCCCAGAACTAGATACAGTATTCCAGGGAAGGTCTGAACAAAGCAGAATAGAGTGGCACCAGTACTTCCCTTGATCTGGACACTGTGCCCTGGCCGACGCAGCCCAGAATGAGTGTGTGTGTGTGTGTGTGTGTATTTTGGCTGCCACATCACATTGTTGATTCATGTTTAGCTTGTGGTTTGCTAAGATCTCTAAATCCAGTACTGCATCCAGTTCAAGTGTCACCCACGCTATATTTGTACATTTCACTTTCCGTGCCTAGATGTAGTACAGTACCTTACATTTATCCCTGCTGAAATTCCTTTTGTTAGTTTTAAATTTCACAGAAGCAGAGACAGAGCAACAAACAAGATGCTTTCCAACAAATCTGCAGGGCCTGACATTGGCCATTTCCACACTAGGCTGTTATAGTGCCATTATTCCACTTTCAACATCCTATGGAATCCTGGGGTTTGCAGTTTAGGGAGGGGTCTTTAAGGCCCCACTTTCAACCCCTCCCTAAATAGCAAACTCCAGGATTCCATAGGATGTTGAAAGTGGAATAACAGCACTATAACAGTCTAGTGTGGAAACGGCTTTACTGTCCTCAGGAAGTAAGAGGGGTTTAGAAACTTAGGAGAAGCAAAAGATATACTAGAAAATCAGAAGAGAAGAAAGAAAAAATTAGGCAAGCTAAAACAAGTGATACTATCAACATAATTGAATGTATGGTTTTCCAAATTAAAAATACAGTGAAAAGAGGGAAAAAGAAAGACTAACTTAAATACCTATGGAAAGCAAAAAAGCTTGAACTCTCATGCTGACTAACTGGTGAAAAACCATATGCGGTATTGATCTTACATATGTGGAGGTGACTAGTTCTCATGTCAAAAAGTAAGAGGTGGAAAAAGAACTGGATTCATGTAGAGTCGAAGGCTTTCATGGCCAGAATCCATTGGTTCTTGTGGGTTTTTCGGGCTTTGAGACCTTGTTCTGGTTGTATTTTCTCCTGACGTTTCACTGCAACTGTGGCTGGCATCTTCAGAGGAACTGGATTCAGTTTCTGGAAGGACTCATACTGTAAAGGTCAGATAGAGCTTAAAGCTAATTTCAGGTGGGAGGCCTTACGGAAAACAGATCAGATCTGAAGATAAATTTAACACCTGGGGAGCAGTACTTTAGTTTGAATATGTATTCTGTTTTCATCCTGAGTAGAAGATTGCCGGAGTCAATTCTAGTTGTACAGATGGAAGTAAATTCTCTTGGTCACCCAAAATTTAAGATAAGTGGGGCTATGTGAAAAATCAGTATTATGTTAAACTAAAGGAGCATCCATAATACTTTTATTGTGTGTTTGGGTACACCTGGAAGTCATACCTACACATAGTAAGCCACATGGATAAATAATGATTGTCTTTTTTTGGGGACAATTGGAAAAATGTTTCCACACAAAATGTTTATCTAAAGGATGTTCAAAAACCTTGGTCTGTAAAGAAAAAAAGACACAGAGAACACCCATTATACTTACAGTACCACTGAATCTGAAAGTCCCTAACTATGAATGAATGTCAGAATCAGTTATTAAATCAAAGCAGATGCAGGTAAAACATGAGCAGATAAAAATATATAAAAAAGTTTACCCTTGTTAAAAATGCACTTCTTCAGAGTCACATTGCAGTGGTGGATGGGGCCCAGAATTCCAGCATATTTCAGCTTAAAGCTCTTATTGTCAGTGAACCTAGTCCTAGTAGGAGCATTTCAACCTTTTAGAAGAGGGAAGACTTATAGAAAAGCTGGGAGATTATTTCCCAAAGCAACTTACCCATAATGTTCAGGCTCTGAGGAATCCCAGAGGCAGGCAGTCATGAAATAAGTGGCTCAGGGCTGGCCCCTTCTTCCTTCCGTTGGTACTGATAATGGCAGCTTGGTTCTGGTTTTTGGCATTTGACTCCTGCGTAGCTCTGCAGGTGGAACTGTGGGATCTTGGGTCTTCCGTTACCAAAGCGTGCCTTTTGTCCTCGGAGGTTTTTTGGCTCCTGCCCATCTCTGTATCCTCATGCGTTCTCTCTCTCTCTCAAATGTCTTAGGAGTCAAAGGCCCTTCTTGAGTGTGTGCAGCTTCTCCAGAACCTTTCTGAGCACCATGCCCACCTGAAGGATCTCCCTCGGAAAACCCTGGTTGACATTGTTGCTGAGGTAGGTAGATAGCAAGATAATTCCAAAAAAAGAGGACTCTTAGAATCAGTGGCCCTGCCACTTTCATGAGGGTTCGGGGCAAAGAACTCTTGTGAAAGTGGAAAAACTGCAAATAACTTCTCCTACTCCCCTTCCCATTCCCTTCCCGGGCTCCCCCCTTCCCACTTCCATGCAAGACGGAAGGGAATCGGGGTTGGAGGAAGCTTTGCACAAGCTTTCCTTTCCCCCAGTTCATATCAAATATGCTGCTGGATTTCTTCATTCCCGCCAGCTTCCTTTTCAGCTGGACATTGAACTTTTCTTAGTGATGTGTTTTTAATTCCTTTTAATGTTTTCTTGCAATTCTGATTTTCTTGCAATTCTGATTTATTTGTTTATTTTGGAAATTCAAATAGAAGAAGGTTGAGGAAAATCTATGCCTGTAATCTTTCTATCTATATCCAGTATTCAGAAGCATGCATTGATCTTTTGGTAACCAAAACAACACCATACGTGCATAAGAGGGAGGCATTTGTGGATTTGGAACAGGTCTGGGAAGTACTGACAGTAGAAAGGCCTTGTATAATTCTAAATATACCTGCCCAAGAATTAAGGTGTATAGGAGAGTTATTCCCCTGTGTCACATCAATGGGGGCAATACGAAGTGAGAAGATACGGGAGAGTGCCATCTTCGTTATTACGTGCTGATTATGGCATGCTTTCCCCTTGGACCAGCATCAATGTAGGTTTCTTTCTGGTGCCAAGGCAATACATTTATTTTTATTCAATTTTATCTGTTTCGTTACTTAATTTATATCCTGCCTTTCTCCCAGCATGAGATTCAAGGAAGCTGACAACTGTTTAAAAACACAGTACAACTAAAATCTATTAATACAAAAGTAAAAAGGCACTTAAACCAACTTCTGTTTAAAAAACTCAAAAATACAAGTTAGAAGCAATTTTAAAAACACTTTTAGAACAAAATGAAATAGAAACAAAACACCCATTCCTGCATCATTAAAAGCTGCAATTGCTTAGGACATAGCTTTCTATTAAAGTCTTATTTCAAAGCATACCTGTACGTAGTTTTATTGTTGTAGCTTTTAAAGCGGTTGCTGTGTTGAATATGTTTTCTTCTTGCTTAAATATTTATGCTTTTAATCGAGAAGTGTTTTAAATGGCTTATATTGCACGCCACCCTGAGATCTGGTGACAGAGAGCTGGGATAGAAGTGTTTTGATAAAATAAACCCAATACCAGAGCACAGCTCACTTCCCACTGCTGTCCTTAGATTCCGGAAACGGTGTTTGAAGAGGTCCTGTTCAACATCTTGGAAGATGAGCTCAGTGCGGCCTTCAGCACACCAGCTCAGCTGTACCTCTTGCTGGTGGGCATCCAGAGATTTCCAAGAGTTCTCCGGCCAGAAAAACTGGAGGGGCTCTTAGGTACATCTGCTGTTGTCACAGAGGAGAACATCCCCCGGTAAGTTGGCCAGGGACTGAGATGAAAAAGGATGTTGCTTTTCAGTTATGAAAAAGAGACCTTTAAGTCACCCTGTCATCAACAGCCCTGCTGCGTATGTGCCTTCAAATCGCCTGTCACCTTATGATGACCCCATGAAGCTCATAGGGGTTTCTAAAGGCACTAGATCCTGTCTGATATTCTAAACAGGGTCAGCTCTAGTTAGGACTTGGGTGGAGACCACCAACAAATACCAGGTGCTGTAGACTAAATTTAAGCAGAAGGAACTTGCAGAACCCTCTCTGGTGGCAGAACCATCTCTGTTTTGAAGAGATGTCATGTTGAGGAGGAAATGGGCTCGTTTTCTGCTCCTCCAGAGACTAGGACAAGGAGCAATGGATTCAAGCTGCAGGAAAGGAGATTCCACCTGAACCTCAGGAAGAACATGCTGCCTCCATGGAGTGTGTTGGAGTCTCCTTCTTTGGAGGTTTTTAAGCAGAGGCTGGATGGCCATCTGTCACAGGGAGTGCTTTGACGGGCGTTCTTGCATGGCAGTGGGGTTGGACTGGATGGCCCCGGCGGTCTCTTCCAACTCTTATGATTCTGTGAGTTATTGTGATGGTAGCAGAAATGGGCAGATTCTGGGATGCTGTTTTGGGTACATTGGTCTTTGGAGCAGGAGAGAGGAAAGGGCAGCCCCAATTTTTTGGCTTCTGAACCTCCCCCTTAGAGCCGTCAGGTACAATTTTTTTCAAAATTCATGGTTGTTGCTTTTTTTGTTGTTGTTCTTCCAAACCAGCCAAAACATCAAAAAAGCAACAGTTTCGCATCCAAAACCTTCTCCAGCCATCCTTAAGCTCCCAAACCCAGAAAAAATTCTTCTGAAACGAAACCAGAAGTGATCCAACATCTCTTCTGGTCATGCCAGAAGTGTTGGTATGGTGGGACGGAATGTGAAAAATAGCACATACCCCCCCCCACACACACACACCTTCACTTAAAACAACTGTGGTGAATGTCTTTCAGCCTAAGGGCCATATTCAATGTTGAGAAAGTTTCTGGGGAGTCACATTCCAGAGCCAGTTGAGATTGAAGTAAAAAGGAGTGGGACCTTAAATATGTGCATATTTGAATTTGAATTTCTTGGTGTTGGTGGGATCTTTTGCTGAAATCCCCCTTCCCCCCCCACATACATTTTGATATTTGTGGTTTTTCCACTTTTGCAGGGGTTCTGAGCCCCTAACCTTAATGAATGTGGAGGGCCATTTGTATTACTAGTGTCAGTAGAAAGTGTTAATTAAAGATATGGTCAGAAGCATTTGATACTGCTTAATGGGTTTTTCCTTGTGATTCTGAAGAGCTAAATAACTATGTAGTTTCTATATTTTTTTCTTGAATCAGAATACTTTTCCTTTGGCATAGTTTTAGCTTACTTTGGTCTTATGGTCAATTTCTGACATTTTCCTTCACCGTTCAGTACAGGGTAATTTTCCATGTTGCTGTTTCTCTCCACTGTGATCTTTATTTTTTTCTTTCTTTTCCAAAGATGGTAGAAGTCACCTTCTAAAAAACAGGGTAAGAATTATTCTTCATTTTTCCCCCTCTAGGTTGGTGGAGGTTTTGAAAATGGCTGCAAAGACTGAAAGAAAGGATCGGGTTCTTCCAACTGTTGGGTTGGACTTGATGAAGGTTGTCCTGAAGGAAGGCACTTTTGAACTCTTCTGGGACGAAGTTGTGGAGAAGGGGTTACTTGCTGATAATGCTGGACCCTGCAGGTTTGTTGGAAAACTTCTTGGTTGTCTCTCTGCTTCTGCAAGATTCAGAACCACAAAAATGATTTCAGCAGGAATACATTTAATGTACCACATCTAGACAAGAAAAGAGAAATTCACAAATATAGGATGGGTGGCACCTGGATTGAAAGCAGTACATGAGAAAAGGGTCTTAGTAGACCTCAAGCTAAATGTGAGCCAACAGTGTGATGCGGTGCCCAAAAAAGGCCAATGCAGTTTTGGGCAACATCAACAGGAGTGTAGTGTTCCGATCGAGGGAAGTAATGTTGCCACTCTGTTCTGCTTTGGTCAGACCTTCCCTGGAATATTGTGTCCAGTTCTGGGGACCATAGTTCAAGAAGGATGAAAGGTCTGGAAACCAAGCCTTACCAGGAATGGCTCAGGGAACTGGGTATGTGTAGCTTAGAGAAGAGAAGACTGAGATGTGATATGATAACCATCTTGAAATGATTGAAGGGATGTCACATAATATACGGAGTGAGCTTGTTTTCTCGTTCTCCAGAGACTAGAACATGAGCTGACAGATTCAAATTATAAGGCAAGAAATTCAACCTAGAAAGTAGGAGGAACTTCTCTACTGTAAAAACTGTTTAATAATTGCATAGACTTCCTTGGGGAGTGAGGGACTCTCTTTTTGGAGGTATTTAACCAGAAGTTGGATGGGCTTCTGTCAGGATTGCTTTAATTGTGTACCTCTGCATGGCAGTGGGTGGAACTAGATGTTCCTTATGGACCCTTCCAACTCGATGATTCCACGACTCTATGAACTGATCTGCTGTTCTTTCCCCTTTGACTGTTCCTTTATATCAGTAACTTTTCATGGTTTTCTGAGGTCTCCCCGTTTAGAAATCAGTAAGAATGGACCGCCATCTTGTTTTGTTACCTAAGTACATTATTTGCTGCTTCTAGCTCATGGCAGTCAGATGTCAGGGCTACACAACTCAAGGCTGAGCAGCTCACGAGTGCAATTCTTACGTTTTGATGCACCACAGGAGGCAGGCAGGCAGGCAAGTATCCCCAGTTTTGCATTTAATTAAACAGAAATCACAGCCACAAGTTTGTTTGGATCTGAGATTTGGGGCTCTCAAGATGTTACAGACTTGGATGTCATCTAGCATGGAATTTTAAGAACTGTCTTGGGAACTGCAAGACACACCTAAGTTACAGTGCTTGTGGCTGGAAATCGGATCACAACCCTGGCTCATGAAGATCTGCTGACTTCTCCTGAAAGGCCCCAGCCATCGCTGTGATCCTGGGGATGGAAGATTGGCCCTTGGACACACCAAACCCCTGCTTTGGCTGGTATAGCATACCACCTCTCGGAACAATATCCTAGTCCCTTAGATAATTTGCAAGTTGAGCGTCAGTGTGAAGTATGGATTTCTTGAGTGGCACTGTGTTCAGATCCCAGAAGATGCCAACTATAGGAAAGATAGCACAGATTTATATCGCTGCTTTTAGCATCTTCTTCTTGTTTGTATTTTCAAAACTCTCTGCATCTTGTTCTTTCCTAGTTATATGTGCTATCGGTTGCTGGGCAGCGCCCTCCCACTCTTGTCCCTCAGCCAGTTGAAGACGATTCTCCAGGGAGAAGTCATGCGTCACTATGGGATCCATGTTGTGTCGGCTAAGGTAAGTGACTACAAGATGTGTGTGAGGAAGCAAGATGGATGTGTTTTTGCATATACAGTCATACCTCCACGTGCATTAGGATTAGGGGCACAGGACCCCCATGAAAGTGGAAAAGCCGTGAATAACTCTGAAGTCCTCCCAAACTATATTTAATGCACAAAAAAGTATGATCACCATATTCAACCCAACGTGGATTCCTTTGAAGCATCAGTGTTCCTTCCCAAGGCAGAAGTGGGTGGCTGTGGGGCTGATGGCCACCTGCACTGCTGCCCCACACCATTTTTAAGAGGGGCTTGCAAGCTTCATTTGTGGTTTCTCGGCCTCACGAGGCTTCCGGTCCCTATTAAAATTGACACAGGGAGGCAGCAGAGATGACAACAAATAATCCATGAAGAATCAAATCGGCAGAAGTGAAACCTGTAAATGGGGAGGGCTGGTGTATAATGGGGCAGGGAAGAATGTGGCCATGGGTCCATGGGTGGAAGTGAGTTCTGGATACTTCTGGTTTTGAAACAAAACCAATTAACCCCCCTCCTCTGCAATTTTGATAGCAACCTGTGGCTGGTTTTGGGAGGCCTCCAAATTTGTTGAACTTGACAACCATGGTATAGCATCGTGGAACAGACATGGTCTCTGACCTGACTTGTTTCAGCCCAGTTGAGGTCTAGACCACAATTATTTCCCTATGATCTTACCTGAAATTCATTTAGAGGTTAGGCCTTGGGTATCTGATCCTGAAATCTGTGAGAAAACCATGTGCTGTACAGGACTGCTTTATTTTCAGTCAGTCATGGGAGTTTTGTGTCATTTCCTAATCCTGTCTGATTGTTCTGTAATTTGCAAGGCAAGGTCAAAACTTAAAACGTTAAAACTTTTCAAAAATACAATATGTAGTAGTAGTATAGTAGCAGTAATGATAATAGTAGAATTCTAGAGTTGGAAAAGACCACAAGGGCCATCCAGTCCAACCCCAGTCTGCCATGCAAGAATATACCATCAAAGCATTCCCAACAGATGGTTACCCAGCCTCTGTTTAAAAACCTCCAAAGGAGATTCTACCACACTTCAAGGCAGCATATTCCACTGTTGGACTGCTCTTACTGTCTTACTCTTACTGTCTGGAAGTTCTTCCTAATGTTTAGATGGACTCTCTTTTCTTGAAGTTTGAAGCCATTGCTCTATGTCCTAGCCTTTGGGACAGCAGAAGACAGGCTTGCTCTATCCTCCATATGATATCCCTTCAAATATTTAAACATAGCTATCATGTTGCTTCTTAACCTTCACTTCTCTTGACTAAACACACCCAGCTCCCTAAGCTTGTCCTCATAGGGCTTCATGGTTTCCAGGTCTTCTGCAGTTTTGGTTATCCTCCTCTGGACATCTTCCAGCTTAGAATCATAGAGCTGGAAGAGGTTCAGCCACAGGGCCTGAGCTTCTCCTGTGCCATACCAGATCTCCATATTTCTCCAGGGTTTCAGACTGGACTCTTTTCTAGCCAGATAAGCCAGGATTGAACCTGGGGTGGCGACAGCAACAACAATGAGGATTTTATTCACTTCTATACTGCCCATTTCCCAATATTGGGATTGTAGGCATCTTACAGAATGTTAAAACCAGAGCAGTTTAAAAACATCCAAAAGCCTCAGCAAAATATATAAAACTTGCTTCATAAGGCAATTAAACAATCTATGGAATAAAAGCCATTTAAAAATTTATTAAAACACAGGGTATAAACAACAACAACAAATGCAATTAAAAACCCATTGCACTCAGCTCCTAAAAGGCTGTTGGAATAGGAATGGTTTCACTTGTTGGCAAAAGGAAAGCAAGGAGGGAGCCATCCTAGCCTTCTTAGGGAGGGAGTCCCAGAGTTGGGAGCAGCCATTAAGAAGAAATTCTTCCTTGTACCTCCCTGATGTGTGGCTGGAAGTGCAGTGGGACTGAGAATGGCCCCTCCTGAAGATCTTATAGCTCAGACAGACTTATAGAGTCCTTCATATATCCTGGACCCAACCTGTATAGGGCTTTATGTGGTGGTGGGGGGGCATTTACTTAAGCTGGCCAGGACTGGACTGGCAACGGTCACCAGGAGCACTTTCTTTTTGGCTACCCCAGACTATGGAATGACTTGCTGAAAGATATTTGATAGCAAAATATGCTATCTGAGTTTAAAAAAAATCTAAAGACCTATCTCCTCCGGCAGGCCTACCCACTCTATTTTTAATTATGATGTATTTTAATAATGATATATTTTGATTATGATCTTTGTATTTTAAATGCTTTTATGCGTTTTTGGTGTATTTTAACTTAGGAAGCATTTTAATTGTATTTTAATTTATGCTGTACCCCACCTTGAGCCTTAGGGAATGGTGGGTTAGAAATAAACAGCTATTGTCGTGGAGTTGTTGTTCTTGTTAATTATATTCTCATTCAAAGCAAGTACTCTATCTCTGAGTTACAGCTGCTCTTCTGTTGCCTGTGTCTTTCAGCTCCCCAATAGGTTTAAGTTTGCCCCAGAGATGGAAGCCTTGGTTGGCTCATTCCTGGAGGGGTGCAGCAACCCCAAGAAGCAGCTGGCTGTCATGATTAGCTTCTCCACCCTCACCAACCACGGGTATCCTGTTGTACCCAGCTTCTGGAAAGTGGTCAGACATTTACTTCCCGACGCACTGCTAAACTACATCAGCTGGCTTAAGAACATGTTTCTTGCTCCAGACCTAGACTCCTGTGTGGAGTTTGCTACCAAGCGGCAGCAGCAGATTGACAAGAAAACAAATGCGTGAGTCTCTCTTGAGATGTGGAATTTGCATATTGCTAGATTTGTACTAGGCAAGATTCTTGCAAGGTTTCTGGACTTATCGGTGGGGCTTATCTAGCTGTTTGAATATCAGGGTTAATTTTGATATTTGTGGGCGAAGGCTGTTGGCAGTGGGGTTGGTGGCTTCCGTGTCAGTGGGATGGTGGATCTACATCAGGTCTTAGCTTGAATTTTAAAGGAGTTGTTACAAAGGCTGAATGCTGTCCCTAAAATAGTTTCAGCACTTTGGACAGCTCCTTTCCAGTTATGACTAAAACCTGGAGTGGCTTCAGTGTCTCACTGACACGGAAGGCACCAGCTACCAAACTGTCGGGTTTCCCCTCTTCCTTTCCCAGCTCCACATGGAGTGGTGTTGATCTAAACTTCCACAGATTTGATCATTTGCGACTTTCTCCAACCTCTGCCCCTACCACTACCTCGGCACTTCTTTTTCCGGATGAACCTTCCAGCTCAGCGGCTCTGATCAGGCCGTGCATCGCTGGTCCTCCTTCCTGTTTCAGGATAGCTCTTAGCTAAAGATAGCTCTTAGCCCAATTTCTCAACACCACAAACCCTCTTCCAGTGCTGCCCCCCCACATACCTCAAGAAAGGAGATGGGCAAAAGAGAGAAAGTTTGGGGCCACCATTCTGTTGCAGTTCAACAGAACCTGGAGGGCTGTTCTATTCCCACCCTTGATGTAAGCAAGAGAAGTTCCCAGTGCCCCAAATGTGTGTCATTCCTACAAGAGGCAGGGTGGGTGTCCTGCTTTGGTTTCTCACTTCCTTCTGTTGATGTAGTGAATTGACGGAGCACTGCGTGACGCGGTTGAGGAAATGGCTTATCGCCCGTCTTGTTGGAATAGCTGAAAATCCACAGATAAAGAGGGAAGAAGAGTTTGTGACTGACATTGCCAGGTAAGAAAAATAAGACATCAGTAATGACTTGTACATTCGACTTCTTGACGATTAATTTAGTATCTGACGTAGTCAAAACCTCTTATACTAAAATCTACAATGCTACAGTCTTTGAATAGCCAAATGGATACCGAAGTTGTCCAGCAACCATCATAGTACCCATAAAGCACTCTTGCTGTCCTTCCCTGAGTTTGGGAAAGTTACTTTTTGGACTACAGTTCCCCTAAATCTCCCAGTCAGCATGACTAGTGGCTGTGCTATCTGTGGGATTCTGGGCGTTGTAGGTGAAAAAGTAACTTTCTCAAGCTAGCTCTGCCTCTGACAAAAGGTAAATAAATAAATAAATAAATAAAGATGTCATCAGGTGCCAAATGTTATAGCGTGCCAGCTGATGTATAGATGTGGATATTTTAAAAAATAAGTCTTTCCCTGTTTGGCAGAATGTAAGTTGTATCTGCATTACAAAGTTAATTTGGTTTCATACCACTTTGGTTATCATGGGAGGTGGTATGCTTTTATTCTTGAGTTTTTAAATGCTTTCATTTAAAATGCTTTTAAATTGGTATGCTTTAGCAGGAGAGTTCAGGTTTTCTTTAACTTTTTTATCATCATGGGTTTTTGTTAGTTCTTTGTTTTTATCAATGTTTTAAACCACCTTGGGCCCCACATTGGGGGAAAAGTAGGGTGTGAATTAAATATCTTTATCTGAAGGTTGCATGAGCAAATGGGAACAGAATATTGGCCACTCTCTACAGTTAGATCACAGGCAAAAAATCTACAAGATGCCATGATTTACAAGAAAATTACTATTAAATGCTCTACAAGTTGTACTGAACACCAGAGAAATTAGTTAAAATATATAAAGTTCCAATGTTAAATGTAGGAAATGAAAAAAATAAAAAGGGACCTTTTACCACATCTGGTGGTAGTGTGATAGGGCTAAAAAATTTTGGTCTCAAAGCCATAAAGAAGTTGCAAAAATGTTAAAAAGAGACTTCCCAATGAAATCAGAGCTTCACCTTCGAAATATTTATTTATTTATTTATTCATTGTATTTATGTGCCACCTTTTCTCCCAAAGTGGGACCCAAGACGACTTCCCAAAAAGTTTAAAAAAACATTTAAAACTATTAAAAACTTATAAAAATTATAAAAACTTACAATTTTTTGTCAAAAACAGCTTAATTAATAAATGAAAGCTCCCCTGCTCAGCCATTAGAAGCCTGCTTGAAAAAAAATGCCTTTGTCTACCTACAAAACGAAAGTAGGGAAGGGGTCAGCTTAGCCTCCCGTGGAAGAGCGTTCCACAGGGTGGGAGCGGCCATTGAGAAGGCCCTCTTGCGTGTCCTGAAGAAGCGAGCCTGGGATGGTAGCAAGTCCAAGAGAAAGCGTACTTCTGCAGATCTTAAAACCTAGAACTCTGGCAGGTTCATATGAGGACAGAGTCTTTCAGATAGTCTTGAGCTAAGCCTAGCACTTTGAATTGCTCCTGGAAATGAACCGTTAGCCAGTGAAACTGTTTTATATGGTCCCTATAACTGGCCCCTATCAGCATTCTTGCTGCAGCAATCTCTGGGCAACAACTCTTTCTTTGGCCATCTCTATTAAGACATCTCTGCCCTCTTCTCCAGGTTCTGCTTCTTTCATGCATTTTTCAAGACCAAGAAACCAACCTCCAAGATACCAGAGACGGAAGCCATCCCATCAGTGCCTCTGAATGAGTCCTGTCGCACAGTGACTGCAGACTCGTTTTTCAGGTATTGTCTTTATAGTTTCATCAGCTGGCTCTGTGGGCAGACTACATCTTCTCATCTGTAGCTGTCTGTTGATTACAAGGGTTGGGAATGATGCACAGTCTGAATCCTTTCCCATATATGTTATGATTCTTACAATAGAACTAAAGAGAAAGTGGAGCTAGTGAAAAAGGAGAATGTTCTGTTTGTATGAAATAGCTGGATAGAATCTGCAACAGGTGCATTCCTGGTGGGAGAGAAGGGGAAATTAGTATCAGTTTTATGGTCTGGCTGTATTGCAGTTCTCTTTCTGACTATATTTAAGTCTTTTACGCCAAGTCTCAAGTCCTTGCAAGATACTTTCAAGTCAAGTCTCGAGTCAAATCTCAAGTCTGGGAGCCAGCCTTATACCCCAACCTTTATTCCAGAATTTTTAGACAGAGTTGAATAAAGTCAGTTTCAACAATTTAAGCAAAGTCACCCTCCAAATTTGTGATTTTGCCATCTGCAGCTTTAGAACTGGGGAACAGGATCCTTCTTGCATCCCATTTCGCAAGCTGGAGGATTTGTCAGAAGAATAGGATCCTTCCTCCTCAAGCCTGTTTGCCTAACACATTTGCTGTTCCCCACTGAGAAATGCACCCCGCACTCTGGGGATGAGTCTTATCTTGTGCTCTTAGGAAAAGTTTTAGGAGCCTCCTCCGATATGCAGCAGGGAGAGGCTGCTGAGCAGATTTCAAGCCATTGCCTAACCCGTTTGCTCTTCCCTGTGAAAGATGCACCCAAACTTTGGGCTTGAGATTGTCATGAGACTAGTAGGAAAAAAGAGATGGAGGCATTGTTCAAAGTCATAAGGTTTCTGGATGAATGCGTTATGTTACTGAACCAAAGGCAGCAAGTCAGTCATTAAAAATATACAAGAGTCGAGTCACTGAAGCAACTGAAGACTGACTTGAGTCCAAGTCTGTTGTCTCAAGTCTACATCACTGCTGACTATGACTTTCTCCTCAGTTTGCTTCAGCACTTGAATACGATGCCTGCCCTGGGGGAGTCTGTCGAGGCAGAAGAAATGCGGAAGAAGCACCTCCACGGCTTGACTGTCAGTGGGGAGCCATGGATTTATCTGGCCGTCCAGTATGCCAATACTCTTCTTTCAGACAAAAAGCACATTGAGGCTGTGGTGCCATTCAGTGAAGACGAGCAGTTTGCTTGGGACCGGTAAGAGCTCCCAACAGGAGGGGGAGATCTTTCTGAGGATGGGCAACAGCAGCAGGTCCAAGAGTCACTTGTATGTCACGGGCCCCTCAAGGGCCCACTTGTGCTACCCAGAAATGAAATGAAATAAAGACCCAAAGTGGCCAGAGGTCACCTTTGGGTTCTCAAAAATGAGTGTTTTTGATGCTGCACAGTGCAAGGCGCATCTTGCACTGTGTAACATCAAAAATTGCACTGTGTAACATTTTTTTAAATGTGTAACATTTGTGTTACACGTGTAACTTTGCACTGTGTAACATTTTAAAAATTTGTAAATGTTCAACATATTTTAAATGTTGAAAGGCCATCTTGCACTCAGAATACTCATTTCTGAGAACCAGTCCTCCGGGACCAACAATTTATACCCTTTTGGCCAGAAAAGGGGTACTGTGGGGGTTCCAGAGGTGTTGAGGGCCACAAGAGCATCCTTGTGGACGTATGTGGTGCCAGGGCTGTCCTTTGCCCACCCCTGGTCTAGGATAATATTCTCCCCCCACCCACCCCTGGGCCAGCCACAGATGGCATCATGGAAATCTGTTTTCAATTATATGAAATATCCCTTTGGCATTATTTGGGGGATAAACCGAGATGCCTGCTGGCAGTATGTTTCATTTCAAAGTTGAATTGCCAGTCATGGAGGCTTCCAGAAACAGAAGTTCTCATGTTTTAGCTAAAATATATTACTTCCAGTGGGAGGTGCTGCCAGGGGATTAGATGGCCAACCCCGTGGTGTGCTCCATGTAGCCCACAAGACTGCGAAAGAAGGGCATTCTCTTCCTAAAGAAGAAGTCTACCCACCCAGTGAAATTTTCTTTCAATCCCCAAATTTCTAACATCGCAGAGAATGAAATATGGAGAATTGTTCACACCAAGAACTTTTCCCCATGCTGTGTTTGCATTCCATGGGTCACTTTACCTGCCTATTTTCTTTGGATACCTAAACTCTGTTTTAGGTGAAGTTGAAGTTTTTTAAAGTTGCTGCAATACAACTTTAGCTACAGGCGTTTTACTAGAGGCCAGAGTTCTTATGGGTAGTAGTGCCCTCATTTTGTGTCAAGTGTAGCCACACTTCTGCATCCTGAGGCCTACCTTGCTTCTTTTAGATACCAAAAACTTAAAACAAGGTGGAGATTATAAAGCCTTTGTATGCCTCACCCTGCCTTTCCTCCCCTCCAAATTTTCAACTCAATACTGTCCACTCATGCCCCAGAAATCTGTAGGGAGCATAGTTATCCGTTTTAATGCTATTCCCTACCCCTGGCTCTGGTTGGTGCCCTTTTCAGGCTAGAAATAGCCTTTTGTCTCAAAGTCAGAAGTAAAAGTGGTTTCATAAAAGAGCAGATGAGGACCTTGAGAGTCACTAGTGAGGGAGGGAGTTGAAGATGGGTTGTGGCTACACCTTCTGCAGTTGCCCACCTGTGGCTTATACAACAGCATCAACAGATCTACCCAGTTTTTAAACATATTATGTTGTTTCCCTTGTGGGGGTGGGATTGGTTTGGGGGCGGCTTGGTTGGCTCTTCTTGTTTGTGTCTTACTTTTCCATCCTCCTCCCCACTGAATCAATGACAAAGGGTGGTACCGAAATGCAATAAAATCACTGTTGTAACACCTCAGTCTCTCAGCAATTCTCCTGCCCCACCTCTCTGATCACAGAATGCTGCAGACGGTGGAAGACCTCCGGAGGAGAGAGCAGAAAGGCTTTGCCTTGAAGACCACAGCCTTCCAGCACCTTCTGCTGCTAGTTGGTATTCACCTCTTCAAGGTAATGTCAGCTGTGCTGGAAATGTATTTCTCTGAATGCAGCTTTGAAATCAGCTGTGAGCCACCATACTGCTCTGAACAGATGACATCTGATTTTGGAAGTTCAGTGAGATCAGGACTGGTTAATAGTTGAATGGGAGACCATCAGAGAAAATGGGGATCTTGGGAGGGCAGTTAAGAAAGAGTGAGCATAAAGCAACTTCCTAGGTTTCTGAATCATTTTAAAGGTGAGGTGGGACAAAATAACCAGCAAGGATGGAATGATGTGCCAGGTTGCTAAAGAATACATTACTTTTCCTAGTCAAATGGAGCAGTTCTCTTTCGTAGCCATGGTATCCTCCCTGAATGCCCTTTGTACCACCCTGAAATGGATTCCATCACAATCTAAACACTTTTGATCTTACTTGATTTTGAAAATTAAGCAGGGCCAGGCTTAGTTGGTGCTGGAAAGAGAGATTCCCTCAAGGGATTTCCAGGTAGGGCTAGGAAAAGAATCCCATCAAAAGTTCAAAGAGCCGTGGTTGTCAGCCACAGTCAGTAGCATTGTGTTAGGTGGACCAAGGCTCTGACTCAATATAAGGCAGCTTCCTGTGTTCTTCTGTTCCTGGAATTTTTGGATCTGTGATAACTGTTTGGATGAGAGGATGAGAATCTATTGAAAAGACATGGCAGGCTTGTTTCCAAAGACAATTCTTCAAGGGAAGAGATTGGGCAAAGTAGTTATGGACACTTTGACCATCTTCCTGGCCACCATTGCTGTCCAGTTAGAGCAGCAGATGCCACCTCTGCAGGCTTGTTCCTCTTCCTGAGCTCTAGTCGTGGAAGCTTCTTGTTTCCCTTGGTTGCTCATCCCATATCTTCACAATGAAGTGTTCTCATACTATAACCACCTGCTTGTAACCAGATGCGGCGGATGAGGTTGCCTCTTATTAGCTATGCCTCCCTTCCCCACTACTGGTGGTAGTGAAGGCTTCTCCTTTGTGAATAGTAATCATAGAATCGTAGAGTTGGAAGAGACCCCAGGGGCCATCCAGCCCAACCCTATTCTGCCATGCAGGAACCCACATCAAAGCACTTCCAAGAGATGACCATCCAGCCTCTGCTTAAAAACATCCAAAGAAGGAGACTCCACCACACTCCATTGAGGCAGCAGATTCCACTGCCAGAGAGCTCTGACCGTCAGGAAGTTCTGCCTGAGGTTCAGATGGACTCTCTTTTCCTGTAGTTTGAATCCATTGCACCTTGCCCTAGTCTCTGGAGCAGCAGTAAACAAGCCCTCTCCCTCTGATGTGATATCCCTTAAAATATTTAAACATAGAATCATAGAATCATAGAAATTCAGAGTTGGAAGAGACCACACAGGCCATCCAGTCCAACCCCCTGCCATGCAGGAACACCGTCAACATGGTTATCATGTCCCCCCTAAACCTAACATGGTTATCATGTCCCCCCTAAACCTAAACTTCTGCAGACTAAACATCCCCAGCTCCCTAAGCCACTCCTCATAGGGCTTTACAGTTTCCAGACCCTTCACCGTTTTGGTTGCCCTCCTCTGGGCATGCTCTAGCTTGTTGATTAATAATTATTAATCCGGTTTAGGTTCGAATTGCTTTTGGCTGTCCAGGAGCAAGTATATGATTCATTAAATATTAGATGAAAGTGTTGTTTTAACAATAAATATTTGATTTTGGTGTCTTCTTGGGTTCTTCTCTTTTTCTCACCTGCCTCCTTATCTCTGGATTTACACCCAATTAGTCTCCTGCCGAGTGTGTGAACCTTCTGAATGACCTCCAGAGCTGCACCAAGAGGGCCTTCAGGGAAAAACCCAAGAAGAAAAAGTTGGCTTCTAACAGTGAGTTCTCCTCCATTCTGGGAAGATGTTGTTGTTTATAACAGTCTCTTCTAGAGACACAAAGTCCTGGGAAAAAGCTGGAAAAAATTGTGAAAAAATTAATTATGTAATACTTCCTTTTAGAATAATGATGCTACAGTAGCTCCTCCACATTCACAAGGGTGTGGGGTGCAGAACCCTTATGAAAGTGGAAAAGCTGTGAATAACTTTCCCTCAATCCCCTCCCATTCCCCACCGGAGCTCCCCCATCTCATTCCTTTGCCTCTGGACCCAGTGTTCCTGGGAGTGCGGAGGAGAAAAAAAAGACAAGGTAAAGGTACTTTCTTCTCAGACAGAGAAGAATGGAGTCCTGGGGTTCTAGCTATTTCCAGTTGCCGTCTTGAGAAAGGAGGGGTGGGTGCAAAGAGAGCACCTGGCCAGCCAGCAGCCGTTACACAGCAGAAACTGCAGCCACATAGCAGAGAGGACACACTTCTAGCAGTGGGAGGGGGGCTTTGCTCACCCAGAAGAAGAAAAACACCCATTTTAAACACAAGCCTCATAAGCCTGGGGTGAGGAATGCAAGGGATTGGGAGGAGGAAAAAGGCAGGGACAAGCATCTGCCTTGCGAATAATCAAATTCACAAAGGTCAAACCCACAAATGTTGAGGGAGGACTGTAATCTTAAAGCGTTAGAGCCCCCAAATCATTTCTAAAAACTCTGTGAGAGGAAGATTTTTGTGTAAGACTGTATATAGGATCAGCTCATTACAATTCCTCATCTTGGTTTCCTTTTTCCAGTTGTTATTAGAGTGAGTGTTTTGTCTGTGTTTGACACTATAGAGAACCAGTGGAAACAAAATAATTTCCTCTGTTTTGATGGTTTCTTCCCTTCTTAGCAGATTTTCTTTTTGCTTGCCTCTCCTAAACTGGCAAATCCAAAGTGTTCCTTTATTGTTCAGGTATTCTTTATAGTTCAGGATCTTGTAGCACCCTTTTTAACAACAACAAAAAACAAAACAAATCTTTTTTTAAAACGTTGGTTCAGTTCGTAATTACATTCTGAAGGAAGCGTAGTTTCAATGTGTCAGATGAGATACTCATGTGTGAAAGTTAATATATAATAATTTTGTGCTCCTAAAGTAACAAAATGACTTTTGACCTGTAAAAGATGCTAATATTGTATTTTTCCAGGAGTGATTGGTTTTTTTGCTGCCAAAAAAAATGTTTTTCTGATGACTTTGAAATTTCTGGAAATTATTTAGCACTCTTGGTTTCTCCTGGCTTGGTGCCGGACTCCAGTTCCTAGGATCCTGCAGCCAGCATAACAGCTTGTGGATTCTGGCAGTTCTAGTCTGACGCATTTGTAGGGCCACAGGTTGGAATGGCTCTTCTATAGATGCTCAGACCTTCATTTTTTTCCTGTTCAGGTGGTGAAGAAGAGCCTGAATGGGTAGAGGTGATTGTGGAAGTTCTCCTCTCCCTTCTGGCCCAGTCCAGTGCGCTTATCCGTCGGGTCTGCAAAAGTGTGTTTGCCCTCGTGTGCCAGCACATGACAGAGGGTGCGCTGCAGCTCATTCTGGATGTGAGTTTTTTTTTTAAAAAAATTTAACGTTTATTTATATTAAATTACATTTAAATAAAAAAAGAAAATACATTGATAATGGTATGTTATATGTACAAAACCCAAATAGCAGCAAGATCTGTTGCCTAAGAAGAAAACAATCTAAAGTTGTTCAAACAGATATATAAGCAAATATGAGTTATTCGAATGAGGAAAACAAGAATGTAGAAAAAAGGATGTAGATGATGTACAAGTTGTGGAAGTATTTAAGCTATACATTATTAATACTACTATTTAATCTTACATGTTTGTAAATACTGAGGCGTGGGGGGAAAAAAGAGAAAAAGAGGAGACTTCCCCATACAAAGAGATCACACGCTAAAACAAAACAAAATGTCGTATCAACCTTCCTTGAACAAGAAAATGGAATAGTATGGGAAAAAAAAAACATAATACATATAGGAAATTAATGTATTTCCAAAATAATACCAGTCCTAGTAATCTCTATTCCCCATTCCTTTTCCCCTCCCCGAATCATTCCTCACGGCAGAGATTTTTAACATACGAGGCATATTCTCTTCCTTCCCTCTATCTATCGCCGAGGTTGATTTGAAAAGTCAAGGAATACTCTTACTATAATTAATCTATTGTAAGTAAGTAGTATAACTTACAACCTCTAAGGAAAGATTCTGGACGTGAGTTTACTCTTTTCTGTTGCTGCTCAGTAACTGTTGGAAAATCTTTCAGACAATCTTAATCTAGCTTCCTCCCAAGGTAGTCCCCTCTGTGATGTTTTGGACTAGAATTCCCTTCAGTTCTAACAGTTGACTGTTATGGTTGTGGCTGATAGAAGTTGAAGTCCAAATGATCTGGAGTGTGTGCCAAGTTTAGGAATGACTGATTAGTGACTTAATTCTACGTACACTAGCATCTGATTAAAGCAGTAGTACTAAAGTGAGTGGGTCTCATGTGGCCGTCCACATATTGTTGGACTGAAACTCCCAGCATTCCTCACTATTGCAAGGATGTCATATCGAAGAGGGGACAGGTTTGTTTTCTGCTGCTCCGGAAAACAAACTAGGACAAGGAGCAATGGATTCAGGCTGCAGGAAAGGAGATTCCACCTGAACCTCATGAAGAACTTCTTGATTGTCAGAGCTGTCCGGCAGTGGAATCTGCTGCCTCACTGGCATGTGGTGGAGTCTCTTTCTTCAGAGGTTTTTAAGCAGAGGCTGGGTGGCCATTTGCTGGGAATGCTTTGATGTGTGTTTTTCTTCCAACTTTATGATTCTATGACTCTATGAGTCTTTGGCACATTCCAGCTTACCAATATTCTTCTTGAATTGTACCCAAAACCGGATGGAGTGTTCCAGGTGAAGGATTCCACTTTCTTAGATCATGTCTGCAAGAAAAGTTTCATAGCCACACTGATGCATATTTTGGTTCTCTTCAAGGTTCTTGATCCACAACAAGACCAGGATGAAGGTGCTGTAGTGGTGGTAGAAGAAACTCAGAAGAAGAAGACGAAGGAGAAAAAATCTTTGCCAGAGGAGGTGGTAACTCCGGCGGTGTTCAATCTAAACAATGTCTTGACCTCTATGCTTCCTTCCCTTTGAATGTTGTAAATATGATAAATAAATTCAGTTTATGTTTATTGGGGTGGGGCTAGTCTGACCTTTCGCAGAAGGGAATTTGACAACTAGGGTGCCCCACAGAAAAGTTCTTGCTCGGCTTTCTCATCAGCTGAACCTTGTTTGATGATGCAACATAAAAAGGGCCTCAAAACACAGTCTCACCCTAAGGATAGCAACATATGAGAAGGAGAAATACACCCCCACCCCCAAATATTTAATGAACAGGTATAGGGCACATACATGACCAAGATGATCCTTTAAGGTAGCCTGTTTATTTTTCATTTTCTGTCAAAACACACACACACACACACACACATAAAACAAAAAGCAAAAACAAAAAACAAAACAACCCCCCCAACCCTTGAAAAAGTTAATTTGTTTGAATTCTGCCTCTTGGAATCATTCAGCCACCAAGGCTAATTACAGTTAATTAAAAAAAAGTTTGATTTTCTGCTCTTGGTTCATTCCGAATATTGTAGCTGTGATTTTGTCAGCCTAGACATAATACTTAGCCATGGTTTGGTATGGTATCTCTCTGATGTAAAGTTGGGTGAGTACATGGGCCTTTTCACTACAGTTGTGGCAGATCTTCATGAGAGAGATTTACTACTTATTTATTATTTATTAAAACCAATGCAATTCTTGGCTGCATCAATAGGAGTATGGTGTCTAGATCGAGAGAGGTACTGGTACCACTCTACTCTGCTTTGGTTAGACCCCATCTTGAATACTGTGTCCAGTTCTGGGCACCCCAATTCAAGAAGGATATTGACAAGCTGGAGCAAGTCCAGAGGAGGGCAACCAAAATGGTGAGAGGCCTGGAAACAATGCCCTATGAGGATAGACTTAGAGAGCTGGGTATGTTTAGTCTACAGAAGAGAAGGTTAAAGAGGGGATATGATAGCCATGTTTAAATATTTGAAGGGATGCCACGTTGAGGAGGGAGAGGGCTTGTTTTCTGCTGCTCCAGAGACCAGGACAAGGAGCAATGGATTCAAGCTGCAGGAAAGGAGATTCCACCTGAACCTCAGGAAGAACTTCCTGACAGTCAGGGCTGTCCGGCAGTGGAATCTGCTGCCTCGGAGTGTAGTGGAGTCTCCTTCCTTGGAGGTTTTTAAGCAGAGACTTGATGGCCATCTGTCAGGAGTGCTTTGAGGGTGTTCCTGCATGGCAGGGGGTTGGACTGGATGGCCCCTGTGGTCTCTTCCAACTCTACATTTCTATGATTCTATGATTGCTTATTATTTATTTCTTCATTTATTTATTTTACATTTCACCTTTCTCTTGGCTTGGGATCCAGAGCAGCTTATAATAAATTGAAACGTAGAAACCTGAACCGAACAAAGAGTCATGCATGGGGAATAAAACATCAGTTTCGTTCTCTCTTTCTGAGCAGAGCGGCGATGGCGAGAGCGGGGAGAGTTCTTCTGATGAAGACAGCTCTGAAGAGAATGACTCTGAGAATGACAGTGCTCAGGAGACAGATAGTGAAGTTGAAGGTGAAGCAGACGAGAACTTCCGTGCCATGCTGAGAAATGTTCTGCAAGCTGGCAATGCACTGGTAAGATGGCAAAGGAGATTCTCTTGGGAATGCCCTGGTGGTGTATTCCTACAAGGCAGGGGGAAGGACTCGGTGACCCTTGTGGTCTCTTCCAACTCTGTGATTCTGTGAGGGAAGTGCAGAGGTCTCTTGGGTCTTGCTTACCTGCATTGTGGGACTTTTGTCTCTTGTACTGCCAG
Organism: Ctenosaura bakeri; assembly: GCA_948474755.1. NCBI lineage: Eukaryota > Metazoa > Chordata > Lepidosauria > Squamata > Iguanidae > Ctenosaura > Ctenosaura bakeri. The sequence goes on from CAOLHI010000855.1 coordinate 269,680, forward strand.
AACCCCAGTTCTGCACAAAGAAAAATGAATTCTGCAACCTAGGAATGTATGTGCACTTCCCTCTTCAGCAGCTAGTTTTTCCTGATAATATTGAGGCAAGATTTGTGGGTATTGAGGACAAATTCTCTCTCTCTCTCTCTCTCTCCTCCCTCCCTCCCTCCCTCCCTCCCTCCCTCCCTCCCTCTCTCTCTCTCTCTCTCTCTCTCTCTTTCTTTCTTTCTTTCTTTCTTTCTTTCTTTCTTTCTCTTGGGGTTTACCCACTTCTTTGTCTGTGGGCTTAGGTGCAGTAGTGACAGTAGCTTTGTCCTCTGCCAGCTGGTTGGGCCAGGGTCAGAAGCATTACTTTTTTGGCTTAAGTTCTCAGAAACCTCTGGCCAGAGTTGTCCTTCTGAGGTCCTGCATTTTTCACAAGGCCCCGCAGGATGGCTGTGTTAGGAGCACTGTGGGAAACCAATTTGGCTATTTGGCATTGTGTAGAGTGCCAGCCAGAGTGTGTTTTTGTGGGATCGAGGTAGGGATCAGCCATGCATGTTGAATGATGACACTGGCAGACACAAGTCTCTCTCTCTGTCTCTGTCTCTGTCTCTGTCTCTCTCTGTCTCTCTGTCTCTCTCTCTCTCTCACTCTCTCTCTCTCTCTCACACACACACACACAGATACATACATACACATCACAGTGTGAATTTCTGAAACATGGAGCCCTTTCACACTACACAATTAATAGTCCTGTGATTCTGTTTTATCTGCTGTGGTTCCGTCCTGTGGTATCCTGGGATTTGTAGTTTCATGAGGTATTTAGAATGGTCAGCCAGACAGCTCTAGTGCTTCTTCAAACTACAAATCTTAGGATTCCACAGGATGCAGCCATGGGATGGAATCATAGTACTATAATTGTATAGTGTGGTTTGGCGTTTTATCCGAATTGCTTTTAGGCGTGTAAAGCATCTCTGGCAAGTAACACATCAGGCTGGGATGACAGAATAAACCAGGGACCTCTAGGAACTCTGGCTTTCTGGTTGCAAGCCATGTACTTTTGCATTTTCCTGGATTGCTCTCACTTGCTGCAGGAGCAGAGAAAGAAACTGTCTGTTATCTGAACTTGAATGGAGCTTCTCTCTGATTTCTTTTTCTGCTGCAAATGAGAGAAAGAAATCTAAAATAATCCCTGGAAATCTTAAAACCAGCCCTTCTGGAAACAAACCAGAGAGGGAGCATGTAGGCAGGAACAACCAGACTGCTATCGATAAGCCAATGTTCATGTGGTTTTCGTCCAAACCAGCCCAGTGAGTTCATTCACTTTTCTTCCTGTAGGGCTTTTTTTGGATCCTTGTGGTTCCTTTTTTGTTGGAAATGGTATAGAATAAGCTGAATAAGTTTATGATTGTTTTTTTTTAAATATTTTATTATTTTATTAACATAACACAAACACAAAAATAAAACACCATGTGGTACAACTAATAATAAAACAAAAAGATTTCAACCAAAAAAAACTTACATTATTATTTCTCTCTTATATAATTACAATCAAAAACTTATTCAGCTTATTCTATATCCGATTACTTATATATTTTTATTACCTGTCTCTAATTCTTATTCTCATTATACTCATTATTATAGTAATATCATTCTTAATTCTATATTTTTCCCTTAAATTTAATCTAATGCTATTACTAAATACAATCTTGTTACTTAACATATTAACCCCAAAGCTAATTATATTTTAACTTATTTTTTATTTTTGTTTTTTTTGTTTTGTTTTTTGTTTTGTTTTATTTTTTACAAAATTAAACAACTCAACTCCAATTTAAACAAAACACCACATTATTATCATAACAAAGGGTAACCCACCCCCCAGAGCCAACTTTTTATTTAATCCATTTTCCAAAATTGCCATTCTTCTTGTGAAAGGGTAACTTTACCATCTCTTATCAAAACTTTTTCCAAAAATATTTTCCAAATTTCTTCAAAATCGTTCCCTTTTACATAAGTTTATGATTGTAATGGTGTTGGAGAGAAATAATAATGTAAGCTTGTTTTTGTTGAAATTTCTTTGTTTCACTATTATGTGTATCACATGGTGTTTTACTTTTTTGTTGTTTTTTCCCCTGTATAATCAATAAAAAAAAAAATTAAAAAAAAGAAAGAAGCTCCAACCATTAACTTCTTATATATTAATCTTTGTGGTGCCAAACCACTTCCTGGCCTGCTTTAACTTTGGCTGTTTTTAAAATCTAAGGGTGGAGATGACAGTGACGAGGATGTCGATGACGAGACCATGATGTCCCTCGACAAGAACCTCTCGGCCCTCTTTGCCGAGCAGCAGAAGCGAATCCAGGCCAAAAAGGACGAGAAGGAAAAAATCCGGAAGGAGAAGATCTTACGTCGGGAATTCAAAATTAAGGTAGGAGGCAAGGCTTTTGCTTGAGAAGACCTTCAGGCCTTTGGAGAGTACAGTAAATGCTAACCAGTTATGGCACTAAAAATATTTTGATGTGTTTTTTTGGCCAGGACTCTGAGTGTAGCCTAAAACATAAAAAAATAACAAAAACGCTACAGTAAAGCAAGTGCCTAAAACTGTGATTTGGACGTTACAGTGTAATGAGAGATTTGCATAAAATTGCATTTCTTCTTATCTCTTGACAGGAGTAAGTATCTATTTTTATTTTACCATATGCATTATTTTATTATTTTAATGAAGAACTGCTGTCTTTCCACATATGAAAGACTCTAATCAGGCATGGCTAGTGCTTGGATTTGGATCTACCAAGGATTACTGGGTGATGTAAGCTATATTTCTGCAAAAGACAGTGGTAAACCACCTCTTAAGTATTTCCCTGCCTAAGAAATCCCTATGAAATTCATAGGGTTGTCATAGCTCAACTTGTGACTTGAAGGCACATGCGCGCAATGAGAGAGATGCTCAGGATTCTTTTAATTGCAGCCGCCAGGGGTCAGTATAAGCTTATGGAATATGTTTGGACTTCACAAACTGTTCAGCTGCATAAATGATTGTTTAATGGTAATAAACCAGGAAATACTCCTGTACCTTTCTCTTAGATCCAAATGCAAGTTTGACCTAGCTTTTGGTCAAACTTTCTCTTCTGCAGGCTGGGTGGTGATTCCGAGAGCAAGAGAGTTGATTGGGGAGGGAAAAGGTATCTTTGGTAAAAAGGAATAGTGGATGCCCGTCCTGGGATGGCAGTTTGAGAACCTTTTTTGCAAACAGGTTCAGTTAGTTCTGTGCCAAACGCAGAAGAAGGAAAATGTGGCAGGTGTTCCAGCTGAATCTATACTGGAAAGTGATATGCGAGTATATATGTAATCATTTTTCCTTCCTTGAAACTACGCTAAACTGTTAAGTTGGCAATCCGTGTATGTTCTGGCAGAAGTCTTGGGTTCACGTCCTCCCCACAATATTCTCTTTCACTGGCACAACCACAAAGAGATTCAAAGTGTCTGCTTCCCCTTTTAAACTTTCCTGTTATATCTGGATGCTGCAGGTCTCTTTTTAGTTTAAACCAGGGGGCTGGAAACAGTGGGGTTCCAGCTCCGTGGGACCAGGTACTATTTCTTGGCTTCCTGGACCTGGTGTGAGCAGCACTGTTTCCTTCTGCAGCTCAGAAATGACTGGGGGAACACTCCCCTCTGTTTTGTGAGAAAAGACGCAACAGGCCTGCACCTTGTTTTGAATGAGTTGTCTTGACTCTTTGCTAGGTTTCAGGAATGAATATTCTTTTATTTTGTTTGCCAGAAATATAGTTTTTATTAGGGCCCTCAGGAGTGTGTGTGCTGGGAGCTTTACAGGTGGGTGGGTGAGAGATACAGCCCATCACTCAGTAGGTTTTTATCAGGTTTGTTGTATTGGCTGGGAGACATGATGCCCTTCAGATATTTATGGATTCCAGCTTCCATCAGCCTCAGCCAGCATCGGTGTGATTAGGAGTGATAGGAGCTGTAGTCTGAAAACATCTGGAAGGCCATGGGCTTCCGTCCCTGTTTCTTCTTTATGCCTGAATTTGCATGTTGAGCAGCTGTAATGTTCAGGGACCGTTTCCATATCTAAATTAACTGTCCCAGATTTGATTAGCGCAAATTTCAGCTGGCCCAGCACACTCTTAATTCAAGCCCTTGGGAGGATTTGAGAAATCTGCATGGCACTTTTTGATTAAGTCAGTTTAAATGTATGATTGAGTGAGTGAGAATTCATAGACCAGACTGGCTGGTGGAATGTGGGAGTTGTTGTCCCAAAAAACTAGTTTTGCGCAGTGAAATGTAGAGAACTTTCATCATACAGTTGCTAAAGAACAGAGAAACAGGACTCTGCCTTCATAGACAATGTGTGTCTTATCTCTCCAGTCTTACCTTAGTGGACCACAAGCTGAACGTAAGTCAACAGTGTGATGTAGCAGCTAAGAAAGCCAACGTAATTCTGAGCTGCATCAACAGGAGTATAGTCTCGAGATCAAGGAAGTAATAACACCACTTTATTCTGCTTTGAGATGCTGTGTCCAGTTCTGGGCACCACAAGTCAACAAGGATGTTGACAAGTTGGAACATGTCCAGAGGAGGGTAACCAAAATGACAGGCAGCCTGGAAATCATTCCCTATGAGGGCAGCTTAGGGAGCTGGGTATGTTTAGCCTGATGAAAAGAAGGTTGAGAGGTGAAATGATAGCCATGTTTAAATATTTGAAGGGATATCATGTTGAAGATGGAGCAAGCTTGTTTTCTGCTGCTCCAGAAACTAGGACATGGAGCAATGGATTCAAACTACAGGAAAATAAATTTCACCTAAACATCAGGAAGAGCTTCCTGACAGTCAGAGCCATTCGACAGTGGAATATGTTTCCTTGGAGTGTGATGGAGTCTCCTTTGGAGGTTTTTAAGCAGAGGCTGTTTGGCCATTTGCTGGGGGTTCTTTGAGTGTTTGTTCCTGCATGGCAGAATGGAGTTGGTCTCAGTGGCCATTGTGGTCTCTTCCAACTCTATGATTCCATTCCCATCCTTGTTTTATCCATGCTGTAAATTTGTGAGGTAGACTTGAATGAAAGTTGGCAGCTGAGCCAAGATCACCCATTGAGCTTTTGATCTAATGCTATGCACTAAAGCTGTGCATCACTTGCACTTGCACAAACACTCCATGTTTGTGTTACGCACCAGTCCAAACAAAAGAGAAGGAAGGTTCATCATCAGTGGCTTCACATGCAGGAAGTCCTGGGAGTGGTCTCTTCACAGGGACCTCAGGTAGGAATGGTAGGGAAGATCTCTTTCTGGAAATGGCTTCTCAAGATGGTTGTTAGGCAACTTGGCACCTTCCAGAAGTTTTGGGTCACAACTCCCATCATTCCTGATCCCCTTGCTTAGGGTGAGGGGAGTTGTAGTCCAGAACATCTGGAATGTGCCTCTCCCAGTCACATGCACCAAAGCCGACAGTGCGAGGTTGGATAGACAAACGATCTGACCTGGTGTTGGGTGCTTTCCTGTATTCCAACATTCTGATGTCATTGGTATGACCTCAATTTAGTGTGTTATTGTAGTGTGGTTAGAGCTGGAGGACTGGGGCTGAGAGTTCGAGTTCTTCTGGGCCTCAAAACTCACTGGGTAACCTCGAGGCATTCAAATACTTTCATCCTGACCCATCTGATGTTGTGTTTTTGTTGATAAAGGGGAGTTGAGGTGGACAGCTATGTACGTGACTTTCAGCTCATTGGGAGAAAAGTGGAATGTAAAGTAACAAGCAAACAAACCCTGGCTTTTCCACCTGTATGTGTCTTTTCTCATCCCATTCTCTCTGTGGCTGGTGTTGCTCAGTCTTGCGCTTATCTCGGTTCTGTGCTTACGCTTTCAGGTCCTGGATCTGGTTGAGGTATTTCTGACAAAGCAGCCGGAGAACCCCTTTGTCTTCCGTGTTATCGAACCCCTCCTCTCTGTGATTGAGCAGAGCATGAGCTCAGATTCCAACAAGCAAGAGCAGGATTATCTCCGGAAGACTGCAGATATCTTCACGTGAGTTTGGGGAAGAGCTGTATGTGTGAATGCAAAAGTTGTGAACATGAAGTTGTCTTACACTGATTTTTAGTCCATTTGGCATTGATTTGTGCACTCTTCATCTCACAATAGCTCTCCAGGCTTTCTGGATTTCTGGAACAGGGTGGCAGAGTTCTTACAGGAGGTTATGGGTTGAGTCCCTGGCGTCTCCAGACTGGCTGGGAGCTATCCTTGTTTGAGAGTCTGGGGAGATAGAGCTTGGAAGTAACACATTAGGCACAGTGTTAATTGCAGTGTTTTATTTTAGAGGATAGCAAAGGAGTAAAAGTTTAATGTTAATGCATAATATTTGAGGGGCAATGGGTAACATAAAAAAATCAACAAAACAGCACACAATTAAAAGGCTATTACAGTCAGTTCCTAAAAGACTGACAGAGCGGGAAACTCTTCACTTGCTGACAGAAAAAGGGCAAGGTTGGAGCCGCCCTAGCCTCCCTAGGAAGGGAACCCCAAAGTCTCCGAGCAGCTACCAAGAAGACCCTTTTCTGTTCCCACCAAACAAGCTGGGGGAGATAGAGGGACAAAGAGAAGGGCCTTTCTCCCAAAGATCCTAGAGCTTAGGTAGGCTCAACATTTACAGGTTACTGCCCTAATTTATGTATTCCCCTTGCTCATTTGGGACTTTTTGGCTACCTGTCTATTTACTTAGCTAACTATCTAAATTACTATCCATGTCGCTATCATATTTCTCTTGCCCCAAATCCTAGTGTAATATTAAAGATGTTTTAACTAAAGCATTCACTTAATATTAATGCACTAGTTGGAAGAGAATCAGTATTTAATATTGATATTAAGTTGCAGGAATGCAATAGGATTTAAGTTTTCTTTTAATTTAGTGATATTATTATAATGTTATATTAAGGTGGAGGTTCTTTTCTCTTAACGTTTCTATTTATATAAATATAACCTTTAGAGGCAGTATATAGTATAGTAATGACATCACCTTTTTTAATGAAGAGTCAGAAGTCAGATTTATATCCTTTGTAGTTGATGTTTGTTATGGTTTAGTTTAATTAGTTAGTAGTCTGTCTGCCTAGTAGGTTCATCTCCTTTTGTAGGTAGGTTTGTCTTCCTTATATGTTGTTTTATACTATATCAATATTGTGTTATTAAAAATATACAAAAACATTAATACATCTGCCATTTTAGGAGACGTTTAGGAGAGATGCTGCCAGTCAGAGTAGGGCCACGTGGAACAGTCATTGGTCACAGTATAAAGCGGATTCCTATGTTCTTGTCTCCAGAAGGTCCCAAGTTCCATCCCTGACATCTCTCGTTGAAGAAAGTATACTAGGCAGAAAGAAATGGGAAGCTGCCCCATCTCTGAGGTCCTGGAGAGCTGAATTGATAAGAATTGGGCTAGATGGACAAATAGTCTAGCCTATAAGCACTGGCCATGCTGGCTTGGGGATTCTGGGAATTGTGGTCCACAAAAGTGGCATTTCCAGGCTCTGTCTTGCACTATAATGCAAATTACCAGAGGCAGAAGATTTTGTAGATCAGCAGAAGAAAATGGTTCTGGAGATTCCCTGTGTTCCATCGAGAACAATAATTCTCAGCTTTTGATCTTCCATGTTTAGGACGTCAGGAATCCCTGACTATTTGCTATGCTGTCAGAGCTTTCTGGGTAACAGTCCTAAATATTAGAATGACAAGGGAGTGAGAATTGCTTCCTAGAATCTGTGTGCTTGCCTCATCCTGCAGCCTAATCAGAATTATTTGCACCTTTTGTACAAATTTTTAATTGTGTGTCACTTTGGGGAATCCATCTTGACTGCAGAATGGGATGTAAAGATCTCCATAATGTTCCTTTGCCTTCTTGACTCCATGGTGTGTGCCTTTGTTTTGTCTTTCAGGAATAGTTTATGTCGGTCGAAGCAGTACTGCAAAAACGTGGCCCCCATCCGAGAGGAACTTCACAGCCAGCTAGAAAATCTGGTGAAGAGAGCTTGCAAGCAGAGTGACTCCACAGTAGCCCTCTACAGTTTCAGGTGGGTTGTTGCATCTGTCACGGTTAGCGTGTGGGTGCATACAGTGGCCCCTCCACTATTGTGAAGGTTCTGGGCACAGAATCCTTGTGAAAGTGGAAAAAATATGAATAACTCCCTCTGTGCTCTTCTTCACGTTCCCTTCTTGGTCTCCCTGACGTTCTCTTGCCTTTTGCCTCACTACATTTTCTCTGCTCCAAGGCAAATGCAAGGGAGTGGGAGGGGGGCAGTGGAAGGCAGAAGGAAGGTGTGTGTGTGCGTCCCCCCATTCCCTTGTGTTTTGTCCTGGTGCACATTCTTCCTCCAGGACCAAATGCATGGGAATGGGATGGGAAACCTCCAGAGGGGAGAATGTGAATGCATGACTCCCTCCCCCTGCATTCCATTGCCTTTTGCTCATGTGTGCTTGCCTGCTTTCTCCGTGCCCAGCAAAATGCAAGAGAAAGGGAGGATGAAAATGGGAGAAGGCAGGCATGTGCATGCCTTACGAATAATCAAATTCATGATGGTGCAAACGTGGAGGGAAGACTGTATATACTTTTCCCAGCAGAGAAGGGCTGCATCTCCTGAACTTGGCTCCTGCCTCTGGTCCTAGTAGGCAGGAGAGAGAAAGATCTTCCAGTAACCACATGCGGGGAGCAACCACCTATAGATCAGTCTTTGTCCTGCCTAAAGCTCCCAGAATCTAAGACTTTCCCAAATCTCATACTTTCAGTGAAATAAAAGAAAACCTAAGTAAGTAAATAAATATGATAAAAATAAGCCCAGTTTCCCAATTTGAAAAACAAACATACCTAAAAGCAGGCTTCTAGCCTTCATGATTTCAGGGGAGATCTGAAGGCAATATTTAGTGAAAGTTCAGGAAGAAGGTCACGTGTGTGAACCGATCTTTGGGAGGTTTTTTCGTTATTGAGGTAGTGTGATCCTTAGAACCATATGCTTATTTTTCTGATGCTGCAGAATATGGAGTTACACCTTACAGACAGACACCTTACCACTGGGTACACTAGTATTTCCATGAATTATTCCTATATTCTTTGTAGAATTGCAAGTAAATTAGGTTCTACCTTTCAGAAAAAAATTGAAAAGTATCAAGAACAATCGCATTCCCCAAGTTTAGTGTGAACTGTACAGCTGGACTGTGTTTTTTTTTGCACAGTTCATTCTATTCTTTGAGTAATAAAGAAGTGAGTAGGGGGCTAAAGTGCTGCTTCATCTTGAACACTGAAATTCCATCTCAAAATCGTACTCCTTGCTGTGAATTATATGTATTGCCCACCTTCAGGCCTATCCCCACAGCCATAATGAGATCTAGAAACATGACAGTGACAAAAGAAAAAGTGGCCTAGCCCATATCTTCCGTGCTTGCACAATGTCAGACATACTTATCTCCTGCAAGACAACTATGCACACATGTTCACCTTTGTGCTTTTCTCCCCATGATTCCCCTTTTCTGCTTTTCCAGTGCCTCTTTGTACCTCTGCCGAGTGTTGAAAGGAAATGTGGGAGCTACTGAAGGGGCACCGTTGGCTGCTCAGTCAAAAAAGAAGCTGAAAAGCAGCAAAGGAAGTGATGTGCCAGTTGCTCAGGTAAGCCCATCCCATGAATCCCATTGCTGTCCAGTAGCTTGACAGATGTTCTTGGCTGCCCCAGCAGTTAGTTCCTCAATCCCTTCCCCCATGTCATCCACCAGTCAAGGCTTGGAGAGGAGGTAGCCTAATGTACAGCACATTGCAGAGGTCCAGCCATGAGGTTACCACTGCATGCACTGCCATCTTTATATCCTCCAGCTCTAGGGATGGGTTCAGCTGGCATAACAGCCAAAGCTGATAGTGGACACGCTTGGCCATTGCATCTCTTTGGGCCGTCTTTTGGAGCGAGAGATCCAGAAGTACCCCACAGCGGTGAATGCCATCTTTCAGGGGAGCATGACCCCCCCCGCTATTGGTTGACACACTTCTAAACCCAAGTTAGGACCCTGGAGAGTAAGCACTGCTGTCTTGTCTGAATTCAGTTTCTTTTTGTCATTCCTCATCCAGCCCATTACCTCCTCCAAGCATTCGTTGAGAGGAGGCATGCTATCATTAGCTGAGGCCATTTTTGAATGCAAGGAGAAATATATTTGATTGTCATCAGCATACTGGTAGCACCCTCACCCATGTCTCTGAGTAACCTCTCCCAGTAGTTTCATGTAGATATTAAACAGCACTGAGGACTGAATAGTACCTTGGGGTATGTCAGATCATAGAATCATAGAAATGTAGAGTTGGAAGAGACCCCAGGGGCTATCCAGTCCAACCCCCTGCCATGCAGGAACACCCTCAAAGCACTCCCAACAGATGGCCATCTAGCCTCTGCTTAAAAACCTCCAAGGAAGGAGACTCCACTACACTTCGAGGCAGCAGATTCCACTGCCGGACAGCTCTGACTGTCAGGAAGTTCTTCCTGAGGTTCAGGTGGAATCTCCTTTCCTGCAGCTTGGATCCATTGCTCCTTGTCCTGGTCTCTGGAACAGCAGAAAACAAGCCCTCTCCTTCCTCTACATGGCATCCCTTCCAATATTTAAACATGGCTCTCATGTCCCCTCTTAACCTTCTCTTCTGCAGACTAAACGTCCCCAGCTCTCTAAGTCAATCCTCATAGGGCTTCATGGCTTCCAGGCCTCTCACCATTTTGATCGCCCTCCTCTGGACTTGCTCCAGCTTGACCATGTCCTTCTTGAATTGGGGTGCCCAGAATTGGACACAGGATTCAAGATGAGGTCTAACCAAAGCAGATAACAGTTCTTTTCCCACAGAGCACCTATCCCCAGGCATTGCCATCTGGAATGTACCTGAAAGCACTGAAGCACAGTGCTCCCCGTTCCCAAACCCCTCAGACATTCAGGAAGGATGCTGTGTTCAATAATACCGAATGCCAGGAAAAGTTCCTCCTTGGTCTGCTGTGCTTTATGTTTTTAAATGTTGTTTTTATTTGGCGTTTTTAGCTTCTGCCTTTATCTTGTTGTCTGTTTACTATTTCTGTCTCCAGTGGCAATATTGTGGTTACTTAATAATCTTAAATGCATGACAAACTGATTTGCGGTTTTGAGGATTCTCGAAGCTGAAAGGTTGGGTATCAAAAATGCTTAAATACATACAGAGCTTGTTACGGAGAGCCCCACCTGAAGCTGTTGGAAGGAGGGCTTCTTGGCTTCTCTGTCTCTGCAGTCGTGAGGGTTAGAACCTTGGGAAATAAAGGTAACATTTTGAGACTGAGATTTTGCACCGTATTTTGAAGTTTGGCACTTTGATAAGACGCTGAAAAGGGAGGAAAACTGTACACATAGTTCTGCCTCTGCTTATTTTCACGTGGTTAGATGTGGACTGTGGTATGACTTTTCTCTTCTGTGCAACACGTTATCCATTGTTGTTCCCAATAACTGTTAAGTGGCAATGACAATGGTGTGAAGTGGAAACACTCATTTCTTTATGTCTTACCTTCCTAGCCCTTTCCTGTTGGCTGTTTGGATCTGGAGCGAGTGACAGCTGTGTACAAGGAGGCCTTGAACCTATTTTTGACAAAACGCAAGAGTCCACTGACAGGAACCATGTTTCTTGATCTTTTCGAGCGGCACCCGGTAGGTAAGAAAAGAACCTGTCTTAGGTTCTTTCAGCATCCTTGATGAGTGTGCAAGTGTGTGGACATTAAATACATGATCGTGCGGTTGCATGCAGTCAAGACATCTTTGTGCAACAGAAAAGGGATATTTTGCTTTTGGAGCATTTGAGGAGCCCTCTTGTTTGCCCAGGAAGATCTGATTTTTCTTCAGGATTAGTGTGGATTTCTGTGTGATGTGGTTGTGAATCTGCAGACTTTGGAAAAGTCTTTTTTTGAACTACCAACTCCCATAATCTCCAGACCCCATGATGTTGGCAGGTGGATTATGAGAGCTGTAGTCCAAAAGGTAATATTTCCAACCTCTGTGCAAATGTAACTGGCACCTATCTAAGGATATACAATTTCTGAAAGTTTTGAACCTTTTGAAGGGTTTTTTTTTTCTGGTAAAATGCACATTCTCAGAAAAAATGCTTTATTAGTACCTTTTAAAGATTGAAAGTCACTTTGTTATTTTAAGTGCATAGTATATTTTATATATAATTTGGTTTGACATCAAGTTATGATGTTTGGAAAATTAAAAGTGCAGTTTATTTAGACAAATTACAAATGGAATTTACTTTTTAAAATATTTATGTATGTGTGTTACAAATGAAGTTAGAAGGTCCTGAACTATAAGGAGTACCTGAACTCTTCAGTTTTGCTAGTTTATGAAGAGCAGGGAAATAATAAACCATTGACATTAGCAAGACAGACTCCCCCACCAACATTTTGTCTCCTCTGGCCCCCTGTAATTTCAAGCAGATGTAAAGCACTTACTCCCATAAAAAAAGAACTGAGAAGAGAGAACCAAGACCAGGAACGGAATGCTTTACACAACCTTACAGAAAAGTCTTCCTGTTAGTTTTAGAAATAATTTTGGGGCAGACCAGTCACATTCTCTCAGCCTCGGAAGAAGGCAAATGCAAGCCCTCTCTGAGCAGATCTTGCCAAGAAAACCCCAAGATAGGTTCACCTTAGGGTCACAGTAAGTTGGAAATGACTTGAAGGTGCACAAATACAAAAATATATTGCTTGAAACATTTTATTTATCATTTCAAAAGAAAATATTCTATAATTACATTTCCCCTATTTTTTTTTTCTGGCAGAGGAAATGGGGTAGAGGGAATCCTGATTTTTTTTTCCTCCTTTTTTCTGGGCCTTCACATCTCAGCATTTGTCATTGAGTGATTTGGACGCAAAAAATGCTAGAGGAGAGCCCTCTTGGACAGGACAGAAGGCATGCCTAGCCCACTTTCCTGATTCCTAGAATCATAGAATCGTAGAGTTGGAAGAGACCCCAGGGGCCATCCAGTTCAACCCCCTTCTGCCATGCAGGAGTCCACATCAAAGCACTCCTGACAGATGGCCATCCAGACTCTGCTTAAAAACTCTCCAAAGGAAGAGACTCCACCACACTCCATGGAGGCAGCAGATTCTACTGCCGGACAGCTCTGGCCATCAAGAAGTTTCTTCTGAGGTTTAAGTGGAATCTCTTTTCCTGTAGTTTGAATCTGTTGCTCCTTGCCCTAGTCTCTGGAGCAATGGAAAACAAGCCCACTCCCTCTTTGACATGACATCCCTTCAGATATTTAAGTATAGCTGTCATGTCCCCTCTTAATCTCCTCTTCTGCAGCCTAAACATCTCCAGCTCCATAAGCCGCTCCTCATAGGGCTTCATGACTTCCAGATCCTTCACCATTTTGGTCGCCCTCCTTTGGACATGTTCCAGCTTGTCGATATCCTTCTTGAATTGAGGTGCCCAGAACTGTACACAGTATTCCAGATGAGGTCTAACCAAAGCAGAATAGAGTGGCACCATTACCTCCCTTGATCTAGACAACATACTTTTATTGATGCAACCAAGAATTGCATTAGCTTTCTTGGCTGCCACATCACACTGTTGACTCATGTTCAGCTTGTGATCTACCAAGACTCCTAGATCCCTTTCACACGTACTGTTATCCAGCCACGTGTCCCCCATCTTGTATTTTTGCATTCCATTGTTTCTGCCCAAGTGCAGGACCTTACATTTCTCTCCGTTGAAAATCATTTTGTTAGCTTTGGCCCAACTCTCCAACTTGTCAAGGTCCTTTTGACTCCTACCACAGTCAGTCAGATTTCTCTGAGAAGCTCACCAGCAGGACATGAATACAATAGTACTTTTGCCACTGTTATTCCCCAGCATACTTCTTTTGATCCTAAGTGTAGCACACAGCCACTAGGAGACACTCATAGTATTGTCTTCCACAAATTTGACTAATCCCCATTTTAAAAACATCTGACCTACTGTCCATTGCCACATTATAGGAAGAGCATAGAAAGCTGTCCTGCGTGGGTCACCCTCTAGTCTGGTATTGTTGATTCTTAATTGCAAGAATTCCCCCGTGTTTCTGTCAGGGCTTTTTCCTAGCCCTGCTGGGGTTGCCATAGATTGAACTTGGGACTTTCGGCATGCGGAACATGAACTCTCTTCCTTTCTGCTGTAGCTCCTCTACAGCTGTGCATTCCATAATGTGCATGTGGTGAGAGGAAGTACCCATATCTCATGAGTCTCTTGTGTGTCAGTTTAATTAAAAGATTCCCAAATTCTGGTATTCTGAGACTTTTCTTTCCCCTCTGCTCCTTGCATGTCACTTGTGAAACTGGTGCAAGTCTCCACTAACATTGGGTCCCCTTTTTTCTTGAAGATCATGTGCAAGGAGCTGATAGCCACTGTTGTAAAGTCAATCACAGAGGGAGCCAGACAACCCCAACAGGTAAGTGCTGATGGAGAAGAGCTGAAACCAGAAAGTGGAATACATGTTTAGCCGTGAGGTTAAAATTCTGAATGTGTGGATGAATCCACATGCCACGTTGCTCATTTGTTAATCACATTGAAGAAATTATTAGTGGATGTTGCACCCCTTCTTCTCATTTACTTTAATAATAATAATGTTTATTTATAATGCCCTTTACACTTAAGGGCAGAAAATCAACATGTACAATCAAGGACAAAGACAATAAAACAGGACATCACAATACATGGAATGAAATCCCCAACACCCCACCAGTCATTACCCATCTCAGCACCTTAAACACAAATCGTTGGTTTAAGATGGTGAGTCAAAGAGGAAGGTCTTCAATCATTTACGAAAATGGATGAGATCTTCCTCCATCCGGAGGTCCAAAGGAAGACTGTTCCACAAATGTGGAGCCAGATCTCGAAAGCTCTCAGCCTTGACAGATCTGTATGTGTTGGTGGAACAGACAATAATCCTTTGCCTGCAGCTCTCAAATTCCTGGATGAAATGCACCACACAAGCTGTGCTGCAAGGTAGTGAGTGAGGCACAAAGCTTTAAATACCAGGACCAAAAGTTTGAAACAGACCTTGGCCTGAACTGGTAGTTGGTGAAGGGATCTATGGGGAGAAGAAACAGGTGGATATTTCGGCATACTTTCACCTTCCTTTTCCTTTTTAGTTTTAACTATTGCTTGGTGCTAACAATTTTATTGGAGGGAACAATGGTATTTCAGTGGAACAGTTGCAAGACAAGGTGGCAGATATGGGAAGATCTCCCCAACTCTGGATGTGGGGGCTTTGAGAAGAGGTACCTCTCAGAACTGTTTTGTGCAAGATTTTGCAGACCAGATCAAGCCTTTCCCTTGGTTTATGTCAGACAATGCCAACCAATGGTTAGCATCAGTTGAGGATCTTGTCTTATGCTGGGTTTGCAAGGGTATGTCTACACCCTGGTTAAAAGAGAACTCTGTTAGCATTGGTATGGATGTTGATGCCTAGCCAATGTTTCCCAGATGATGTAGGACTATCACATCACTGGATGGAAGAGATGGAATGGGGCATGCTAAATGGGGATGATGGACATTGTCATCCAGTAATATCTATGGGATCCAGAGCTGTCAAAGACTTCTAAATGGTTAAAGTCAATGAGCAGGGTGGAAGTCAGAGAGGAAAGGAAAGATTATTCCCACTTACTTCCTTCTGCTGTTGGCCTTGGTTCAGATCATAGCCTTGGTTCATGCTAATCTCAGTGATGTATTTTAAGTTTTTTTACTCCAAGTCTCCAGTCAAGTCTCAAGCGTCTGCCTTCAAGTCTCAAGTCAAGTTTCAAGTCCTTGCAAGATACTTTCAAGTCAAGTCTCAAGTCTGGGAGCCAACTTTATACCCCAACCTATATTCCAGAATTTCTGGACAGAGTCGAATAAAGTCAGTTTTAACCATTTAAGTAGACTTAGCCCTCCGCATTTGCGATTTTGCTCACTCCAGCTTCGGAAATGGTGAATAGGATCCTTCTTCCTTCTGATTTCTGAAGCTGGGAGGCTTTCTTGGAAGTGGGGAATGGGTTCCTCCTTACTCCCCATTACTGAAGCTCCAAAAGCTTCCTTCTAGTTTTAAGGTTTCCAAATGAATGGGTTATGTTACTGAACCAAGGTCACAAGTTGAGTCAGTGCATCGTTTATTGTTGAGTCGAGTCCAAGTCAAGTCATTGAAATGACTTAATTCTAACTTGAGTCTGAGTCAATCGAGTCTACATTACTAGCAGATTGTGGTGAGGATTAGAGAAGGTTTAATGATAAACCATGGATTAAGCTTGGGAAGGGCACCTCTTGCTTAGATCCAGTCTTTTATAGGTCTACAGTTGTGACTGCCAGCTTCTGTTTAGATGCTCCCTACTGACCTAGATTTCTCTGTTTTCAGCTGTATAATGGCTGCAATACCTTATGTTCCTTTGCAACTCTGTTTACTCTATGCTTTTGCCAGGATGATGGAATGCTTTCTTTTTGGACTGCAGCTCCCAGAACCATCTGGGCAACATGGGTGGTGGCTTGGGTTTTGCCTTTTGGGTGGGGTGTGTCAAAGATTTGATGATCTCTTCAGATGGTGGATTTTTTTTAAAATCTTCCCCTCCCCTTGCCCAGCGCAATTATAGCAATAAATAGCTTTGAATAAATATTGGATGGGAAAGGAAACCTTAATGGAACCGCTAATGGTTTATATCAAACGGCCGGCTGATATTAGAGCTTTTGGCAATTCCAATAGTTATAATTACTTGTGATGCAGAACGTACTGGAATATAACTGGTGTGAGAAGACGTGTTGTTTTTTTTCTTTTTTCTTTCCCCCTTGTTTTCCTGTGGGTCCTTTCTTCCTACCATTGTTAACCTGACATTGTTCATAGCTGTTGAACTCTCGCCTTTCAAATTCCAGACTGAACCGTGCTCCAGCGAGGCTTAATTCCACCCCTCCCCTATCTTTTCCCACCCCACTAATGTGATTTGATCTTATTACTGTGATAATTTCCTTCCCTTGGGGAAGCTACTTTTAAAAAGGCTTCCCCAGATGCTAATCTTCACGTGCAGGGAATGCATGGATTTTTTTTTTATTGTTTTAAAGATATATTTTTATTGAAATTAAAATAGTACAAATACACATAATTACTCTTTTTTACACTTTATAGCACATTTTATTTCCCCCCCCCTTTTCCCCAATTCCTCTTTATTCCCTAGTTAGCACTTTCCCCAAAAATTTACTATTTCTTAAACTTTTATCCAAACCTCCTTTATGTGAAATCTCCTTTTTTTTTTGGGGTTCTTTATCACAACAGTATCTTTTTTGTTCTATAAACTTCTAACTTTTCTTAAAGTTCTCCCCACCCTTTGGGTCTTCCCTTGTTTCTCTCTTTAATTTTTAACCCAGTTTATTATCAGGCTCCATTCTCACTCGAACTGTTGGATAGAATTTCCTTTTATCAAACTGGAAAGCTTCTTCATCTCTATCATATTAAACCATATCCATATCCATATCCATATCTCTTTGTCAGGAACAGATTCACTCTTACACGGATCAACAAACTTAATAGAAGATTTATTGTAAATTAGGGGATCTGTCTTCAGACGTTAAAGCTGAAATGGAACGTTTTCCCCCCCCCTTACACTTTTTAAAAGACAGTTTCTCCTAAGATAGTTTAAAAAAACGAACGTCATCATGCCAAACGGTTCCTTTGAAATTCCAGCCAGAAGGAATGGTTGGCGCCTGGGAATAGCTAACAGCCTACTATCACTATTTCCTCAGTCTACTGCTATCCTAAAACAATAAAACATGGAGGACTCCCCACATCCTCCCCCACTTTTTTAAAAAAATATATACATAAAGATACACAAAATAAAAAAATATCACGGAACAGTAGAAAGACAAGAAAACTAAATAGTAATATGAATGCAGTAGCAAGTCAGTGGGGCGTGGGGAACATGCCGGCGAAGAAGTAGCGAAGGTGCCCTTTTCAGCAAACTGGAATGAAAAACAGGATGAATAGCCTTGGGGGAAGAAGGGGATTATTAAAAGAGACTATTAATAGCCCTTTTCACAGGAAAAGGTCCGAAAAAACGAGGGGAAAGTTTTTTAGACGGAGAAGGAGAGGAAATTTTCTTAAAAAAAGGAAAAACCAAACCCCCGGGCTGGAAAAGGGGGATTAGGCTGCCGTTTCGGTCACGAAACGTTTGTGGGAAGTTTTAGGGATGCTATAGCATCTGAGCGGATTCCAAATGCCAGAAAATTTAGAGACCCAAGCAGAAACAGAAGGAGGAGCGGAGGAAGAGAGGGAGGGGGGGGGAAAGGAAAAGGGAAAGGGAAAACCGTAAACTTTTCAAAGGGGGGTTTCCCAGAGAGGTATGAACCGCAAATTGATGGCAAACCAGCAAGGAAAGGAGGGAGCCCCAATATTTTTTAGAAACAAAACACCTAAGAAATTGTTCAAGAGATTTGTTAACACGCTCAGATTGGCCATCTGTTTGAGGGTGATAACCTGCTAGTTTCTGAGTGACTCCCAGGGTTTTCATAGCAACCCAAAATTTGGAAGTAAAAATTTGGCCCCTTTCCCGAAATGATCACCGAAGGTAGTCCGTGAAGTTTCCATACATGATTAACGAACAGGTCAGCCAGCTGGTAGCACGGGGTAGTTTCTTTAGAGGCACAAAATGACATTGCTTGGAAAAGTGATCAGTAACAACCCAAATAACATGAAAGCCGTGTGAAGAGGGAAGAGACACGATAAAATCCCATGCGATCCGACCGGGGGGCTAGCAGGCGCAGGCAGAGGTTGCAGGAGCCCTTGAGGTTTAGATGTGGGCGACTTGAAACGTTAAGTGGCAAGCTTAATGTAAGTTTGCACGGAGGGGTTTAATCCAGGCCACCAAAAAAGGCGGCGAATCGCATGCAATGTCTTCAAAAACCCAAAATGTCCAGCGGGTTTGGAATCATGATAACGATGAAGTACCTGCTCGCGGGCAGCGGGGGGAACGTAGACCTTGGTGCCATAAAAGGGGAGATTGTCAACCCTTCTTTTTTCCTTGTTTGCCGGTAGCCAGGAGTCTGCATGCGCTGCATGAATGATAGCATCGGGGAGAGCGGAGTCACAAAGAAGGAGGCAAAAGCCTTGTCTTTGCTAATGCACGAGTAGTCACTTGAGAAGCCAGAGAGGAGGCAGGAAACAAGGTATTGGAGTGGGAGGCGTAGCAGGGGATTCCGCAAAAGGGGGATGGAAAAAGGGGGTCCGCCAGTTGGTTAGTTCGGCCAGGTTTGAAAACAATTTTAAATCGGAATCTCTGGAAAAATTAACCTTTGCCTGGGGGGAGAGTTTCTTAGCAGACTGTAAGGTTTAAAATTCCTATGATCATCCAAACTTCAAAGGGGAGTCAGCCCCTTCAACAAATGACGCCAAGAGGACAGCGCAAAATGGATAGCCTTGGCTTCTTTCTCCCAAATAGGCCAATTAGCTTGTTGAGGGGAAAATTTCTTTGAAATGAAAGCACAAGGCCTAGTGCTCCTGTGGTGTCATGTTGTAAAAGAACGGCTGCCATGGCAAAGTCCGAAGCATCCGTTTGCACAATGAATTGCTTCGTACTGTGGGGAAAAAAGGGAGAAAGGGGCTCAGCGAAAATTTGATTTCAAATGTAAAACGCCGATTGACACTCAGGCGACCAACAAATCTATGCGCCTTGCCCGCAGTGGACCCTTTTAGGTTTCCGTAAAGGTTGGTGAGTGGAAGCGTTATGGCAGCAAAATCCTCAATAAATTTCCCGGTAAAAGTTCACAAAACCAAGAAATTGCTGCAGTTGCTTCACAGTTTTAGGGACGGGCCATTGCAAAATGGAGTTAATTTTCGAAGGGTCCATTTTAAGTGAACAATTTGAATCCTATATCCCAAGTAATCAAAAGTTTGGGTGTCAAATTGGCATTTAGATAGATTAACCACGAGGTTGTTATCTATAACCTTCGTAACACTTCACGAACCAATGACACATGAGATTCCATGGAATCTGCGTAAATTAAAATGCATCCAGATAAATCAGAACCCCCTGATACAACAAGTCATGGAAAATGGTTTAAAAACTTTGGAACACAGATGGCCCCGATTGTAACCCAAAAGGGGAAGAACCGTCCATTTAAAGTTACCTAGAGGAGTTGCAAAGGGGGGAGCCACTAGAGCCGGGTAAATCCTATGAAAAGCCTCTTTAAATCAAGTTTGGTGAAATTTTTTCCTTGAAAAAATGGTCCAAAACAGTCCGTATCAGAGGTTGGGATAACAATTGGAGGAAATAACCTGGTTAATAGCAGAGTAGTTAACTATCATCTCGGATCCCCGCTGGGATTTTTCTCTTTTGGGAAAAAGACAGGACTCGCCGTGGGGGCTGTGGGGCGATAAAGCCGCGAGCCAAGTTTTTATTTAGGGAAACCTTTAGAGCAAGGAGTTCTTTTTGGCTCATGGGATAAATTTTCGGTTTAGGCAGGGTGGCCCCGTCAACTAATTCCAGTTTACAGTCAAAGTCCGTGTGGGGAGGCAATTTTAGCCCCCCTTTCGTGGAAAGCCTTTTGGAAGTCTCGGTAGTGTGAAGGAATTTGTTGCAATTTTCATGGGGGGTAGAAAAGTTTTCATTGAAGAGGACATATGCCACAGCCAGTTTATCTGGGGGTTATATTCACGAAGCCAATCGTTCCCCAAAACCAATTTGAACTGCATCGCCTTGGGAACTAGAAATCGCATGCTGTAATTGTTTTTGTCCATTTGAAATGAGATGGGCTTAGTGATTTTACTAATTACTCCCCCCTCATTGAGGTCCCATCCATTTGCGTTAATTTGATGGGGCATTCCAAGGGCTCATAAAATTTTTTTGCCAAATTTTGGGGGGTAACAAACTTCTGGAGCAGCCAGAGTCAATTAATGCCCTATGTACATGCAAAGTCCCATCGCCCCTTCGAACCGTGGTGTAGAAATGGGGAATTTTGGGGTTTTACAGATGTTCCCCCCCTTTCCAGTCATCGCAGTCAGGTTTAGAATCTCCATCTATGTCAGATGAGGACGAAGAGGTGGTTTCATCATCGGGATCGGGGTCTCCTGTCGCCGCTGCAGGGTCCTTGAAATCGTCTAAGTGGTTTTTGGCGGGCCCCTGGATGGTTTAATTTTATATCCTTTGGGTCTGCTCGTGCTCCCTTAGTCCCATCGGAGCTTGGTTTCCGCGGCAGGTGTTGGCGAGGTGGCCCGGTTTTCCACAGTTGCCATGCCCAAACGGAGCGTTTTTCCGTTCCTCAGCATTGAGGACGGTGGGGCCGCGAGGTTGTCGTTTTGGCACGTCTTGTTTTGTCGGTTCAGCTGAACAGTCTGGGTTATGCCTTCCCTTTCAGTAGCTATCTACCCAACCTAGCAGGGTCTGTGGGTTGGGCCCGCATTAAACACCCGTGTGAAAATAATTTTGTCCATCTTTTTTCCAATTGAATTTCATCACTCCACGGGACTTTGGTGGCCAGGTTTCTAAATTCACGGGAATCGTCCCCACTCGTTCCTGCCTTGTTTCATTCGTTTCAGTTGATATTTGGTGTTTTCCAATAAATGGGGGTCTTCAAAGCGTTCCCCCAGATGGTTCATGAAGAGCTGCAATTTTCAGTTTCGGGGGGGCGGGAGTCATATAGGTTCGCTACCCAGTCTGCTGCCAGTCCTTTCATCCTCTGGCTTAGGTATAATTGGGCCGCATCATCCCGAAATAGATGGCCGTGATCAATATGAAATTGTTTGCCATAGTAAAAAAAGGGGATTTTCCCCCCCCCGTTGAAGGTGCTTTCAGGTCTCCCACATTTCTAGTAACAGTGGCGCTGGGGTGTGCCCTGTTGGTTGCTGGGGCGGCCAGGGGTGCCTGCCGCCGGGCGCCGCTCGTGGTTCTCCTCCTGGTGATCTCCCTGTCTGCGAGGGACGGTGCGCATCTCGCGTAGCATGGTCTTAGTTCGAGTATCTCCTCATCTTTTTTTTCCAGTTCGGTTTCCCTTTGCTTTATCTCCTCCAAAAGGGATAGGTCTTTTGCTGATGTTCCATTAGCAGCCCTTCTGCGTTGTCTCAACGACGTATGTGGCTTTTTTCCCCCGACCCAGGTTTGGGCCCTTGTGGGGGTTTCCATAGCCTCGGTCAGGCGCAATTTTGTCTTGGTTCCGGGGCACTTCAGTTTTTGTAGCTCCATCAGATTCTGCAGATCCTTGCTCTTCTTCAGTAATCGACTGGTCCATAATTGGTGCATTTTTTGAAAGGATTCTCGACTTTTGTCAGGAACAGATTCACTCTTCACGGGTCAACAAACTTAATAGAAGATTTATTGTAACATATAGGGGGTGCTGTTCAACGTTAAACTTAAATGGACGTTTTCCCCCACCTTACACTTTTAAAAGCAGTTTTCCTAAGATATTGTAAAAAAACGAACGTCATCATGCCAAACGGTTCCTTTTAAATTCCGCCAAAGGAATGGTTGGCGCCTGGGAATCTAACAGCCTACTATCACTATTTCCTCAGTCTATGCTATCCTAAAACAATAAAACATGGAGGACTCCCGACACTTTAGTTCCATTCCTCAACTGGTTTCTATTTCTGTTTCCAGTGTTGTGCAAAGCATATTCTGGCCGCCGTATTAAGTAAAAAATTTAAATTTTTTTTTAAAGTAATTCTTTTTGATTTCTAATTATATTTAATAATTACATTTCTGGACAGATCTTGAATTTAAAAGGGAAAAATACTATGTATAGAGTGTGTTATGGCTTTTTTCCTAATAACTCTTGGCTACAGGGCAAGGACACCACAGTTGAAAATGAGTACCAGTGGTCTTCTCACTTTTCCAACAAAGTCCATTCCCTTTTTGAGAGATCTTTGTGAGTTTCTCTCATGCCATGTACCATCTATGTACCAAGATGTTTTTGGATTTCAGCTTCCATCATCCCTCACCACTGATTACCCTGTCAGGGGCTGATAGGAGTGGTGAGCCTCAAAAGCTATCCTTGCCTATTGTTGTTGCGTGCCTTCAAGTCATTTCCAACTTGAGGTGGTTTGCCTTTGCCTTCCTCTGAGGCTAAGAGAGTGTGACATGCCCAAGATCACTCAGTGGGTTTTGAACTCTTGTCTCCAGACCAACGTTCAAACCACTAAACCATGATATGGCTCTCATAGTTGCCTAACGGAGCTGTATGACTTCAGATCAACTCTGTATGTGTTTACCAAAGACTAAGGGTCTCTCTGCACTACGCTGTTATAGTGCTATTATTCCACTTTCAACATCCTGTGGAATCCTGGGACTTGCAGTTGAGGGAGGGGCATTTAGACTTTGCAGCCAGAGAGCTCTTTGGCCTCAATAAATACAAACCCCAGAATTCCACAGGAGGTTGAAAGTGGAATAATAGCACTATAAGAGTGTAGGGCGGAAAGGCCCTATGTTCCATTGACTTAAATGTGGCTTACTCCCATTTCAGCAGAATAGTGTTGCTACCATAGCTGCTGCTGGAAGTGTGGTTCTCAAACACTGGTCTTCCAGATGTTTTGAACTTCATCTCCAAAAAACCCCAGTCAGCTTGGCCAATGATCAAGAGACCACTGCACTAGCATTGGGAGAAAATGGTTTGCAGTTTTCTTTTTGATGTTTAACAGGGTCTCTCTGGGTGATCTCTGCATTCTTTCCCTACTTTCCTTTCTCTCTCTTGTTCTTTTTCTTTCTCATTCTGTCACTCTCAAGGCAACCCAAGACAGTTTGCTGCCTGAGACACAAGTTGTTATCGCAATGGAGAGGGAAAAAAGTCTAATTTTTCTCCCTGGGAGAAAAGTACCACAATACTAATTTGAATAACCAGCAGTTGATTGCTTCATTGTGGCACCCAGAATCTTATGGTACCAAATGACAATCATTCTCTCTCTGGCTCTCTCCTTCCCCTCTCCCAATCTGTGATGCTTGGGACTTTTTAAAAAACATAGGTAGCTTTTCCACGAAATGCTAAAGTCTAATTTTGAAATTTGTGCACAAAAAGAAATGAGTTGCCGTAAAGTTTAAGCTCTTCCCATCCCACCCCTTCCATATGGCCTCTCTTTTGCTGTAACAGTTTCCTGTTTTGTTTCTCTGTTTCTTACTTGCGAGCCAAGAATTAATGATTTTAAAAGAATGAATAAATAAAACTCTAGTTTGTATTGAAAAACAACAACAGGGGAAAAAAAAAACAATCCAGGATAGGAGGTTGGTTTGTTTAGCCGTTGACTAAGATTTCGCGTAAACTCCAATTCCAGGTTTAAATCTAATAGCAAATGAGGAATCTGTTCAAGGAAAACAGAAGCCTGGTTTATTCCTCTTCGTGGCTGTGCACTAAATCTGGATTTAGTGTCCCTTGCAAACTTTGATTGCTGGGTAATAGCCAGAGAGGAAAAAAAACCCATCTCTATCTCAATTTCCTTCTCCAAATCCCACTTGCATCTTCTTCCCACCTTTGTTTCATATTGAATGTCACAAAAAATTGTTGTTTTATCTTCTAACGTTGAAATTCTTTCAAATTGTTTAACACATCTTGCCTGATGGCTATGTTCATTTAGACATTTGACTAATGTTTTCCCGATGTACGCATTCTTCCCGCTGGCTTGAGCATGTTTGTGTGCATCAGTTTCTCCTAAACATCCCATAATCCTCATGACTGCGTGAATCGCGAGTTGCATTCGTTTTCAGGTCAATGGCCAGGGAATCAGGTCAGAAAGTTTAAAAAAAAAGTCATCCCTCCACATTTGCGAGTTTGACCTTTATGAATTTGATTATTTGCAAGGCATGCGTGTGCCTCCCTGCCCTGTTCTCTTCCTCCCATTCCTTTGCAAATACTCAAGTGTGCTGTGCTTTCCTTCTCCACATGCAGGCAAAAGGTAAGGAAATGGGAGCCCCAGAAGAGAATGGAAGGGGGGTCATGTCTGGGGGGGAGCGTTATTTGTGGTTTCTCCACTTTTGCAAGAGTTCTGCACCCCAAACCTTTGCAAAAGTGGAGGGGCCACTGTATTTCCATCTTGACTGTTGAATCGCACAAGATTCTCTCCTGTCTCTCTTCATAGCCACCAGAACATTTTTGTCCAGACCCATAACCTCACCCGCCTTGGGAATGGATAATGTGTGTGAGAGAGCGGTTGCGCACCTGATTCCAGGGTCAGGTCTGCAACATTTCTTTATTTATCTGCAGGGCTGAGAAACTGTGGCCATTTCTGCACTACAGTCTTATAGCGTGATGATTCCACTTTCAACATCCTCTGGAATCCTGGGGTTTACAGTTTCTGGAGGGGCCAGCTGGCCCCACCTGTGTGTGAGTTGTGGGCCAGGGGACAGTTCCTCCCGCTCTCTACAGGCCATCTTCTTGCCAACAAATTCCTCTTGGAAAGGAGACAAGAAGTGACCTCATGACACTTGGTGTCACCAGTTTGAGAGGGATTGGCAGAGAAAAACAGATATTTGTGTTAGTACAAGGGTCTGGGGTGCCGGAGGGAGTATTTTCATTTGTTTTCAATTTTTTGAGGCACGTCCTGTGTGATTTTGGGACAAAAATTGCCTAAAAGTCATAGAACCATAGAATCATAGAGTTGGAAGAGACCCCCAGGGCCATCCTGCCATGCAGGAACCCACATCAAAGCACTCCCAAGAGATGGCCATTCAGCCTCTGCTTAAAAATCTCCAAAGAAGGAGACTTCACCACACTCATGCCAACCATTTTTAAAAGGGGGCTTTGGTAGCTGCTGGAGGGCTTTAGGGACCACCAAGGTGGGTTTGAGGGGCCATAGGACATATTTAGCCCCTCAACCCCAACTGTATGGTCCCTGTGGGCAGTGTTGTGCCCACTCCTGATTTGCTGCACCGGTTCCTTATCTCCTAATCCCAAAGGCATGATGGTGTAGCTCCCAGCATCTTATATAGTAAGGGTGGGCAGTTATAGAGGCTGCTGGAGTCCGAATGTACCCCAGTGGCATGTTGCAACACCCTCCACTCCAATTTAGGTGAAAACAGAAATAGAAGTAACTTATGATTCCCTCCTTGGCGGGGAGGGTTTTTTAGCTATTTGCCACCCCTGTTATCAAATTGGAGTGATTTAGGGTGCGTTAGCTCTGGAGGGCGACTTTGAAGGATCTGGCGATGAGGTTGAGTTTGGGGTTACATAGAAAAGCCCTTGGGGGGCTTCACCACCCCTCTTATGCAGCTCTGAGAATGCTATAGTTAAAACAATACAAATCGCTTTCTGAATGCCAGAGTACATGAAACAATCATCAATAGAAATCAGCACCAGCAGAAGCCTTGAGGCTCTTTGACGTGCTGAGGTTAAAAAAGAAAGCTCTCCCCCTGAAAACTAATTACATGCCAGCTCACAATTGCTTATGACTAATGTACGGCTTAGCATTAAAAAAGAAAAAGATTCCCCTACCCAGCACGTGTTAACGTCTGCCCACGGTAGTGATAAAGTGACTCATTTTTTAATTTTTTTTGCACAAAAGCCCCCTGACGTTGAACGCTTTTGCCAGAAATGTTTCCCACCAGGTGGTAAAGGGAAAATTCATTAAAGAGCATTTTGCGTGAAGTATGGCCAGCAATAATGTCAGATTTTGTATTTTGGTTTTTGTTCTTTAGCCCCCCCCCGTCTCTTTCTTGTCATTTGTTCCAAATGCAGTTAGTATTTGCAGCAGAAAGCGGGTGGGAGAATTGGGATGGAGGACGGCTTTGAAAACGGCACGGAGTTGAGATCTTTCTGGACTGAAATAGGTGGGCTTGGCAAGCTAAATTTGGCCTATAGTCAGAAGCAGCTGGTCTCAGTTCAGAGGGGAAAAGTCACATTTGAAGTGTGTCCTCATTTTCCTTCCCCTCAGAGCTCAACTCAGTTTTATCTTCATTATCTTAATCTTATGCAATAAGTTAATAATATTATGCAATGCAATAAGTAATTGTTGCATTGCTTTTTATTTCTATTTTTTAAAAATCTTTTTTTAAAAAAATCTTTTAATATAGCAATAGCATTTATTTCTATACCGCTTATCAACTGAATGTTATCTAAGCGGTTTACAATGTCTTTTAGCTAATTGCCCCCAACAAGCTGGGTACTCATTTTACCGACCTGCAGAAGGATGGAAGGCTGAGTCAACCTTGGAGCCCGGCAGGATCGAACTCACAACCTTGTGGTTGCAGTACTAGCATTTAACCACTGTGCCAGCAGGGCTCCTTCAATATTTTTTAATTTAATTTTGTTAAAAATAACAATATTTTTTAATTTAATTTTTTATTTTTTAATAATTTTATTAATTTTCCCAAAAAAGAAATAATAAATAAAAACAAATATGTACATCTTTTAGTAATACAACATATAGTGGTAATATCTTCTTACAACAATTTCACATGTTTACAATATTTCTTCCTAGCTTTTTTTTTGGTAAGAGCTAATAAATATTATTCGTTTTTATAACACTAACCTTCTATTTGTCATCAATTACCTCTCATATATTGATCCAGCATTCCATTTATCTTGTCAATTAACTGTATTCTTACATTTATTATTATGCTCCTAAATTAATCTAACTCTAGTTTTTAATTTACATTAGAAATATTTACTTTTGTTATATTTATTTGTTTGTCTGATGTTTAATTTTTGTCGTTTTTTTTTCTTATTTAATCTTTAAAAATAATTTAGGATTGATAAGAGAGTGGAATAAAACAGGAAAAAAATTCTTCTTAAAATGCCTCTAAAGTATCTTGTTACGGGCTTTAAAAGTAACTAGAAAATGCAACACATTGGACTAGTAGAATAATTTCATTCCCTTTTGTTGCATTGCTTTGGAAATGTAACTCTGTTACACTCTCGTCGTTAAAAGGACAGCCACCAACAACCCATCGCAAGTATTTGCTTTTCCTGTAATTCTTGCTTCCAAACTCCTGGGCTGTGAGCAACCCCCAACCCACCCTTTTTGAGAGATAGCCCCTGTCCCCAGGTGTCCCCGCTGGAATCGGCAAAGTATACCGTCTCCCCTTTGGTTCTCAGTTGTTGTGCAGTGTATCTTCAAACAAACAAACAAACAAAAATGTCCCGTCAATGAAACCATCATGTATATAATGGCTACCTGATGTGTCCACTTTACAAATGGGGAACTGAAGCTGGAGTAGTATTGTATAGCTGCCTAGTGTTACCTGCATCGTCCAGGGCTATGAGAAAAGAGGTGAGGAATCATAGAATCATAGAATTATAAGAGCTGGAAGAGGCTACAAGGGCCACCAAGTCCAACCCACTGCCATGCAGGAATACGCTGTCAACGCATTCCCGTAGATGGCCATCCAACTGCTGTTTAAAACCCTCCGAAGAAGGGTTTTAATCCACCACTGCCAAACTGCTTTTACTGCCAGGAAATTCTTCCTAATGTTTAGCTAGATTCTCTTTTCCTGAAGTTTGAAGCCATTGCTTCATGTCCTAGTCTCTGGAGCAGCAGAAAATGGGCTTGCTCCATCCTCCATATGACATCCCTTCAAATATTTAAACATAGCTATCATGTCCCCTCTTAACCTTCTCTTCTCCAGGCTAAACATACCCAGCTCCCTAGGTCATTTCTCAGAGGGCTTCATGGTTTCCAGGCCTTCTACTATTTTGTTCATCTTCCTATGGACTTATTCTAGGTTTTCAATAAGGGTGAATTATAGGTAGAATGGGACACAGTGGATGTTTTCGTGGTAGCTTTTTGCTTTGCAATGATGTGCTAGCCTTAAGATTTCATGATTTGCTGGAGATTGGTCTTTAAAAAACCAGCATCAGCTAGATGGCCCCTGTGGTCTCTTGCAAACTCTGTAATGCTATGATTCTAACCTTGGTTGTATGCAAACTCCAGGCCATGGTGTCCGCTTTGTCATGTGACTGATTCATTTCCCAGTCATTGCATCAAATCGGAAACCTAAAAAGAGTGAAGCTCGCTTCCCTCTGCTGAGCCAAACAGTTGCTAATTCTAGTTTTCTACTTTGCCTAGATGTTTTTTTTCCTATCTTTCTGGTTTTAAGAAGGTGGGCCATTTTATACAAGATGGGAGATGAGATGGCAGTTAGCTCTACAAAATGGCCCATGACCAGAAAATCACTTAAAGCAATGTTAATTATAGGCCAGCCGATTGATCTTTCCCCATCTCTTTTCACGGACCTCCCAAGAGCCAAACCTTTGGCACGTCAGATGTTTCCTTGGTTCAGCTCTTGCTGCTCCAGTTGCCAGGTATCTGTTCTCTTTATGCAAAATGAATACATCTTATTGCAGTACCTTTTAAAGGGTGCCAGATTTAGAATGTCATAAACTTTTGTAGAACTAGAATCCACTTTGTTGGACACATGAATCATTATCCTTAATTTGTGAAGTACATATAAAAATATAGGTGCAAGGGGAAAAAAACAGGGATTTTCTTGGCAAGATTTGCCTGAGGTCACCCAGTGGGTTTCCAGGGCTGAGTGGGGATTCAAACCCTAGTCTCCAGAGTCATAGTTTGGGTGTGCACATGTGCCTGCCGTCGTGTCCTTTTTGCAAGGGATGCAGCAGTGTGTGTGTGGGGGTGTGTGCGCCAGAACTACTCCCTTGTTTGCAAATGAGGGAGTAGTTTGGGTGCATGCATGCACCTGCCGCCACGTCCCTTAGTGCCCACATCCCCTGCTGCCGGGTCCCTGACAAACGGGACACGGCGGCCGGCCTGTGCGGGTGCCCAAACTGCTCCCCCATTTCAAAGGAGGGAGCAGTTTTATCCTGCATTCCCACATCCCAGTTCCTACCACTGCTGTTGGTGTCCAGAAAGAGGGCTTCGCAGACTCTCTGTGGGAATAAAAAGCACTGTTTTAGGGTATTTAGGCTAGGCGATTTTTCGCCCGGGTCCACCATCCAGTTTAATACTTAATGGTATGATGCTTTAGTTGATTTTTTAATTGGTTGTATTTGCCTCTGGGCAATTAAAGGCTGCAAGCTCGAATGGGGAGAAAAATAATTGTTTTCTCTGGTCGTGATGTGTGAGTTCTACAACTTAATTTTGGGTGCGGCGAGAAGGGACCTCTTTCTGTCTGTCTTGAACTGACAGCTCATTGATCTCTTTTGGGCACTGTCAAATTCTCATCTCGTGCGTGAGTGAGGGAAACGCTGCTGCATCAGCTTTTTCTCCACTGCATGATGATGTGTCCCTCTACTATAACCTCCTATTCAGTTGCCTCCTTTTCCAAACTTAGAAAGCCTTGGGACATTTTTAGCCAGGTGTTCCAAGCCTTTGAACATTTTGGTGGACCCTTTCCAGCCTCCTTCCTGAGATTGGGGGGGCAGCCAGGCATTCTCAATACATTTGCTCTATGTCCTCAAACTATGGACCTTTCCACACTACACTGTTATAGTGCTATTATTCCACCTCTAACATTCTATGGAATTTGGGACTTGCAGTTTAAGGAGGGGAATTTAGAATTCTCATCCGGAGAGCTCTTTGGCCTCAGTAAACTACAAACCCCAGACTTCCAGAGGGTGTTGAAAGCGGAATAATAGCACTATAACAGTGTAGTGCAGAAATGGCCTGTGTGTTTTGTGACCAGATGTAAGGCCTGTTTGCACCAACTCAGAAACCATTTTGCTCTGGTTGGGAGGTGCCCTCTGAGGTCAGCCTCAGCCTCCTTATCTTCATTGCCACGGGTTGCAAAGGGATAATGAGAGCCCCCCTTCTTGAGCAGAGCCGATGAATTGCTCGCCGGAGCGTGGCCGACCTGTCTCTCAACGGCTGACTCTCTTAGCGAAAATGCACCAGGGCGGTCCGCAAGGACTTGTAAGGTTGAGTAATTCCCCTAACCCGTCTGAATTATATTTGCTATTTGATGCATGGAGAGCCCAGGCTTTTAAAGAGATAGGCGCTTGACAGGAATCTACACCGGCACGCTTTTTGCAGAATCCATCAAAGATAGCCTGAGGGCAGTCTCTTTACTTGGTTGCAAGGTCATAGATAGGTTGTAACTCTGGAATACCATTAAGGGCTCAGAAATCTCCTGATATTTGTTTGTTTTTTTAACCCAGGGATGGACAGTTGTCAGGGATTAGAGGCCACATGGACTCCAGGGAACCTTAGATGGCCACATCCCCAATCCCTTCCTTCCAAATTGAAAAAATCCCCCTCATGTCTCCTAGGAGGAACAGAGGGCAATTTTTTTCATGTATTTGTTCCCAGGCAATGTTAGGTCTTTTTCACTGAGAAGGGATCTGGGAATCAATTTTGTCAGAGAAAAAAGGCTTCTTTTGGGTCTAAAACAGCCCAGGGAGCCCTAAAGGTGGTGACCCCCCCCTTTAGGAGGTAATTTCGGAGCAGCTAATGTTTTTTAAAAAAGGAGGAACTACAGAAAGAGCCCTGGTGGACCTCATTTTTACCACTACTGCTTTAATAGCAATAGCAATAGTATGCGTATTTCTATACCACTTATTAGCTAAGTGCTCTCTAAGCAGTTTACAATGTGTGTAGCTAATTGCCCCCAACAAGATGGGTCCTCATTTTACTGACCTGCAGAAGGATGGAAGGCTGAGTCAACCTGGAGCCCAGCAGGATCGAACTCACAACCTTCGTGGCTGCAGTACCGGCGTTTAACCACTGCGCCACCAGGGCTTTCTCTGCAAGGTGCCATAGAAAGTACAGTCGGCCCTCCACATTTGTGAGTTTGATTATTCACGGATCATTTACTGCCACCTCCACTGCTGCCCTTTGCCATTTTTGTTAGGGACCTCAAACCTCATGAGACTGAGAGACTGTGAACAAGGCTTGTAAGCCACTGTTAAAAATTGTTTGGGGCATCAGTGGAGGTGTCAGCAAGCCCTACAAGCTGCCTGCTTCTGTCTTGTGAAGGAACCCCAACACCTCAAAGACATCCTCAGTGGGCTGAGTCCACAGATCAGACTTTTTTGTGTGTTAAATATTGTTGGGGTGCTACAGTGGTTTGCAGTTTTTCCACTTTCGTGGAGGTCCTGCACCTAGGACCCAGCGAACATGGAGGGATGATTGTAGATTGAAAACAGACTGTGATCTCAGAGTTCTTTGAATATGCACTGAAAATACTTGCAGACTACAGTCATCTCTCCCCATTTGCTAGGGTTAAGGGCACAGGACCCCTGTGAAAGTGGAAAAACCATGAATAACTCTAGGTCTCCCAAACCATATTTAACACACAAAAAAGTGGGATCACCATATTCGACCCACTGTGGATTCCTTTGGCACACGAGGGTTCCTTCCCAAGGCAGAAGTGGGAGGCTGGTGGGGCTTACGGCCACCCCCACTGCTGACCCACACCATTTTTAATAGGGACTTGCAAGTCTCGTCCACAGTTTCTCAGTCTCACAGGGCTTGCAGCTCCTATTAAAAATGGGCTAGGGAGACAGCAGAGGGGACAGCAAATAATCCGTCAATAATCAAATCTGCCAAAGTGAAACCTGCAAATGTGGAGGACGGACTGTATTTGCTGTTCATAACAAAAGTTCTGAGGACATTTGCTGAGGTTTTATAGTTGATATACTGCTGCTGCGGATAATCAATTAAAATTAGATGAATCAATCAGAAGGTTTCTAATTGACTAATGCAATATCCCTGACTGATCCGCTAGTCTACATTAATAGAAGTATGACGGCCAGATCACTAAAACATAATAACTCCTTGCTATTTGGTCTAGAGGCCCTTTCATACCACAAATTATAACACTATGATTCTACTTAAACTGCCATGGCTGCATCCTAGGGGTCTGCAGTTTGGTGAGGCACTAGGGCTTGCTGGTTGAGAATTCTAATTCTGGTTGAGAATTCTCCCTAAACTGCAAATCCCAGGATTCTATTGGATTTTACCATGGCAGTGAAACGAATCGTAGCGCTATAATTATGTTGCATGAAGGGGCCCTTAGTCAGGCTATGTCTCAAATGTGTCTAGTTCTGGGTGCCACATTTTTAGAAGGATGTAGAAAAAGTGGAGGAGGTCCAGATAAGATTGGCCAGGCTTTGGAAACCAGCGTTTTGTGAAGAATGGTCAAAAGAGCTGGGTATGTTTTGCCTGGAAAAAAGATTTTAAAAACAGCATAACAGATATCTAGAGGGCTGTCCTGCAGAAGATGGACCATAGGATCATAGAGTTGGAAGAGACCCCAGGGGCCATCCAGTCCAACCTCCTGCCATGCAGGAACACCCATCAAAGCATTCCCAACAGATGGCCATCCAGCCTCTGCGTAAAAACCTCCAAAGAAGGAGACTCCAACACGCTCCAAGGCAGCATATCCCACTGCCGGACAGTTCTGACCATCAGGAAGTTCCTCCTGAGGTTCAGGTGGAATCTCCTTTCCTGCAGCTTGAATCTATTGCTCCTTGTCCTAGTCTCTGGAGCAGCAGAGAACAAGTCAGCTCCCTCCTCAACATGACATCCCTTCAAATATTTAAACATAGCTATCATGTCCCCTCTTAACCTTCTCTTCTGCAGACTAAACATACCTAGCTCCCTAAGCCACTCCTCATAGGGCTTCATGGCTTCCAGACCCTCCACCATTTTGGTTGCCCTCCTCTGGACATGCTCCAGCATGTCAATATCCTTCTTGAATTGAGGTGCCCAGAACTGGACACAGGATTCCAGATGAGGTCTAACTAGTACAGAATAGAGTAGTACTGTTACCTCCCTTGATCTACACACCATACTCTACTGATGCAACCAAGAATCACGTTGGCTTTCTTGTCTGCCGCATCACACTGCTGACTCATGTCCAGCTTGTGATCCACCAATACTCCTAGATCCCTTTCACATGTACAGTTATCCAGCCACGCATCCCCCATCCTATATTTATGCATTCCATGTTTTTCTGCGTATGTGCAGGACTTTATATTTCTCTCTGTTGAAATTCATTTTGTTGGCTTTGTCTCAGCTCTCCAATCTGTCAAGGTCATTTTGAATTCTGACCCTGTGCTCTGGTGTATTAGCAACCCTTCCCAATTTGGTGTTGTCTGCAGATTTGATCAGCATGCCCCCCACTCCTTCATCCAAGTAATTGATGAAGGTGTTGAACAGCACAGGGCCCAGGACAGAACCCAGTGGCACCCCATGAGTCGCTTCTCACCAAGATGAAATATTGCCGGATCTTCTGATAGGCTCTCTATTACTTTTTAATTTTTAATGTTACTTTTTCGAAGGCATGGCAAAGAGCTGCTGTCTCATGTTAATTGAGGATGGCGAGGTCGGGAATGTGGTTGCTCAGAGGGACCGTAGATTGCATGTGCATGTCTGTGCATGATAGATAACGAAGTGTTTGTCACTTGTCCAAGAGTGCTAAATCGTGAAGGTTAAGTGGTACTTAAGAACACTTTGTGGAGCGACGTCGTTCTTCTTAACTCAGTCTTAAGCATTCATCAATTTGCTTTGTGTTAATGGATGAACTAATGCGTGCAACAAGAGGATTTTGGCAAGAGGATTTAGGGGTGTGTGTGTGTGTGTGTAGTGGGTTGCCTTGACATTATTTCACTGTTTTACTGCCCTTTTGCAAGGCTCCTTGCAAAAGGAGCCAGCTAGAAAAGTCGGAAGAGCAAGCTGTTGCAGTGGAATGATGCAATGTCTTTTTAAAGTCCCTTTTGTGTGTCTGGCTGTACTGGGAGCTGTATATCAGCCGGGTTTAATTGATGCTGTTAAAGGAGATGGTGGCACCTGGAGCATGTGAACCCCTCCAAGGGGGCTCTTGTGCGTACACAGAATGCCTTTCAGCTTGGGATGCTGAACAAGCTTCCTCATGCAGGACCAACTTTGCCAAGTCAGGGCTGTCTTAGGCTGGCAGTCCAGGACCACAACTTAAGACCCAGGGTAGACCCCTTGTGATGTCATTAAGCATGATACAATAAGTTCAGTTTTAGCTGTGCAAAGTATACCACTCATTTAAAAAAAATGCCTACTCTAACAGTGACAAGGATATAGATGGATGGAGGGAAGCACTTTTCAAGGCAGTGCTCTCAGGGACAGACCCTGAAATATGGGAACCCGGTGCAGGAGACAAAGCAACTTATTGGCTGACCTGTACATCCCATTTTCTGCGCTAAGCACCAATTCCAACTTGGCATCCTAGCTCAGAGAAAACCTGGCTCTGAATGCCAGTGGCTGAATAGCCACATCTGTCTCACAGGCAGGTTATTTGGGTCGTTGGTTACCCTTTCTTCTTTAGGGTTTGAGGGGTACCCCCCAACAGCCAAGACACAAGGTGTTTTGAGGACTGTCTGGACAATTTCCTCGCTGTGTTGTGTGTACTTTTCCTTTTTTGGAATGAGTGGTAAAAGTTAAGTTTAAGAAAATCAGTGGTGAAAAGAGGAACACATGAGAAGACATAGAATCATAGAGTCTCCTTCTTGGAGGTTTAAGCAGAGGCTGGATGGCCATCTGTTGGGAATGCTTTGATGGGGGTTCCTGCATAGCAGGGGGTTGGACTCGATATTCCCTGGAGTCTCTTCCAACTCTTATGATTCTAGGATTCAAGGATTCTGTGAATCATAAAATCCTAGAGTTGGAAGAGACTCCAGGGGCCATCCAGTCCAACCCCCTTCTGCCATGCAGGAACACCCATCAAAGCACTCCCGACAGATGGCCATTCAGCCTCTGCTGAAAAACCTCCAAAGAAGACATATTAGTGCAGAACCGGGAGATTAGAAAACAACAGAAGATATTATTGTATTTGCTTACAGCAGCACAGCTGACCTGTGCGCAACGCTGGAAAGATAAAACAGATATTCAATCAGAGGAATGGAAATTAAAAATGTTAGACATGGTAGAGACTGAAAAATTAGGTGACTCCCTTAAGAATAAAACAGTTCAAAATTTTGAAAGAGAATGGAAAAGGGTAATGCTCTGGCTAGACTTGTAAATGTCTGTTGGTATTTGACAAGGATATGTATAAGAGAGAAGAAGGATTCAATTGGAAAATTCTTGATATACAGAAGTGGAGGGGAACAGAAGAATCATAATAATGATATACATATTTGTGTTTATATATGTTTTTATGTATTTCAATAATAATAATAATAATAATAATAATAATAATAATAATAATAATAATAATAATAATAATAATAATAATAATAATAAAGGAGACGACTCCACCTCACTCCATGGAGGCAGCAGATTCCACTGCCGGACAGCTCTGACCGTCAGGAAGTTCTTCCTGAGGTTCAAGTGGAACTGCCTTTCCTGCAGCTTGAATCCATTGCTCCTTGTCCTAGTCTCTGGAGCAGCAGAAAACAAGCCCACTTCCTCTGATACACAAAACTCTGAAATGCACAGAAAGAAGCTGTGTTTTCTGTTGTGCCAGCTGCAATCTTCCACTTACCTCCTGGCAGGGTTGGGAAAGACTTCTGTCTAAAAATGTGGAGAGCCACTGGACTCATTGTAGGATGATGGCGATAGGATGGTAGCTAAACATGTTTTCCTCTCTCTCTTTCCTTGACTTCAGTGCCCTCATTTTCAAAGCTACTGTTGGCTGCTGTGCGTGCTAGTGCTGATGAAATGGAGATCGTTCCCTTTGGGTTGCCAGATTAAAAACTGGAGAGGGCTTCTGTACCTTTAATGGTTGTGCCGAAGAGGGAATTTAGTAGGTGTTGCTTGTTACCTGGTTGGGTGAGAAGCAACACCAGCTGACATTCCATCCTCTATACAATCATTAAGAGATATAGGAGCCTTCTCCGTTTTTAAATCTAGCAACCAAACCTTTCATAGTTAACAGCACCTTGGACAGGGGCAAATTTCCATAGCTTGAAAAAATGACTTTTGGGGATTCGCCTCCAGAACCTTCTAGCTAGCCTGATGCCTGAGGGAGTCTGGAAATTTTAATTCCAAAAATTCAAATCATTGCAACTTTTTTTTTTTTTTTTTTTGGGAAGAAACGATAGGAGGAAAAGATTTAACACCCCCATTGTGACTACTCTTAAGGCTTGTGGTGGTTTCTAAAGGAAACTGTGAGTCAGAACTCAGCTCTCCTGTGTCATGTATGTATCTTAGCCCTCATGTTTTAAAAATGCTTGATTAACAGATGGTGAGTATTCCTTCATTCTGTTCTTTTTCTTCTGCCCCCACTGACTGAGTCATTCACTGAAACATCTTTGTAGAGCAGTGGTTCTCAACCTTCCTAATGCCGTGACCCTTTAATACAGTTCCTCATGTTGTGGTGACCCCCAACCGTAAAATTATTTATTTATTATTTACAATGTCCCCCGCCCCCGGCAAAGGCCACCTCGCTGGCCAGGAACGGGGGGGCAGGGAGGGAAAGAGGAGCCGCACGTCTCCCCCGGGAAAAACCTCCGAGAAACCCCCCCCCGGGCTCTGCTTCTGCTTCGCTCTCGTTTCCGCTGGGGGGGGGAGTGTGGGAAAAGTTTCCAGTGTCGGCCCTGACCGGGGCGGGGGAGAAATCCCAGCGCCTTTGTCTTTTGTGCCGGGCGCAGCTCGCCCCCCTGGGAAATCGGCGCCTTGCAGCCCCCCCGGCCCTTCTGCAGCAACCCCCCTCCGTGGCAAGTGGGGCAGGGGCCGTGGCAAGGAGGGGGCCTGCCCCCGTGTTGCCGCTGCCGCCCCAAGCTGGCCCATCAGACGGGAGGTTCTCCCGGTAGCAGAGAAGGAGAGCGATTTCAGTCCCTTCTGGACAGGGGGCAGGAGGACGCGAGCGCGTAGCTCTCGCTTGCACACCACCACCGAGGAGGGAATGAGCCTAAGACCATCGGAAATACGTATTTTCCGATGGTCTTAGGCGACCCCTGTGAAAGGGTCATTCGACCCCCAAAGGGGTCGTGACCCACAGGTTGAGAACCGCTGTTGTAGAGAGAGAAGATTGGAGTCCTTGGATAGGCTAATATTTTAGCATCGTCTTCCTCTGGACTCTCCACTTAGCAGCTGATATTTTAGCATCGTCGTCCTACTCTCCAGCATTTAATGATTTTGGATCCTGCAGGCTGCGTTCCACCCACTGGGTCGCTGGCATTGTTTATTTGTTTTGTTGGCAGCCGCTCGGCATGTCCTCTGCCGAGTGACAGAGATGGATAAGATGTGAGCTGTGAAAATGCGCCGGGTAATATTATTGGGAAGGCATAATGGCTTTTCCTGAGGCGGCCACTTTGCGTTGACGCTTTTAACGCTCAGCTTTACCAGCGGGACTCTGGAGTACATTTTGACTCCGGGCTGAGGTTGACAGAAGCCCTTCCCAAGCTCTTACTGTTTGACTTTTTTCCTCGGGGGAAAAAACAATCTCCTTCCCTAGACAAATGTTGAAGCTGTGCAAGCCGGGAGGTGGAAATCCTAGTGGACATGAGGGTCATCGTGGTGATGACGATATTTATTTATATCCTTCCTTTTTCCCAGTTCGGCTTAGAACAGATTTGTTTAAAAAATCAAAATACAATAAATACAGATGTTTAAAAGTGATGAAAACTAATTTTTTTATTATTATTTTATTTAGAAGATACATTTATATTCCAAAACATGGTTTCCACTATCTCTACAATTCTATATATAAATATATTAAACAAAGAAAAGGAAGAAGAAAAACATACGTATTGAGATAGATATATAGGCCACAGGCAATTTCTGCACTACCCTGTTATAGTGCTATTATTCCACTTTCAACCTCCTGTGGAATTCTGGGGTTTGTAGTTTCCTGGGGCCAAAGGGCTCTCTGGGTGAGGATTCTAAAGACCCCTCCCTAAACTGCAAACCCCAGAATGCCATAGGAGGTTGAAAGTGGAATCATAACACGATAACAATGTAGTGTGGAAATGGCCACAGTAATTCTTCCTTTTCTTTCCTTTCTCTCTTTCTATAAACTTCTGTGGAGTTAGTATGAACAATTTAATTGAATGTGGAGGTACTTATAACTTTAATACATTGTGTGAGTTTTGTTAGATAGATAAGGAATTAATTACCGAAGATAATTAAGGAGATATATTACTTTTATTCTCTCATTATTTTGAATGGGTGATCTCGTATTCTGCTTTTGTAACGCTATACATATATTTTTCTTCTTCTTTTTCTTTGTTTAAAATATTTATATTTGGGATTGTAGGGATAGTGGAAACTATGTTTTGGAATAGAAACATATCTTCTAAATAAAATATAATTAAAAATTTTTAAAAAGTGATGAAACTATTAAAAACCAGTTAAAACATAAACTGTTTTTTAAAAAAAACAGCACAACAGAGATAAAACAGAAGATCTGACATATATTTTATATATAGAGAGAGTTTATTAATGTAAAGTATCTTTGCCTAACATATTGATTTAGATGAGCTGGGCTCATACACTCGGTCCTCAAAGCCCTGCTGACACATGAAGGTTTTTACCTGTCTGCGGAAAGAGAGTAGGGAGGATGCTAGATTAATCTGCCTTGGAAGGGACTTCCAAAGCCTGGGGGCAGCCATGGGAAAGCCCCTCTCTCATGTTCCCACCAGGTGTAAAGGATGATAGGACAAAGAGAAGGACCTTTACAACCCAAGAGACCTTGAGTTCAGATTTTACCATACCTTTGCTAACTTAGGGCTTTTTCGCACTTTGGGAAGAAAATGGGGCAGTCTGTTACTCACCGGGCTGGTGCGCTCCCTCCGACGATCCATGCTGATCCGGAGCAGTGCGTGCCCGCGCTACACACTGCTCCAGGGACGAAAATGGAGGCTTCCGGTTGGTGGAGGCTCTCCACCAACTGGAGAAGCTCGCCAGCCAGAAGCCTGCCCCCAGAAGATCTGCAGCCTTGCGCTGGTGTGAGCCTGCAAATCTACACAGGAGCGCAGCGACGGACTGGGTGCGCCGGGCTATTGAAAGTCCTATTTTAAGCGGTCTTTCAATAACACGGCGAACCACCAGTTCTGGTCGTTCCGGAGCGGGCTGAAGTCCGAAACTACAGAAAGTAGTCCGGACCCAGCTCACCCCCAAGTGCAAATGTCCTCACTGGAGGACGTGCTGCCCCATTTTAAAAACAAAATGCGGAAAAGGCCTTTATTGGACTTATCCTTCCTATCTGTAGTGGAATAATCTGTCCTTCTCTACAGAACTGTTTTAAATTTACGAGAATAATAATGGTTGCATTCCTGTCTGGTTCAGCGTAGTGTAGCAGGTCTGCATACTGACAGGGGATGGATTTAAGCACCTAGCACAAAATCCTCCCTGGAACTGCTGAACAAAAACAAAAACACTCTGAACAAAAATGTGGCTCAGAGGCAACACACATAGCAGAGTATCAAAATACAGCCACAAGCATGAGCAGCAGCAGAGTGTGAACATACAGCACCAGCTCTGACCCCGAACCACCCACTGGTCAGAAACAGTAGCACACAGTGTTGTCATCCAAAAAATACCCGGAGGCTTTTATTCTTGAAGTTCCAATATATACATCTGTACAGGCAGGATTCGCAGATCTTCAGTCAAAGATTCGGCATTCCATCATCATCACATCAGGCAGAAGTTTGCTCGGACAGAGTTTCGGCGTCAGCAAGAATTAGGGAGACTGAGAGAAAGCCTGTCAGAGCTCACCTCTTTATATACACATTGGCTGATAGCTCATCAGCTAGGGACCATGGCGGATGCAACCCCTTGCTAGGATTTCATGTCACCATGACTCAGCCTTACTGTCCCTTGGGGATTACATCATGACTTGCCAAGTCATTCACCAGGTGCTTTCCCCACATGTACATCAGAAGTATTTTAATTGGGGCAAATGTCACAGCAGTCCCTTTCCAACACATACGAATCTACTCGAGATTGGCCCTGACTGAACTGCCGTTTGAGCCCCCTTCGCTGCCATTCCCAGCTTTGCGGAGAGTGGACAGGATTGCAGAACTATCTGGCCATGTTCCCGTAACCGGGTGTGAAATGATGAGAAAGAACCACACAGATTCCTCTAGAGGACCTGGCGGATATCAGCGCTGATGTCATCATTTAGCGTCTGGCTGTGTAGAGACATTTCTGCAATCCTGCATGTTCCTTGTGAAGCTGGGAATGGCTATTTGGGGGGCTTTAAAAGCTTTTCAGTTCACGGAAGGGGGCTCTGACCACTGCAGATGTAGGAAGGGAATGCCACTCTCTGCAGCAACCAAAATGCAGAGACTGGCATACTGCTATACTACCCATACCTGTAAGAGAAATTTATGCTTGCATGTTCTCTTAATAGAATGACAGCCTGTGTGTGTTCTGTATGCCCTGGCAGTTGTGTAGAAATGTGTGGAGTTCAGCTATCTTTTTGAAGAGATTGTGTAACTGCCTAACTATGAAGACTGGTTTAGTTCTTTTTTAAAAAAAATGGAGCAAAGACTTGTTTATTTGTCTGCCCTCTAGCCAAAACGTGTGCTGAATTCTTCACTATGGTGTTAAGAATTGTGCTGTGGGGATTTGGCTAGAGTTTTCCGGTCCTTGGGGGATCCAGGATGTCTCAGCTGTTCCAAAATCCAAAAAAATCCATCATCGAAAACACTTCTGGTCCGAAGCATTTCGGATAAGGGATGCTCAACCTGTACTCATTTTTATACTTTTGCTAGTTGTGAAATATAGGTTCTGTTAGGGATGGAGAATGAAATCACAGGTGCCAAAGGGTTGGGTTTTTTTGCCATGGTTGCAAGAAAGTGTTTGTGACCTCAGTTTTGCAGCTTTTGAAACTCTGGGTGAATGTGATAATTTCTTGTCCATTATTTGATGGAGGATTTCACCTGATTTTCCTTTCCTGCTCCCCTGGTCTTTTAGGCCCAGGCATGTATGCTTCTTCAAAAAGCTCTCCAGACCCGGGATTTCAAGCTCTCATTGTCCGAAAAAGAGTGGGAGGAGCTGATCAGAGACAGCACCAATCAAGTCACCAAGGTGAGCCTGTTCTAAGCTGATTTTTAAGAGATGATTTTAAATTTCCAGGTGAATTTCTTAGATGTGTGGAAAGCTCTGAATAGGCTGTGATGTGCCAAACGGGGACTAGGTGGTTAAGCGTGAGCATGTCCTGCACACCAAGCTTGTTGTCCAATGCTCTTTTCCGAGCATTATTTCCATTGGTAGTCAAACTTGCTGGAAGTAAGGTGACTTTTTCAGTTGCGATGCCTCGGAATGCCTGGCTTGCCAGTTTGTGCTGTCTTCTAAGCATAAAGAAAAAACATTACAAAAAAAAAAAAATCACCTGGTGGTTTAAAAACACTTTTCCTCAGTTTCATTCCGAAACCCATATTAGAGTAATGCCTTTATTGGAGTAACCAAAACGTGAGTGGAATTTAGGGGGAGAAAAAGGACAGCCTCACTGGTCTCTGAGTCCAAACAAATCCTGCAGTTGGTCATTCACTGTTGCTAAGTACAATCAGAATCTGATAAAATGCATTATTTTGAGCGCTGTAAGCTCTCTAACTTTAACTGCACTTTTATCTGTTGGTGGCTTGAAGTGTATTTCTCGTTCGTTGACTTGTTGCTGCTTTTAATTCTCATTAACCATTCTGAAATCTTTGGCTAAAAGCCAAAGTACTGTATAGTCTGTTAAACAAAATAAAGTAAGGTTTTGGCACCCACTGTGCTTAGATTCTGGTGTTTTATCCATGACTTAAATCCGGTTGTTAAAATCCCAACTAGTGTGACACCCACCGAACCCACAAAAACCTGATAAATCAATACTTGCATAAATCATGATGATTCAAGGAGTCTGTCCATGTTGGAATTCAAAACAAAATACATGGCAGTATGTTGAATTTTACTTTTTTTTTTTTTTTGAGGTAGTTTTTATTTGGAAAGTTTGTATATGCTGTTATCTGGATGATGTTAGCATTCCTTGGCTGTCAGTATTATGCAGAGGTGGGAATCTTGCAGTTCTTCAGATAATGAGGATGGCAACATTTACGTGTGTATGTTAGCTTGCCGTAGGGTAACTATAAGTGGGAACAATTTGAAGTCATACAACAATAACAAGTTGCCTTTTGACTTATGACGACCCCATGAATTTCTTTTTTATATATATATATATAATTTATTAAAGTTTCAACAAATAAAACAAACAATTATTTGTGCAATGTTTACATGCAATATTATTTCTTCTTCCTTTCCTTTCTGGATTACAATTATTAATATTTCTTCTATTTGTTACACCACGTATCGCAATAAAATGTTAGTAATCAATAATTTGTTAGTTCCTACTATATATCTCTACTTTACTTATTACATGATATTTCATTGATTGTTACACTGTATAGTAATTGATATCATGAAATATGTGTTGCCTTCTGTCTACACCCAACCCAAATCTGTAACAATCTTCCACTCTTTATTAATGTCTTCGTCTGATTTCCCTTTTAGTCTTTGTGTAAGTATGTCCGCATTTCTATTTTCCATAAAAGTTGTCCACCACTGTTCAAGAGTAGGTATAGCTTCATTTTTCCAAAGTCGTGTGTACTCAATAGGGGCCGTCGTCACCATGTATAATATTATTCTCCAATATTTCTTGGCTGACGTTCCATCTAATATATTTGTCATGTTTAACAGGTAAAATTCAGGTATCATCCCAAATTGGATCTTCAAAATTGAACTTATTTTCTTGTGTATTTCTGCGACCCCATGAATTTCATAGGGTTTTCTTAGGCGAAGAACACTCGGAGGTGGTTTTGCCCATTCCTTCCTCTGAAATATAGCCCACATGACCTGGTATTCATTGGTGATCTCCCATCCCACTGCTAACCTGGGCTGAGCCTGCCTAGCTTCCAAGACCAGACAGGATATAGTGCCTTTAAATGAGTTAGGCCTTTTCCCCCCCCAGTTTGAAGGTGGTTTGCAACAGTTAAAACTAAAAATTCACATCATACAAAAATTAAAAATGTTAATTAAACTATCAGAGAGTTTTGCATTGAGAAAAATAAACCATTAAAAACAAAGTTGCAAATAGAAAATCCAGTGCGCTATGCAAGACCCATTGCCCTTGAACAGTCAGTCCTCAAAGGCCTGCCGGGGCAAAAGATATGTTTACTTGCTTTTGCAAAGATAGGAAGGAGAGTGCCAGTCTAAATTCTCTTGGAAGGGAGTTCCAGAGCCTGGGGGCAGCCACTGAGAAGGCCCTGTCCTGAGGTCCCGCCAGATATGTCTGTGAGGGTGGTGGACAGAGAGAAGGCACTCCCTAGAGGACCTCAGGTTTGTAAGCAAAAATACAATCCTTCAGATGTGGTTGTACTACACCTCCCAGCAGCCCTAAGTGGCATAGTCACGGATGAGGAATGTTGGGAGTTATAGTCCAATGCTGTCTGAAGGCCTGCATGAACCTAAAAAGAATACCAAGGATTTTTCCCCACTGAAATTACCACCATACCCTGCAGTAATTGAGTTGCAATCCTGCATGCACTTAGAGATCTAGATTCCCACTGAACGCTGGTCAGTGCCCTCCTAGTGCAGGTGATGAAGGAAGTGTTCGCCCACACATCACATCACATCACATGGCGGTCTCCCAGTGGCCGGCACTCAGGTTGCAAGTCTAGAGTCCATTGTGGTGAGAGAGTTGAACTCAGGACCAAAGGGATAGAGTTTGTGTGACCACAGGTGTTGACAGTAATTAGGATATGAATCTTATTTAATTAACTGTAAAACCAGTTATATTTCACTAAGTTACAAATAAATGAAGGGAAAAAGTGTACCTGGAGGGCACAT
The DNA here is from genome assembly GCA_948474755.1 of Ctenosaura bakeri. Taxonomy (NCBI): domain Eukaryota; kingdom Metazoa; phylum Chordata; class Lepidosauria; order Squamata; family Iguanidae; genus Ctenosaura; species Ctenosaura bakeri. The sequence goes on from CAOLHI010000855.1 coordinate 314,287, forward strand.
AGGAAAAGATGTGTGCCTTGTTGAGGAGCTTTTAGGGCAAAAAGCCGGTAACGGCAGGGCAGTAGCCACCTTGGTTTGGTTTTTTCACCTGAGATCCCCATTGTTCACCAGTATATATACAGTGGACTCTCCATACCTGGGGGTTCTGTTCCAGAACCCCTCATGTATGACGAAAAACATAAATACTTGCGTCCCATATTGTTAAATGGCAGCGACGTATGTGCTGATACTTTGGTGCATCTGTGTTCACGTTACTGCCATTTTGGTATAGGACACAATGCTCCCCAATGCTGAAATTTGCAGATCTGGGGGTAACATATGCAGAGGTCCCATTGTACTAAGTTTCTGAAGAGCAAAGACAGACCTTCTCAACCTGGCACGCTGGCTGGGGATGATGGAGATCATAGTCCAATACATCTGGAAGGCACTAGGTTGAAGGAGATGTTGGTATGTGCTTGGGATCAGAGGCCACCCTGGATTGGACCAAAGGGCTGTCTAGTCCCAGTACACTCTTTGTCATAATGGCCACCCCGATGCCTCTGGAACCTCCATAGGCAACGCATTAGAGCAGTGGCCTGCTTTCATTGTACTGTAGGTAAGGAGCATCCAGTCAATGGAGAGTTACTGTTGTGTGGGGAAAACTCCAGTTTGAATTATGAAATGCGGTGAGAGGTAGTGGTTAGAGTGTTGGACTGGCATTTGCTGGTCACAGCTTCCTCTCCGCTGGTAAAATACGGGCTGGACAGGGCTACTGTTGGGTGCGTTTGTAATTGGTTGACTGACCGAACCTAAAGGGTGCTCACCAATGGCTGCTTTTCATCCTGCAGAGAAGTGACTAGTGCGGTGCCACCGAGTTCTGACCTGGACCCAGGGCTATTCAACATCTTCATCAATGACTTGGATGAAAGAGTAGAGGGCACCCTGATCAAATTTGCAGGTGACATCAAATTGGGAGGGGTTGCTAAAACAGCAGAGGACAGGATCAAAATTCAGAATGACCTGGACACATTGGAGAGCTGGGCCAAAGCTAACAAATTTCAACAGAGAGAAATGTAGGGTCCTGCACTTGGGCAGAAAAAATGAAAGTCACAAGTATAGGATGTGTGGCTGGATAGCAGTATGTGTGGCTGGATAGCAGTATGTGTGACAAGTGTGGCTGGATAGCAGTATGTGTGAAAAGGATCTAGGAGTCTTGGTGGATCACAAGCTGAACATGAGTGAGCAGTGTGACATGGCAGCCAAGGAAAGCCTACGCAATTCTTGGTTGCATCAATAGGAGTTTGGTGTCTAGATTGAGGGAGATAACAGTACCACTCTATTCAGTTCTGGGCACCTCAATTCAAGAAGGATGTCAACAAGCTGTAATGTGTCCAGAGGAGAGTGACCAAAATGGTGAAGGGTCTGGGAAAACCATGAAGCCCTATGAAGAACGGCTTAGGGAGCTGGGTATGTTTAGTCTGCAGAAGAGAAGGTTAAGAGGGGACATGAGAGCCATGTTTAAATATTTGAAGGGATGTCATGTTGAGGAGGGAGCAGGCTTATTTTCTGCTGCTCCAGAGACTAGGACAAGGAGCAATGGATTCAAGCTGCAGTAAAGGAGATTCCACCTGGACCTCAGAGAGAACTTCCTGATGGTCCGAGCTGTCTGGCAGTGGAATCTGCTGCCTCCATGGAGTGTGGTGGAGTCTCTTCCTTCTTTGGAGGTTTTTAAGCAGAGGCTAGATGGCTGTATGTCGGGAGTGCTTTGAGGGTGTTCCTGCATAGCAGGGGGTTGGACTGGATGGCCCCTGGGGTCTCTTCCAACTCTGTGCTTCTATGATGCTGTGACTCTATGATTCTAGACAGCAAAGGGAAGGGAAAGCAGATGGAGGCAGCAGGCAGCTAAGGGAATGGACGATCATTCCCTAAAATAGCACCTCCGCTAGCTGCAGGGCTTGGTATCTCTGTGCGCTTACATAAAGGTTGGTTGACCTTCCTTGCTTCCGAGTTCATTGGGATGCTACCCGCAGGGCTGACTGCATTGCAAGCCTTAGGCTGCTCTCATGATCCAGGTGGATCTGGGCAGCGGTTCTCATCTTCTGTGTCTTTACACTTGATTTGTTTCAGAATTCAAAGTTTGGGGACTCAGATTTTTGTTTTATTTTCTTCTTTTTAAAGGGCAGTTAGGTCCACACTCTATGGTATGGAAAAATATATTAAAATATGCCCCAAAGGTAATCCAATCAATGAAAAACACCAGCTCCTCCAGTCCTGAATAATCTCTATGGTGTGTTGAATTTGCAAAGGAAAGTTCTGAGTCCTGGATCTGTACAATTAAGGCAGCCTTCCTCAGCCTGTGCCCCTCAAATGGGTTGGACTCCAACTCCCATCAGTCCCAACCAGCAAGGCCCTAATGGGGGTGATGGGTACTGTAGTGAAAAGCATCTCAAAAACACAAGGTGGAAGCAGGCCAAATTAAGGCGTAACGATTTTATTAAAATACATTTATTCCTAATATTTATGTACTACTGAATAACAAATAGTCTCCAGAGGGCGACATGAACACTGGTGTGTGAAAAGCAATTCCACAATGCATTCATATTCACAAGCTTTCTTTTTCTCAAAATAATTTATGCCTGGCATATTATGTTTCAGTTGTTGGTCACTTTGAACCTTAAGTCCCATGGAATTTTTACATCACTGTTTTTGACAACTTTTCCAGACTTTGCAGACAAGAAATCCTATTTTTTTACATAAATTGCAATGCATCGTTGGAACTTCTTTATCACCGTGTTCCTTATATTCAGCCTGCATGATCTTGTCGCCTAAACTGATAAGCTGGTCAGCAGTCTCATCTTTTACTTTAGATAGATGACATTTGATATCCGCAGTTATTATTAATTTTTTTCAGTGCAGTGGATAGATATATAGACACAGTAATTCTTTTTTTGCTTTTCTGTCCTTTCTCTTTTTATATAGACATCTGTGGATTTAGTGTGAACAATGTAATAGAATTTGGAAGCACTTAGAACTTTAATACATTATGTGAGTTTTGTTAGATTGATAAGGGATTAATTACCCAAGATAATTAAGGAGATATATTACTCTTATTAGCTAACACATTGTAAACTGCTTAGCGCGTAACTGATGAGCGATATAGAAATACATATGCTATTGCTATTGCTATTCTCTCATTATTTTGAATGGATGATTTCTTATTCTGTTTCTGTAACTCTATACATATATTTTTCTTCTTTGTTTAATATACACATGCACGCACGCACATATATATGTTTATTGCATTTATATATTTATATATCTATCTATAGAACTGTGTAGGGGTAGTGGAAACTATGTTTTGGAATATAAATGTGAATTCATATTTGAATGTGAACGCGGATACACTGAATTGTCCATGTGCACATCACTGCCATTTAATAATATGGGACACAATCATGCGTTTTTTTAAGCATCTGCGGGGTGGTGATCCTGGAACCCAACCCCGCACAAATCTCGGGGGGGGGGCGCTGCTCTATTTGTCAGAATGCATTTACAAAGAGTAACACTGCTTGGAACATCCCACATTATCCAACCATGCCTCAGTGACTCCAAGATATTTGGATAGAATCTGGATAATTGATGGCTCGTAACTCCAGTCAGTAAAAGCTGGGAGATTGTGAAAATGAATAAGAAAAAGAAGAGGAAAAGAGATCTTGGGGGATCTTGGGGGATCTCAGCAGCAGGGTACAAAGGCAGGAGACACCTCAAACCTCCCATCCATTTATTCATGCAAAAATCCCATCAACTGGCAGTCTTTTTGCCAGCCTTTCCCAATATTAGATTGCATCCTAGATTGCACTGGATTACATTCCCCATAATTCCTGGCCGTGCAGGCTATGCTGATGGAAGCTATAGTCCAACAGCATCTGGGACCCGAAGGTTGCTAACGTTGATCATCCGTGTTTTATTTCTCCCTGTCTTTGCAGCCGGGGTTGTTTTTGACCAAATCTCCTGCTCTGCTCTCTGTTTTTCTCCAAAATGCTGCTGCTTCTATACTGAGCTTGGCATTTTTGTTGTTGTTGTTGTCGCTGCCGTTGCTTTGTCCTTGCTGAATCAGGAGAACGCTGCAGGGCATGACCATTCGAATCCATCACGATTATTAAATAAACCAAAAGCAAGACAGAATAATGAGTTATATGTTTTTGTGGCTTGGGAGGCTGAACCTAGAGAAAGAAGAGAAGGGATGGTTTTCTGTATAGCAGAGCCTGGGGGAGAGGGAAATGACTGTTTTGGACCGCAATTCCCAGAATTCCCCAGATAGCATGGCCACTGTTGCTGCTGGCTGGGGGATTATGGGCATTGTAGTCTCTTTAAAAGTCTGTTTTCTAAGCATTCTCTCTAAGGGACGTGGGACTATGGAGAGAGTAGATCTAAGATCGCAGAATGGGATGGTGGAAGAAGAATAACCATATAAAAATTGTGTGTGTGTGTGTGTGTGTACACTAACATGTACACAAATTAGTGTAGAGATTGTGTTAACTATAGGAGTTTCCTTATTATCTCTCAAACCAGACCCTCTGCTTTATAACAAGCCCTGAACTCTTCTAGCATCCTGATATCAGAAAGAGATTGAATTGATTTATTTTGCATTTTTATATCTTCTCTTTTTTTGTATCCCACCCATCAGATTTTTCTTCTGGCATGCACACAGTGAACATTGTTAACAAATCTTATTAGGCCAAGGCATAAAAATAGATTTACTGCGGGCAATCTGGGAACCAGAAGCATTTTTCCTGCGGATGGTACCAGGCACCTGGCTTAGCTGGCCAAAGGCATTTCCTTGGCAACATTTGGGCAGGGGCAAGGGTGTACCAGGAGGCACTAGGCAGCATAGTGATGGTTGCAAGGCTAACATCTGCTGGAGGCGCCTTCATCGTGACTTCTGTACAGCTGTTCTTTTTGGGATCCTGGGGAGGAAGAAGGCAGAAGGTGTGCGGCTTGGCCGGGGTGCTTCCTTTGGACGCTACTCAGCTTCAGAAAAAGTGGGCTGAACTCCAGCAAGTTTGATGTGTAGGCGCGTCTCCAGGAGAGGAAATCTTTCCATTATTTACAACTCGGGGAAGGATAGTTTGGAAATATCAGGGTCCGTTTTGCACTACACAGTTAAAGCGCTATGAAATCCTGGAGGCACTAGAGATCTCTGGCTGAGAATACCTCTTGCTAAAATGGAAATCCTAGGATTCCATAGCTTGTTGCCATGGTAGTTAAAGTGGAATCAAAGCACTTGGAGTAAAGAAAAAACAGTTGAAAAAAAAAGCAAAGAAGAATGAGAACCACGGTTAAGATTTCTTGGTTAAAAAGCGAGATGTACAAATTAGGTGGAATGATTGGGTCTGGTTTAATCATGAGTGAACTGACCAGGTACTAAATAGAATTTTTTAAAATATAAATACGTAAATACAGAGACTCACGACAGGAGAAGTTTTTGTGAGCTTAAAGGAAAATAGACAGACTGACAAGTAGAGAACGGTAAGCTTACGTAGCAACAGATAGAGACAGGAAGAACTTTTATGAGAACGTTCTTGAAGTTAAAGTAAAAAATGCATGCTCTCTAACCAAGGGAAGATGGTAAGTTATACAAAACATATATTGTGTTTGAGATGGAGAGAAAAATAAGGGGTATGTGAAATGATGTGAACTGAGCATAACATGCACAATGCATATACGGTAAGCTTCTTTATTTTGTCAACATAAAGAAAGTCCATTTTTATTAACACAGAGGGATGAATTATATGTGAAGTTTACCTATTTTATATATACTTTTTGTTTGTTTGTTTGTTTAAAAACGGTGGAATCAGAGCACTATAGCGGCATAGTGTGAAAGGGCCCTTCAAGATTGGTTTGCCCACCTCCTGGATTAAGCTTACCTTAGGGTGCTGACATTTACCTACTTGTTCATATACTTATTATTGAAATATTTATCTCCTGCCCTATATCTCAAGATTGCACGATTAGGTTTTACAACAGGGATAAGTAACTGTGCTGGGCACAGAGGACGGTTGTACCACGAGCTTTGCCCCAAGAGATCATATCTGGGTTTCCTTATCCCATTCAGCTTTGATTATTTGGCTGTTTTGAAGATGGGGGTTGGACATTTGGGGGTAAAAGTTGCAAAGCTGCCTCTTTGGGCAGTTTTGCATCACTTTGACTCTTTTGGAATAAAAATCCCCCCCCCTTTAAAAAATATTGGTTTTCTGGAGGATTGCCAAAATTGGGGAGATTGGAGATTGGGGATTATACCTTTCCCGACCCCTGGTTTACTGTATAAAAATCTAATTTTGGCTGGTGGAAGTGGCTCAACTAGAAATTGCCTTAGTTTGGAAAACCGAGGAGAGAATCCAGATTAACTGGTGGCATGTGAAGTTATGGAGTTTGGCTTTGAAAGAAGAATGTCACACAGAAATTAAGGGTAACAAGAAATTACCGAGCACCAGAAAACTTTTATGGTATGTGTTTTTCCTTTATCAAAAGTATAAATCGTAATAGATCACCTCTGATCTCTCACGGTAATGAATAGAAAATTGATTTCGGCTAAAGGTGACACGAGAAAACAAAGAATGTAGGTGTGTTAGTTGCTTTGCAGTACTTTATGCTGGTCTTTCTTTAAGTTGCAGCTGATGATATGGCCTTTTCCATAGAAAGTTTAATGTTGTATACTGAATTTTTTTTAAAAAAAAAGCAGTTCAAGGTAGTGATTAAATAGTAGCAACTGTCACGGATAGCCAGTGTGGTGTAGTAGTTTGAGCGTTGAACTATGGAGAAGAGAGTTCATATTCCTTCCTGGCCATGGAAATCCACTGGGTGGCCTTGGGCAAGTCACATTGTCTCAGTCTCAGAGGAAGGCAAAGACCAGTCTGCTCTGAACAAATCCTTGCCAAGAATACTTCATCATAGGTTCACCTTAGAGTTGCCATAAGTCAGAAATTACAACAGTAATAAGTGACAGTCACAGCTGCAGAAAAAACAAAAATCCAGGCTCATCCAACCTTGAGCAGATACTTTGGGTTACAGCTTTGATTATCCCTCATTAGAGGCCATGCTGGCTGAGCCCAATGGGAACTGGAGTCCAGAATATATGTGTGGGGAGTGAGGTTGGGGAAGTTTATTTTAGAGCATTCAAAGTGCTTAATATGTGTTCTCATGTTCTTAAAACGTCTTCCCGTTTTACTCCACTCCCCCCACAACCCGTTGTCTCCCTGCATTAACATTTGGATTGTCAGCTTCCAAAGACCTGCCCTCTTGTTCTTTGTAAAGCATCATACCCCCCTTCTTGGTTCTAGATGAATTAATAACAACTCTCACAACAGCCTGATAAGGTAGGTCAGTCGCATTATCTGTAGGCCAACAAGTGCAAGGAACAAATCATAGAATCATAGAGTCAGAGCATCATAGAGCATCATAGAATCATAGAGTTGGAAGAGACCTCAGGGGCCATCAAGTCCAACCCCCTGCTATGCAGGAACACCCATTAAAGCATTCCCAAAAGATGGCCATCGAGCCTCTGCTTAAAAAACTCCAAAGAAGGAGACTCTACCACACTCCATGGAGGCAGCAGATTCCACTGCTGGACAGCTCTGACCATCAGGAAGTCCTTCCTGAGGTTCAGATGGAATCTCCTTTCCTGCAGCTTGAATCCATTGCTCCTTGTCTTAGTCTCTGGAGCAGCAGAAAACAAGCCTGCTCCCTCCTCAACATGACATCCTTTAAAATATTTGAACATGGCTGTCATGTCCCCTCTTAACCTTCTCTTCTGCAGACTAAACATCCCCAGCTCTCTAAGCCAAATCTATTGATGCCGGTTCTGTAATCAGAATCCGTTTGTCCACAGCTATAAAATTCTGGAGATGATATAAAATTCTGGAGATGACCATCTCTTTCCACATGACTAAGAGCTTAAAAAATACGAGTAGATTCAGTCTGTAGGCATTGTTCTCACCTGCAGCCAATGGCTCCCATGTCAGTGGAGCAGAGAGTCCGGTCCACGGCTTTAAGGTTGCTGTCCAAGGTGCTGAATCATGTTTAAAAGTACAGTTCAGCCCCTTAAAGCAGGGCTTTCCAAACAGTGTGCCGCAACACATTTGTCTGTCGCCTGAAGTGTGTAGGTGTGTCGCCTACAATCTTGGAACTGTATGTTATTATTTATAAATCATAAATTTTTAAAAATATATGAAAGGTTTTCATGAGATATGTTGTGTCCCCATACATTTCATTATTACAATTGACGTATATGTCTGTATCTCTTATAAGGGGGGTTAGTTTAACCTCCGGTTTGCTGGTAAAACTGAATTGCTGTGCTGCGAAATGATGCATGTCCAAAAAGTGTGTCACCGAGATGAAAAGTTTGGAAAGCTCCGCCTTAGACAGTTCTTGTAAGAGATTCAAGTACAAGTTTATTATTACGGCAAAAAGCCAGCAATAAGAGATTCAAACCTGGACGGGCTTCATGGGCCTCTGAGCAGCCACTCCTGACTCTTTGCCCAAAATCCCCTGTAAACTTGCACATCTGACCTCAAACAAGTGTGTCTCTTGCAGCTTCCTCATTTTCTGCCTTAAGAACCTTATTTTTATAAACAAGAAGTTTGCTGCAGACGTGGAGTTCAGACTGGGGCCTTCCTCTCTCAGTTTCATGGCTCCTCCATTACCTCCACCCTCGAGGATGAGGCGGTGGGGCTACAGCTCCTGCCCACTGGCCCCACTTTATCTTGCCAATAATGATAGCTGATGACTCTGATGCCCATCGGGTAGTGAATCCCCTACGGTTATAGTCCAGGTTTTAAAAGAACTGTCCAAAGTGCTGAACCCAATCTAATGGTATTTATTTTTTACTTGTTTATATTACCTCCCTCCATTCTTCTGCCAAGGCAGCTTAAATCAAATTAAGAGTGGCAAATTCAGGTCCTGGGAGAATGCTGTTAAAGTTTGGACTGAAACCCAAAATGGATTCAACACCACCACGACCACTGTCCTGCTGACCTTGGTTGCATTGAGTTTTTATTCCATTGCAACTGTTGATCTCCTTCCCCGTCCCTTGTAGACAAGTGAGCTAGAAATGAAATTAAATGTGCGTGGCTTCTTACCCTGGTAGCCTCATAAAAGCCTCCCCAGATCGTTGTGGTCTCTTCTTTGTGTGAATCGAGAAGTGAATATTTGTGTGTGGGTGTGTGGTGAGAAAGTATCTCTGTTCATAGCAAGGGAACCAGGAAATAAAGAGAGCTTCAGTGTATAATACTAAGGAGTCTCTTCGTGGAACTGGTCCCCTAGAGAACAATCCTGCTATTTTATGGTAGATCAGACTAGCAGGAGATGGTACGGGCAGGCCCTTGGCTGTGGGGAGAATAGGAGCTGTGGGACATGGCTTTTTTTTGAATGGCCTGCCTTGAGAGGTTGAGAGTATGAAACACAACCACTCAGCAGCAGAGTGGCCTGGAACCAAACAAAACTGAAAAAGACTGTGATTGGGAAATACAGATATACATATCTAGAACAATTTTAAACCAATATAATTTATAATTAGGTTTTATATATTAAATATATATACTGATTTGTTCCAAATACTGCATATTAGATTGATGAGATTAAGCAACAGATGTTAATGCTAAATTTACTTGTTTTACTATGGTAGTGCTTACCTAGATTATTCTGGGCAGTTGAGAACCAGAGTGGGAAGATTTTTTAAATTATGTGTTGGTATTGGATCCTAGAATCCTAGAATCATAGAGTTGGAAGAGGCCCCAGGGGCCATCCAGTGCACCCCTCTGCTATACAGGAACACCCATCAAAGCATTCCCAACAGACAGCCATCCAGCCTCTGCTTAAAAACCTCCAAAGAAGGAGAGTCCACCACACTCCATGGAGGCAGCAGCATATTCCACTGCTGGACAGCTCTGACCATCAGGAAGTTCTTCCTGAGGTTCAGGTGGAATCTCCTTTCCTGCAGCTTGAATCCATTGCTCCTTGTCCTAGTCTCTGGAGCAGCAGAAAACAAGTCCACTCCCTCCTCGACATGACATCCCTTCAAATATTTAAACATGGCTATCATGTCCCCTCTTAACCTCCTCTTCTGCAGACTAAACACCCCCAGCTTCCCAGCTGCTCCTCATAGGGCTTCATGGCTTCCAGACCCTTCACCATTTTGGTCTCCCTCATCTGGACACGTTCCAGCTTAGAATCATAGAAATGTAGAGTTGGAAGAGACCACAGGGGCCATCCAGTCCAACCCCCTGCCATGCAGGAACACCCTCAAAGCACTCCCGGCAGATGGCCATCAAGCCTCTGCTTAAAAACCTCCAAGGAAGGAGACTCCACTACACTCCGAGGCAGCAGATTCCACTGCCGGACAGCCCTGACCGTCAGGAAGTTCTTCCTGAGGTTGAGGTGGAATCTCCTTTCCTGCAGCTTGAATCCATTGCTCCTTGTCCTAGTCTCTGGAGCAGCAGAAAACAAGCCCTCTCCCTCCTCTACGTGGCATCCCTTCAAATATTTAAACATGGCTATCATGTCCCCTCTTAACCTTCTCTTCTGTAGACTAAACATACCCAGCTCTCTAAGTCTATCCTCATAGGGCTTCATGGCTTCCAGGCCTCTCACCATTTTGGTCGCCCTCCTCTGGACTTGCTCCAGCTTGTCAATATCCTTCTTGAATTGAGGTGCCCAGAACTGGACACAGGATTCCAAATGAGGCCCAACCAATGCAGAGTAGAGTGGTACCATTACCTCCCTCGATCTAGACACCATACTCCTATTGGTGCAACCAAGAATTGCGTTGGCTTTCTTGGCTGCTGCATCACACTGCTGACTCATGTTCAGCTTGTGATCTACCAAGACTCCTAGATCCCTTTCACGCATACTGCTATCCAGCCACATGTCCCCCATCCTATATTTGTACATTCCATTTTTTCTGCCTAAGTGTAGGACTTTACATTTCTCTCTGTTATAATTCATCTTGTTAGCTTTGGCCCAGCTCTCCAATCTGTCCGGGTCATTTTGCAATCTGATCCTGTCCTCTGGTGTATTAGCAACCCCTCCCAATTTGGTGTCATCTGCAAATTTGATCAGCATGCCCTCTACTCCTTCATCCAAGTCATTGATTAAGATGTTGAATACGCTGGGCCCAGGACAGAACCCTGTGGCACCCCACTAGTCACTTCTGTACAGGAAGAAGAGAAGCCATTGGTGATCACCCTTTGGGTTCGGGCGGTCAACCAATTACAAATGCACCTAACAGTAGCTTATTTGCAAGAATGTCATGGGGAACTTTGTCAAAGGCCTTACTGAAATCAAGATTTATGTTACTTACTTCGTTATTTAGTTTAGATTGTTAGATATCTTGTTCATTGTTTAATGTTCATAGGTAGATTTGTTCTTTACTGTTTAATTTACTCAGATAGATAGGTTAGAGAGTTTAATTTAGATAGTCTAGTCTTGTATGTCTTTTTGGTTTGTTGTATTGTCAATATTTCTTGATATTTATTTGCATTGGTTACTTCTATATTTGTTACTGTATGTTGTTTATTTTCTTTTTGTCCTTTCCGTTTTTATATATTCAAAAATAAATATATAAAAAGGGGTCCCTTCTGTTTATCTTTCAAGAACCCCAAGCAAAAACCCTACTTTTGCATTGCAACCTGGGGTAAAAGAATAGCTGGGCAGAGTGGAGATGGACATACACATATATGCTTAAAACTAAAATGAGAAATAATCAGACCAGCTGTGGAATGAAAATTGACTCCACGATCATCCTTCCTGCTTATGTGTTTCTCTCTCTCGTTCTTCCATCCACTAATGAATGAATGAAATTCTGTCATATTCTCGCTATCTGTCTGTCTCTTCCCCCCACCCTATACACATATACATTCTCCCTCTCTCCTTTTATGCTTATTTTTTCTGCCAGTGTCTGCTTCATAGGATTATGAAAACAGCAGAACCTCTTGTGTGTTTTGTTAAGATTTTGCTTTATATTAGAAAGAGACGTGTAAGAAGAAAGATACAGAATTGTTCCAGAATTTCTTTCCAGGGGCTAAAAGAGCCTCCCTGCTCTTGGAAGAAGGAGAGCCCTTCATCTTTTTTACGGGAGAATACAAGGACTTGTTAGTTCAATAAAACTGATTTCTTATTCGGGTGGCTTTGTGGGAGATGGATAATTGGAAACAACGCTTGTCTCTTTTCGTGAAGCAACCAGTTTCTCCATCCTCATTTCTCCCTTTCTGTAATGACATTGAGAAAACTGCAGTAGTAGAGTCGTACTTCTGTTATCTGCCTCTTCAGAGCCTTGTGTGCTTGGCCTGAGGCAAGCGGCACATCGCTGGGTCGCAGCCAGCCTTGTTTTTTTCAGAAATGGAGATCTGCCATTTTCCTCTCTGTCCCAACATGTATTGCTAGGGGCAGCCTGCGACTGGCATCGCTGTTTTGAACTGCAGGTGTCCCATCTGCAACATCTGATTAAACTTTTGGACTTCCTTGCTCCCACTCCATTTCTTCCACTTAACCTGATGAAATGTTCCGGAGAATGCAAAAGCTTTTACATGTGGTGTAAAATTTTATTTGTCTCTAATGAAGGTACAGTCATCCCTCTCCATTTGCTAGGGTTAGGGGTACAGGACCCCTGTCAAAGTGGAAAAACCGGGAATAACTCTAGGCCCTTCCAAACCATATTTAGCACAGAAAACGTATGTTCACCATATTCAACACACCATGGATTCCTTTGAGGCATCTGGGTTCCTTCCCAAGGCAGAAGTGGAACTGGTGGGGTTTATGGCGACCATCACTGCTGCCCTACACCATTTTCAAGAGGGACTTACAAGCCTCATTTGCAGTTTCTCAGCCTCACGAGGCTTGCAGTCCCTATTAAAAATGGCACAGGGAAGCAGCAGAAGCGACAGCAAAAAATCTGTGAATAATCAAATCCACAACAGTGAAACCCGCAAATCGGGAGGGCTGACTGTATTGCCAACCTGTGGACGTGGTTTTCTGTTTTGTCCTTAAATCAACATAGTGAAGCAAAATGTGGTTTATGTTTAATGCAATAAATGTTGTGAATATGATAATAATAAAGCTTAAGAAGAATGATAAATGTAATCGATTATAAAAAAAATTCACAATCGAGATTTTTCTGTGTAGAGCATGGAATCTCCTCTCTTCTTTTTGTTAATCACCAATGTCTCCTTTTTTAAAATAGACTTTAAAGACAGTGGGTGAGTTCAAGGTCAAGGTGGACCAAGAGAAGGTTATCAAGTGTCTGGAGCTGTTGAACTTCCTCATCAAAATGGTGACCAAACAGGTAGATGTGCCTTTGCTTCTCCAACCTGGTCCTTTGGACTTTATCTGAAGTTCTGCAGATAATCTGAATTGCTTTTGTTTGTTGTGGCCATGGGCCATGTGTATCCCCCAGCCCCAGTTGTTCTCCCAAAGCCCTGTGACACACCCAAATTTTTAAGATTTATTCTGTCCAACTTTCAGTCATTTTTTTGCCCCAGTCCCAGACAGAGAGACCCCAAAATGTGTAACATTACCTCCAGCCCTACCCAACAACTCCCCCAAAAACTTTCCATCACAGTTGGCCCGCCATATCCATGGATTCAACCAACCACAGCTTGAAAATATTTTTTTTAAAAAAGGATTCCAAAAAGCAGACTTTGATTTTTCCATTTTATATAAGGGATGCCATTTTAATACACCACTGTACCTTGAATCCATTGCTCCTTGTCCTAGTCTCTGGAGCAGTAGAGAGCAGGCTTGTTCTCTGCTGCTCCATAGACTAGGACAAGGAGCAATGGATTCAAGCTGCAGGAAAGGACATTCCACTTGAACCTCAGGAAGAACTTCGTGACGGTCAGAGCTGTCCAGCAGTGGAATCTGCTGTCTCCATGGAGTGTGGTGGAGTCTCCTTCTTTGGAAGTTTTAAGCAGAGGCTGGAGGGCCATCTGTTGGAAATGCTTTGATGGGTGTTCCTGCATGGCAAGGGGTTGGACTTGATGGCCCCGGGGTCTCTTCCAACTCTGATTCTATGATTCTAATGGAACCTGAGCATCCATGAATGTTGGTATCCACGGGGGTCTTGGAGCCAAGCCGTAGCAGATACCAGGGGCTCACTCTACCTCTTCTCTACCTCATTGAGTCCTTCTCAACCTGATGACAGGGGGTAATATGATGTCACTTCCTTTATTTGGGAACATTGCCAAGGGCTGTGGCCTATAAGGCAGTCAGAAGGAGGAAACTGGCTCCTGGCCTCCTGCTTATTCCTGAATTAGATTAAGATTATTCTTCCATTTGGCTTCTGAACTGAAAATCTGTGCTCCTTGGGTTGAAAAGAAGGTGCATGGATGGCACTGTGGAATTTTTTAACTCTGTTCAGTATCTAGCGCTGGACTCATACAAGGGTGGAATCCAACATGGCGTTGGAATGAAATCTCCCTTCTTTGCTGCAGTCCCCCTTAAAACTTCCTCCAGAAGGCTGGAAAAGCCAAATCTTATTTTGAGCTTGCAGGGGATTAAAAAAACAAGGTTCCTTTGCGTCAGAGTGGGTTGACTTTTCTTTTTCTGGTGTGGCAAACTTCTTCTTTGGAATGAACCCTTAAGATGGTGAGATGTGGGTATTACCAAACCAGGGGGAAAACCCCTTGCAAACCCAACTTCATCCTGGTATGGTGAATATAAACATGCCTCCTGTTGAAGGCAAATTTGAAAAACCGATGGAGGAATCTCCTACTCAGAAAATTTTGATTCCCCTGAATGAAAAACCAAAGCTTGGAAATGTTACCTTTTTATTATTATTATTACAGCTCCCAGAATTGCACAGCCAACAAGACTGGCAGCTATACTGGTAGTCAGATTCTAGAGTTTATAATAAAAAAAAAAAATAGTTTTTCCATCATTTTGGTGAAAGCATTGTGCAAAAATAGAGAAATGGGCCAGAAATGAATTAGGGTTTTCACAGCTTTTTTTGTGTCTTTTTCTTTTAAAAATGAACCATTTGTTTTTGTTTTTGTTTTTTTTCTGGACTTGACAGCCAGTGTAGTGTAGGAGTTTGAGCATTAGCCTAGGACCATTTCCTCACTAGACTGTCATAGTGCTATTCTTCTGCTTTCAACATCCTCTGGAATCCTGGGGTTTTCAGTTTAGGGAGGGGCATTTGAGGCCTTTAGGAGTCTTGGAGGCCCCTCCCTAAACTGCAAACCCCAGGATTCCAGAGGATGTTGAAAGTGCAAGAATAGCACTATGACAGTCTAGTGCAGAAATGGCCCACGATTCTAGAAGAACAGCCTCGAATCCCTCCTCGGCCACAGAAACCCACTGGGTGAACTTGGTCAAGTCACACTCTCTCAGCCTCAGAGGAGGGCAGTGACAAACCCCCTTTGAAGAAACCTGGCCACTACCACCCCCAGTGATAGTTTCATCTTAGGGTCTCCATAAGTGGACACAACTTGAGAGCACACAACAACAGTAAACAGCCGCAGGGGAAGAAAAACACAGGCTCATCCAACCTTGAGAGGATGCTTTGCATTAGTGCTTTGATTGTCCCTCACCTGATGCTGATGGGAAGTGGAGTCCAAAATATCTGTGTGGGGTACTGAGGGTGGGGAACTGTACTTTAGAGGATTCAAAGCACTGAAAGTCCACATTGTTTTGTCCTTTTCAGGAACTGCCTGTGGATCTGACGGAGCTGCCCGGTGTGCTGCAGGAACTGGCTCAGCAGGAGGGTTTTGGGAAATCCACTCGACTCAACGATCTCTACTGGAACATCATGAAACCCCTGGGCTTCACGTACGTCCTTTGGGCCCCTTTGTTAGCTGAGATTTTTTTTTTTTAATTTTTATTAGAATTTCCATATAACTTACATAAACATACAATCACATACAGCTACAAAGTAAACACTTTTCTTATCCCCCCTTATACTATCCCTACAACAACAAAACATCCTTAACATAATACTACATTCCTATTTCCCCCTTTCTATAATCCCAAAATCAATATCACAACAATTTAACATCTTAAACATACCAACCTAAACAACACAAACAACATAAAACTCTGACTTCCTTTATACTATTCAAAACCACTCATTTAACATTTATCTCTATATCCTATCTTTTATTTTACTTATAGCACTATAATAACATCACCTCTTTTTTTTTTTTTCTTGATACCCTGTTTTTTTACTACCAGCTCAAACTTTTATTTCTCTTCTAATTGTTGCTACGGGCTACATTTAAAAAATTTCATTTTAACTGCACTCATTTTCATGGTTCTTAGTTTAACTATCTCCAATAGTTATTTTTCCGATATTTACAATATGTCCCCATTTTCTTTCCAAAATTCTCATTATAGGATCCCATGTTATCCTAATTATCTTTAAGTCCTTTCCCCTTACTAATATTGAAAGTTTATCAATCTCTATCATATCATATAATTTGATTAACCACTCCTGAAGGGAAGGTGCATTCTTATGCTTCCATGCTTTCGCATAAATCATCCTTCCCGCAGTTATACTATATAATATCAATTTTTGTTGTGGTGGAGTCAAATCCGGAATTTGATCGATCATATTTAATAGATATATTTCCGGAGATAAATTAATTTTTTTCTCTAACGCCGTTTCTAACTGTTTATGTAATATTCTCCAATATCTTTGAGCTTGGATGCAACCCCACCATAAATGGAATAGTGTTCCCTTGCACTCACATTTCCAACATTTATAATCAGCTTTTTTAGTTATCTTACTGATTTTAACCGGAGTATAATACCATCTGTTAAATATTTTATAATAATTATCTTTAAGTTGACACGCTTTTAACCATTTATTTGTTTTTTGCCATGACCTTTCCCATGTCTCTAGATAAATTGGATGGCCAATATCTTGCGCCCACTTAATCATATTTGTTTTTATTGATTCCTGTTCTAAATCTCTTTCTATAAGTAACTTATATATTTTTCCAATAAGATGGTCTCCTTTCTTAATAATCATATCAAATTCATTGTCAGTCATCATTATACCAGGGCTATTAATATCTACCTTAGTCTTAGATAGCAATTGTATCATTAAAAACCAATGTGTTCTCAATCCAGATTCAATTAACTCATCTTTAGTCTTACACCTTATATTCCCATTCTCTATCTTAAGTAAATCCCTATACATAATCCATTTCCTTGCTCTGGTTCTGATTTTTCTATAGAAAGCTTCATGTGTAGAAGCCCATAATGGGATTTTATCATAGAATTTCTTTTTGAATTGTAACCAAATTTTTAAAAGTGATTTCCTTATTATATGGTTGTTGAAATCTTTGTTCACCTTTACTTTATCATAAAGTAGATATGCATGCCAGCCCCATGGTAGATCATCCCCTTCCAATGTTAGCAACCTTTCATTTTCTAGCTTTATCCATTCACCTATCCAAGAAAGGGCACATGCCTGATGGTATATTTTCAAGTCTGGTAATCCCATACCGCCCTTTGCTACTTTCTCTTTTAAATTTATCATCTTAATACGAGGCTTTTTCCCATTCCAAATGAATTGTGCTAGATCTTTATTCCATGCGTTGAAAACAGTATTATCTATAGATATTGGTAAACTATTGAACAAAAAAATCATCTTCGGCAAAACATTCATTTTAATGGTGGCTATTTTCCCCATTAATGATATGTCTAATTTGGCCCATTTTTCTAGATCTCTTTTGATTGTTTGCCATAAATGTTTGTAATTATTAAGAAATAAATCATTATTATTTTTTAAGAATTGTATTCCTAAATATTTCAGCTTTTTGACCACTTTAAATCCAGATAATTGTGATAATTGTTGATCCTCACTATGTGTCATATTTTTAGTGAGGAATAATGTTTTTCCCTTGTTTATCCTAAAACCAGCTAATGATCCATATTCATCCAAGATTTGTTTCAGTTTCTCGATACCCTGAGTTGGTTCCTGCATTATTATCACTAAATCGTCAGCAAATGCTCTTAATTTAAATGTTTGGTCTTTCACTTGAATACCTTTAACTTCTGTAGCCTCTCTAATCTTAATACAAAGCACCTCTATAACTATCAAGAAAATCAAAGGTGAGCGAGGGCATCCTTGTCTCGTTCCCTTATTTATATCTATCTGCTCTGTCCTTTCTCCATTAATAACGATTTTTGCACTTTGATCTTTATAGACTTGTGATATCCAACTTAGAAATCTATCCCCTACTTTTATTTTTTCCAGAATCTTCTTTAGAAATATCCAATTAATATTGTCAAACGCTTTTTCAGCATCAAGGAACAGCAACCCCAACTTCTTTTCGTTATGTATGTGGCAATATTCCAGAATATCTATAATTACTCTTATATTATCCTTTATTGATCTCCCAGGAAGGAAACCATTCTGATCAGTATTTATCCATTCACTCAACACCTTTTTCAACCTTTCGGCCAATATTATTGCTAGTAGCTTATAATCACAATTAAGGAGCGAGATTGGTCTATAATTTACAAGTTCTAATCGATCTTTATCTCCCTTCGGTATTATAGTAATCAATGCTTCGCCCCATGAAATGGGCCTGTTCCCTTTCTCAAGATCTTTCATTATTTCATGCATATAATCTATCAATTCCTCCTGGAAAGTTTTATAGAAGGATGCCGTGAAGCCGTCCGGCCCAGGCGCTTTCCCTACTTTCAACTTTTTAATAGCATTTCTAATTTCTTGTTTTGTAATTTGTTGATTTAGCAGTTGGATTTGTTTTTCTTCTAAAACAGTTAGATTTAATTCCTCTAGATATCTATCAATTTTCTCCAATATCTGGTTAGGATGTTTCTGTTCTTTAAAGAGCTCTTGATAATATTTCTGAAAGGTTTCTTTAATTTTATTTTGGGTTCGATGGATTATCTCGCCTTCTTTTATTTCACAAATTAGTTTCTTTTCTGCCTCTTTTTTTAATTTAAACGTCAGCCATTTTCCAATTTTGTTTGAGTTTTCAAAATATCTAAGCTTTGCCTGATTCAATTTCTTTTGTAATTCTTCAACGTCCAATATAGTTAATTGTTTTTGCAGAATTTCCAATTCTTGTTTTAATAATTTATTATTCGGCATTTGTTTTAACTCTACCTCCTTTCTAGCAATATTAGTTAGTATTTCTACTCTTTTTTCTTCCTTCTTTCTTTTCTTGTATATCTCCTGTTGGATAAGCAACCCTCTAATTACCGTTTTTGCTGTCTCCCATGTTATCTGTGGTGTAACCTCATTCCCAGTTCTCTTGAAAAAAGAGTTTAATTTCCTTTCTCAATTTCTCCACAAATTGTTCATCCCTCAACAAATTATCCTTCATAATCCAGTTATATTGTTTTCCCTTAAAACCCAGAATCATTTGTATTGGCGAGTGATCCGAAATATGTCTTGGCATAATCTCAATTCGTCTAAGCTCTTTGGTTAGTCCTTTCGACATCAGGATCATATCAATTCTTGACCACATGTCATGAACCTCTGAATAGAAAGTGTAATCTTTCGCATCATTATATAGAAAACGCCAAGCGTCGACCAATACTAAAGAATCCATCATTTCAAAAAAACTTTTTGGAAGCTTTCCTTGTTTTATGTATGTCTTTCCTACAGAATGTTTATCTAATCTTGGATCAATTACCCCGTTAAAATCGCCAAGAATCAACACATCCCGATAGTCAAAGGATCCGATCTTATCATTAAGTTGTTCAAAAAACTTTGTCTTATTTGATTGGGGTGCATATATCCCCACAACTAATAATTTATATTGAAGTATTTGTACTTCTACCCCTAGCATTGAAGCTTCATCGTCTTTAAATATCTCACTTGCCACATATTTTGAATTAATGTATATTGTAACTCCCCTTTTTTTCTTATCATATGATGATGAAAAAAGTTTACCTAATCTTTTATTGAACAGGTATTTAGTATCTGACTTTCTTATATGAGTTTCTTGTAGACACACCACATCTGGTGTGTACTTTTCTAATTGATGAAATATTCGCTTACGTTTTATTGGGGCATTAATACCATTTATATTCCATGAGATACATTTAATTACTCCCTGTAACATTTCTTTTAATTCTGGCCCTGATACTATATTTAATCAGAGACAAGATGAAATTAATTAATGTTAATTTCAATCAATAAGACAAAAATTTTTAATATAATTACAATTACAAATTAACCTTACAATGAATTTTACTACCTTTTCTAAATTATAAAACGTAGTCTATTATTCTTTACAACTCTTTATTCTAATCCTCTTCTTCTTCGGGTATATCCTTCTCTTCTTCTATAATCTCTTCTCCTCCTGGGTCCTGACCTCGTTGATCTTCTTGCTCTAGGTTCTCATTTTGTATATCTTCTTCCTCTACTTGGGCTTCCTTGGCACTATCACACTTATCCTTTAATCCTTGTGTTCTCCTCTCTTGCGTTATATTCAATTGATTTTCACTTTTACTTTCGTTGTCAGATAATTCAGACTCTTCTGAATCTTTCTCTTCTAGATATTCTTCTTGTTTTGAGTGCTTCTTAACTTTTTTTTCCTTCTCTAATTCCGTCCATTTTCCATCTTCATTCTTTTTTCCTTTACTTCTTGGACTTTCTACTTTGTAAGTTTTCAGCTCATCTCGGTGTTTCCTTATAAACTCATTTGCTTTTAGTGGAGAATTAACTGTATATTTTTTTGATTGAAAAGTAAAGATCACGCCCTCTGTTTTTGCCCATCTATATTTAACACCTATTGATTTTAGTTGAGTAGTAAGTGCAGAATACTCCTTCCTCTTTCTTAATATCTGAGCCGGGACATCTTTAAAAACCATTAATTCCTGTCCCTCCACCGTTAACTTTTTCTCGTAACTCTGCTGCAGTATTAACTCCTTCACTCTGTCCCGGAGGAAGTAAATCACAATGTCGCGCGGTACTTTCCTTTTTATCGCCACAAAGGAGTTAACTCGAAACAATTTATCCACCTCCAAATCAAGTTGTTCTGGACTCCAATTAATAAATTTAGCAAGCGGTGGTATCAATCTAGATGTTAAGTCCTCCTCATTTTCCTCAACCAAGCCTCTTATTTTAAGACAGCGTTCTCTTAATTTAATCTCCACATTTCTTACTTGATCTTCAGCTCCAATTAAGCGTTTCTCAAACTCCGGGGTTGTTTTTTCCAATTTCCCCGTCCTTTCCTGAAGATCTTCAATCTTAGCACTCATTTCTTTCACGTTTTTTGTTATATCTTCTAATTTGCTGTTAATATTACCCATTTCTTTCTTGACTTCTTTAAGGTCTCCTGAAACTTTTTTAATCTCTCTCTTAAGCTCCTCTCTTAATCTTCTCATTTCCTCCAAAATAGAAACCCCAAATTCAGTCATCCGTGATTGATCTTCTGTTGTTGTTTGTTTAAGTAATACTGCTTTTCTTGTGCCAGCAGCCATTATAATTTCAATACTCTAATCTTTAATAGACAATAAATCACTAATAGACAATTAGCAGACAATTATATTAGAATATATAAACCTTTACTAAAGTAAACCCTTGAGTAAATAAAGAAAACCAATTTAAGATATATTTTATATTTTATATTCTATAGCCAGCTTCTAAAAACAGAAGCAAAAAATTATAGTTTTCCCCTGTTTTCTCCACTCAAACCCCCATATAATCTCTATACTTACTCAAGGATAACTTCCTATCACAGATAAACAAAACAAAAAATTCCCAATCTTTCACGAGGTCAAGACCCACTCTACTTCTCTTCTAAGCCCTAGAAAACATTTTAATCTATTTCAGATAACTAATATATAATATCTCTGTTTATCCAGAAAAAAAAGAAAATGAAGACCAGAAACTAATACGCAGTATGACATCTAAACCAATATTGTTTGTGCATTCCTTTACTCTGGATTTATTACCCTCATTCCTTTGAGACCCCACTTTTCCTTCTTAGCCTTAGATAGTCTGTTCCCTTTCTCTATATTTGCAAGATGTTCTCCAGTCACTTATTACTTTCAATGTTTTCAATCCACCATTTAATCTCGTAGCTTTCTCATACTTTCTGGTTCTTCTGGTTCTTCTTTTCGTCGTCTTAACAATTTAAATTCTTGTTATTTTATCAGCGCTTCTAACCTGACAGAGTTAATTGAATTTACCTTTAAATAAGACGCTCGTTACAAAGAATTGTTCTCTTCTAAATTTCACTGTTCCAAGAGAAGACTACGATGTAAAAGAAGTCAAGCAAACAGATCTGTCTTTCGTAGCACCGTATTCCCAGAGGACTGACAAACAAAATTCAAAATGGGGAATAAATTCCTCCCAGCCTCTATTCTCCTTGTCTTTTCCTTTTCTCTTTTACATCGTTTTACTAAACCCTTTAGAAAAAAAAAAACTGTCTGGGAATCAATTTACTGCTTGCAGGGTTTCCTTCTGTAAGCTCTTTTCCAACTTTCCAACTCAGCGTCGGTTAAAACATTCCCCCTGCCGCTTGAAATCACGAGATTCTACTACATTCCCAATGTCGATCATATTCTCATCCGCCAGCAGCTGCTCCTTCAACAACCACGCCTCCTTTTTAAAGAGAGCGGTCCCCCTTAATGGGGAAATGACGAAAATCAAGCAATACAGGATATTGGTGCTATAATTATTTTAAATGTCTTCTGAGCAAGTTAACTCAAATTGAATACTTAAAGTAGGTGTCCGCTAGGATATCTCCTTACGGAGCCCTCGGGAGATAGCGGCTTGTCTGGATGTAATTTTCTTCATTAAATCTCTCCTTCCCCCTTTCATGTCGTCATATTATCCACGACCCGTTGTCAATGCCTCTTACCCTCCAGACGCCTTTGGCCCCCCTTACCCAAGAGGGTTCTTCCTCAGTAATTTTCACTCTTTTTGATCTTCTTCTTTCACCAACTGAGCTATCTCCCTGGGAGTTCGCACACACGCAGCTCTGCGTGGGTGCGACCGGTCTCCTTGATGGCAACACCGGAAGTTGTTAGCTGAGATTTAGTGGCCCCATGCAGTTGGCACAAGCATCAAATGGAATGTGCTGAATCAAGAGCCCCTTGACCAAAACCTGTGATCTCAGCAATCCTGGTGGCCCTCCAGTGCTCTGGAGAAGCCCAGAATGGCCCCCTGCAGACCTCCAAAGTCCTGGAACGTGGCCGTCTCTGGTTAGAGGTAGAGCCCATGCCTTATCTACAGGCTGTCCCAAGTACAACCTCTGGTGTCGCCAGCCAGGGCCTGGGATGATTTCCTGCCTGAAATCCCAGTCCCTGTCTTTCTGCACAGTTACAGCACTGCATTGGCTGAAGTGGCGTTCTTTAATGGAATCTTGCGATATGTAGTTTGTGGAGGAACTAAGAACTCTCTAGGTGAACATTCAAAATATTCCTCCCCAAACTGCAAACGAGAGCCAGGGGAAGCCCACTGGGTCACCTTGAACAAGTCAGACTCTCTCAGCCTCAGAGGAAGGCCGTGGCAAACCTGCTCTGAACAGATATTGCCAAGAAAACCCCATGATGGGGCCCCCATAGGCCAGAAATGACTTGAAGGCGCACAACAGTGACAAACTGCAAATCCCAGGATTCCAGGGTGTTAAAATGGCATCACAGTGCTCTAACTGAATGGTGTGAATGGGCCTTGGGATGTCAGCCTGAGTACCGGGCAGTCACGGATTACCTGGGGCCCTTCCAGACTACACAGTTATCGCAGTGTGGTTCCATTTATCTCTAAAGCAGAGTTTTCCAAACTTTTCATGTTGGTGACACACTTTTTAGACATGCATCATTTCGCGACACAGTAATTCAGTAAGTGGAGGCAGCCCCTCCACCTGAGCTCGGCCCACTACTCCCTCACTGGGTTCTTTGTCAGACTGAGGCAATGGCAACAGGAGAGGCAGCCCATCCACTCAGGCCTGGCCTCCCACTACCGCTCTCGCTGTGGTCTTTCTTGGCCTGGGGCAGCAGTGGTGGGAGAGGCAGTCCTTCCACCTGGGCCTGGCCTGTCACCGCAGTCTTCCTTTGCTCGGGGCGGTGGGAGAGGCAGCCCCTCCACCCATGACATTTGTGTGACACACCTACATGCTGCAGCCGACACCTTAACATGTCACGACACACAGTTTGGAGAGCTCTGTTGTAGTGCCTTTTTGTGGTCCCAATTCCTGTGCCCCTGATGCTTGCAAATGTGAAGGGATGACTGTACTACATTTAGACAGGACGAATGAAATCTAGGATGAGTGATGCCTGGCTTGGTAACAAGACATGTGAATGTGAATTCACCAGGTTTATCTCCATCAACCCCACCGTTCAACATTACTAAATCTAAGTTGTTCAACATTTGCAGAAGACACAAACCAGAAAAGTTGCATACCTTGTCTTTAAATTGCCTGACAGGTATCAGATGACCTGCTTCTGCTTCAGGGGATACTCACCATAATGATTGTAAATTGTTTCATTATTTAGGCCCCATCTGGCATTAAAATCACCTGCCAAGATCACAAGTGCTCCTAGATACATAGCAGTAATTTTATTAATAAATTCTTGTAACTTTATTCACCTATTCTTAATTTGATGTCTTTGAGATAACGGGGGAAAATAAACATTTATTAACAGCAACAGGAGTGAATGCTGTTTGATAACCAGAGCAAGAGCGATATTGGGTAGCTGATCAATGCCATAGATTTTAACACGAAGCTTAGTGGAGATTAATATACCAAGGCCTCCCTTAGGGCGGCCTCCTCTAACACTAGGATCTGCTTTCAGGAAGTATGGTATGTTTCATAACCATTTAGATGTAAACTGTCACATTTGCATGTCTCTTGGAGAAAAAGAATATCATAGCTTCCAATAAAATTGCAGAAGGAATGGTCTACAATTTTGCTACGCCAGCCTGCAATATTCCAGGACACGAGTGACAGCTGACCAGCCTGGCAGATCTGACGTGATAATTTAAGTCAGTCAGAAATATGAAGTTTTGGAGAGCTTTCCTGCCTAACAAGGCCTTCTACTTGCCCCATAGAACACAAATTCAGTTTGCTACCAGTATGATATGTGAGAAGGGGTTTTAATAGACCACAAGATGACATGAGTCATCAGTGTGATGCAGCAGCCAAAAAAGCCAATGTGATTCTAGACTGCACTGATAGGAGCATAAAAGTCCAGATCAGGGGTAGTAGTGGTGCCACTCCATTCTACTTTAGTAGACTTCACCTGGAGTACTGTGTCCTGTTCAGGAAGAACATTGACAAGCTGGAATGTGTCCATAGAAGGGTTACCAAGATGCCAAAAGGTTTGGAAACCAAGCCTTATAAGGAGTGACTTAAGGAGATGGGTGAAGATTGAGAGGTGATATGGTAGCTGTACTTTAATATCTGGAGACGTGTCACATAGAAGGTGGAGCGAGCTTATTTCCTGCTGCTCCCAGACTAGAACACAAACTGGTGAATTCAAATTAAAAGAAAAGGAATTCCACTTAAATGTTAGGAAAGCCTTCTTTGTCGTAAGAACTGTTTGGTAGCGTGATAAATTGCTCTGGAAGATGATGCTTTTTCTTTCTTTGGAGGTCTTTAAATAGATGTTGAATTGCCATCTGTCAGGAATGCATTAGTTGTGCTTTGCCGCATGATAGGGGGTTGGACTAAGGGCTTTTCTGCACTGCACTGTTGTAGTGCTATTATTCCACTTTCAACCTCTTGTGGAATTCTGGGCTTTGTAGTTTCCTGAGACCAAAGAGCTCTCTGACTGAGAATCCTAAATGCCCCTCCCTAAACTGCAAACCCCAGGATTCCATAGGAGGTTGAAAGTGGAACAATAGCACTATAACAGCGTAGTGCGGAAAGGCCCTAAGTGGCCCTGGGTGGCCCTCTCTTCCTACAACCCTGGAGGCTTATACTAGTCAGAGCTTTCTTGTTGTTGTGTGCCTTCAAGTCATTTCCTACTTACAACGACCCTAAAGTGAACCTACCGTGGGATTTTCTGGGGTGAGAGTATTTTTACTCTCCCACAATTTCAGCCAGCCAGTCAAGGCATGTTTTTCAGCTCAGTGTATTTTTTTTTTAATTGATCATCTGTGCTTCTCTGCTTTGACTCGCAGGCGACCAGCGAAGGAGAAAGCTTCAGCCCAACCAAAGCGCCCAGCTGAGACTGAACCGCCCCTCAAGCGGAAGAAAAAGGGTTTTCTGCCAGCCACGAAGATACGCAAGAACCGCAAGAAGGCTGCACCTGGCCAGTCCAGGGAGACTGGAGCCGAGACCAAGGAGACTGTCGTGGATGCAGTCGACGCCACCCCTGCGGGGAAGAAGAAGAAACGGAAGAGGAAGGGCAGGAAGAACCAGGGAGAAGGAGGTGGGGAGGGTCCCCCAGCAAAGAAAGTGGCACAGCCAGCAGGTGGGCCCAAAGAGAACGGGACCCCGCAGGGCAATTTGAAAGAGAAGAAGAGGAGGAGGAGAAATAAGAAAGCAAGGAAAGCAGGGACTCAACTTGCAAAGAATGGAACTGTTTGAGCTTTGAGGGGAAGGAGGGCCTGACTTTGTATATTTATAAAGAAACTGTTTTAGCAATGATTTTCTAATAATTTGTCCATATTGCTAAATAGTACAAATGGGGTATTTATTTCATCCCACAGATTTAGTACAATACTACTTCCAATAGTACAATACCGGTACTGGAAGTACAGCGCTGCTGTTTGCAGCTCTGCAGTTCTGGTCCAGAGTTTTGGAGCTGGAAAGATTTTGGCCTACCCAATGAACTCCTTCAGAGTATCCCAAGATAGTGGAGCTTGGTCTGGTTTTACACTGCGATGTGTGTGTCTTGGCAACTCCTCGAAGCTATGGATGGACAGATGGCCATTCCTCTTCGTTTCGATCATTGGGTGTTTGAAAATCAGAAGGCCACGTGTGTCTCTGTTGTTCCATGTATTGCTCTTTGCTACCCATAGATAAAAATTAATTTTGAAAAAAAATTCTTAATAAAAATCATGATTTTTTTTAAATAAAAGAACTACTGATGAGCAGTTAGAAAAGGCTTATGGTATTCCCTGCATTTGCCTATCTTCTAGAAAGCAAAATAGGTCTCATACCTTTCCTGTTCCAGTAAATGAGCAATTCATATAATGAAGGAGTAAGTGTTGGATAATTTACAAAAAGCCACCCTGTTATCAAAAACATTGTCCAAGTTATTTTTCCCCCGTTCCACTTGTATTACCACATTTATTAATCTTCATTAGTCCATATCAGACTGCTGATAAGGTGAGCACCAGATCCAACATGTGCTGGCTTTATATTTCCACAGTTCATAAATTCTCAAACACTGCAAGTTCTTAACCAACAGGAAAAATAATGATGTATTATCTCCTGGAGAGTGCATGTTGTGCAGTAGTTTGAGCATTGGCCTCAGACTCTGGGAGAGCGGAGTTTTGGACCCCTGCTTGGCCATGGAAACTTCCTAGGTGGCCTTGGACAAGTCACACTCTCTCAACCTCAGAGGAAGGCTGTGGTGGCAGCCCTCCTCGGACGCAATCTTGCCGAAAAAACTTGCCATCACAGGATCACTTTAAGGTCACTATAAATTGGAAACTACTTGAAGACTTATGTCCTTCCTATATTTTGTCCTCTCCATTTCATATGTTTCACTTTGATAGCATGTCAGCCTTTTGGAATATATCAACCAGCGTCCTCCCAGATCTGTCTACTCAGAAGAAAGACTCTTTTGAGTTAAATTGATCTTTCTTCTAGCTGAATGGATGTTCAGATATAGGTTTAACTATATGACTGAATCATATCTAAATTGTAATCCCAAACGCCCCTACTGGGAACAAACCTGAAGTTGCATAGAATCATTTTATATATATTATATAGAATCATTATAATGATCTACTATACAGTAGACACAGCCATATTGGCACTGTGATCACTGCAGGGGCAGCTCAAGGATTTAATCCTTCTCTGCTTAAAAAATGTATATCCCTGCATATGGAAAACCAGCATATCAGGAGATGCTAGTTTTCTGCCTTGCAGAGGTCTCACTTGTTTTCCCCTGGCCTGGACTGCCAGAAAACGTGAACCCAAATGCAAACCCCAGCATATTAGGTATTAATTTTGGCAGCATAATGTGTTGAGGAACTAGATGGAGGGTACTACATCTAGGCAGGAAAAAATGAAGTGCATAAATATAAGATGGGTGACACCTGGATTGAAAGCAGTCCATGTGAAAAGGATTTAGGGATCTTAGTAGATCACAAGCTGAACGTGAGTCAACAGCGGAATGCAGCAGCCAAAAAGGCCAATGCAATTCTGGGCTTCTTCAATAGGAGCATAGTTCAAGGGAATTAATAATACCACTCTATTCTGCTTTGGTCAGACCTCACCTGGAATATTGCATCCAGTTCTGGGCACCACAGTTCAAGAAGGATAAAAGGTCTGGAAACCAAGTCTTATGAGGAACATTTTAGGGAGGCAGATATGTTTAATTGGCAAAGAGAAAGCTGATATATTTATCTTTAAGTATCTAAAGGGATGTCATATAGAAGACGGACTCAGTTCTTTTTGTGCTGTTCCAGAGACTCCACCCCAGAGTTAGAACTTTTTTACTGTAAGAGCTGTTAGGAAGTGAAATCGATTGCTTGGCACATAGTGGATTCTCTGTCGTCGGAGATCTTTGTTTTGATTTTTTTTGTACAATTTTTATTAAAAGTTTGTCTTGAAAATACCCCCCTCCACACACACACACTTCCATGCTTAAATCTTCCAGTTGAAATTGTTTCCATTCCATTACAGACATAATTTCCATCTTACAGAGAGAAGAAAAGTTACATTATTTCTTCTTTGATTTCTTATCCATTTATATCCTTACCCAATCCAATACTCTTTTCCATTCTTTCTCAAAGTTCTGGATAGATTTATTCTTCAAAGAAAATGCTAGCTTTTCCATCTCTGTCATATCCAGAATTTTTAACTTCCATTCTTCTGTATTAATATGCTTCTTTTTTTTCCAGCGTCGTTGGAGATCTTTGAACGGAGGCTGGACGGCTACCAGTCAGGAATACTTTGATTGTGTATTCCTGTTTGTCTTGGGGGTTGGACTAGATGACCCTAAGGGTCCCTCCCGGCTCTATGAGTCGATGATTCCTCCTCTTTGGTCCTTCAGCATTTTACATCCTGTGTACACGGGGGACAGCAGACACCAAAACCATTAGCTGTCTCCTCTTTTGCCATTTAATGATTCTTTAATGACAGCCAGGGCAGGGTCGGCTTTGTGTGCGACGAAGGGAGCAGCTGTTCCTCTATTGTGTCTGTGAGTGGAGAGGCGGGTGGCAGAAGTAAAGGGGAAGATTCATAATAGCTGTTAAAAATCCTTAGTTAACCAAGGCCCCCTTGCCAAATAGTTCAAGCTGCCAGCTCCCTTGAGGGAAGAAACCACGGCGATGGCCTTCCGTTTCCGTCTCCGTCTCCTTGCTGCTCCGAACGAAGGGAAGCCTTTTGCCGTCATATGTGTGTCTGTCTAGCTGGACAATAATGATTGCTAGGAGAAGCTAAAGGATGCATCAACATGGGTGATCCTTAAAAACAATGGCTCCGTTCCCAGCTTCCTTGGGGAGATTTGTCTGCTAGGGAATCTTTTGGAGGTCAGACTCAGGCACCTGGTTTTTACTAACTAACCACTATGGTCATTTCCGCACTACACTTTTCTAACGTGATTATTCCACTTTCAACATCCTATGGAATCCTGGAGTTTGCAGTTTAGGGAGGGGCCCGAAACTGCAAACCCCAGGATTCCATAGGATGTTGAAAGTGGAATAATCGTGCTGGAAGAGTGTAGTGCAGAAATGGCCTATGTCTTACACATTTTCTAATATCCAGCAGGACGAATCCTTTTGCCTGTATAGGGAAGCCTCTGGACATTTTGATGCTTCAGACTTCTTTTAGAGCAGAATGTCTGTACTGCCAGTTCCTTTACAAGACCTTCCTTACCTGTGTTTTTTGCTGCTTTGCTATGTACCAATCTACACACGCACACATGCACACACACATGCACACATCTTACCGCAGCTCACCTGTCTTCCAAGGGAGATGTCAAAAGCCACTTTAAAATGCATTATTAAAAGGCTGTGCTTCCAATTATAGCCCTTGGAGGTGGCCCCTTCCCCCCTAGAGGGTTGCTCTAAGCCCTGCCTCGTCATAAATTCTGTAAATAGATGCAGAAATTTGCCTCTTGTGACTAAGGACACGGACTCAAGCTGGCCGGAGACCAGT
The DNA here is from genome assembly GCA_948474755.1 of Ctenosaura bakeri. Taxonomy (NCBI): domain Eukaryota; kingdom Metazoa; phylum Chordata; class Lepidosauria; order Squamata; family Iguanidae; genus Ctenosaura; species Ctenosaura bakeri. The sequence continues at coordinate 344,529 of CAOLHI010000855.1, forward strand.
GGAATGGATTTGCCTCTGTGGCGGGCTTGACGGTTTCTCCTGCATTTCTCCCAACCATTCCCATTAATTGGATGAAAAACAAATTCCATCCAGGAATTTCAAAGGAAAGCAAAAACTCAGAGAATTTATCATAGATGGCATTCTTGTGCTTCTGTTCCTGATGTGGGCAAAAACTGAGCATGAGTGTCCCATCTTTTATTGTGCAATTAGCTTTGGTAGCCGGCAGGCATTCCGACTGGCCACATTATTATTATATTCACTTATATCATGCCTTCCCCTCTCCAAGACATTTTACATAAATTAAAACTGTCAATGCAGTTCTCTTCATCTTGGAGCAGGGTGACTAGTGGGGTGCCACAGGGTTCTGTCCTGGGCCCAGGGCTATTCAACATCTTCATCCATGACTTGGATGAAGGAGTGGAGGGCATGCTGATCAAATTTGCAGGTGAGACCAAATTGGGAGGGGTTGCTAATACCCCCGAGGACAGGATCAAAATTCAAAATGACCTTGACAGATTGGAGAGCTGGGCCAAAGCTAACAAAATGAGTTGCAACAGAGAGAAATGTAAGGGCATGCACTTAGGCAGAAAAAATGGAATGCACAAATATAGGATGGCGGATACATGGCTGGATAACAGTACGTGTGAAAGGGATCAAGGAGTCTTGGTGGACCACAAGCTGAACATGAGTCAGCAGTGTGATGCGGCAGCGAAGAAAGCCAATGTGATTCTTGGTTGCATCGATAGGAGTATGGTGTCTAGATCAAAGGTACCACTCTATCCTGCTTTGGTCAGATCTCATCTGGAATTCTGTGCCCAGTTCTAGGCACCTCATTTCAAGAAGGATATCGACAAGCTGGAACGTGTCCTGAGGAGGGCGACCAAAATGGTGGAGGGTCTGGAAGCCATGAAGCCCTATGAGGAGCGGCTTATGGAGCTGGAGATGTTTAGTTTGCAGAAGAGAAGGTTAAGAGAGGACGTGAGAGCCGTGTTTAAATATTTGGAGGGATGTCATGGCAAGGAGAGAGTGGGCTTGTTTTCTGCTGCTCCAGAGACTAGGACAAGGAGCAATGGATTCAAGCTGCAGGAAAGGAGATTTCACCTGAACCTCAGGAAAAGATTCCTGACGGTCAGAGCTGTCCAGCAGTGGAATGTGCTGCTTCCATGGAGTGTTGTTGAGTCTCCTTCTTTGGAGGTTTTTAAGCAGAGGTTGGATGGCCATCTGTTGTGAGTGCTGTGATGTGAGTTCTTGCATGGCAAAGGGGATTGGACTGGATGGCTCGGGGGGGGGGGTCCCTTCCATCTCTGTGGTTCTGAGATTCTAATTAAAGTGGAGACAACTTCAATGATAGCATAAGGGAAAGATGTAACTACTTCCGCAGGACTTCTTCAGATCTGGGCAGCCAGGAAATCAACCAAGTGCTGAAAAGTCATTTGATGGAAAATAAAGGCAGAGATCCTGCACTGTCAGATGTGACGACAGAGACAACAGAGCTCTGAGGCTGGAACTATCTCTGTTGATGCAAACCCCCCAAAACCTACCTCTTAAACCAGGCAGAGCCCACAGAGTTTCCCAGGTCCGGCTGCCGAGGCACTGGGAAGGGATGTCTGCAGCACTTTCATTGAGACTCACAGCTGAAGAGGCCCCTGTGCAACTGCTTCTCTCAACACGCCCTGCAGCTGGGGGTGTGCTGCAGAGGTCATTTCCCAGTCTCCTTCCTCCTGATCTGCAGTGCCCCCAAAAACAATTTTGATCAAAATACTAGTTCTAGTACTATGCAAGGGGGTAGAAAAAGGCTTCCCAATCCAGCTTCTCCGTGCTGTGCACAATTTCTCACATCTCTACCACTTCCCTAGAACTTTGAAAACTTTTTTTTTTTTGACTTCAGGTCCCATAATTCCTTCGGCAGGAAGGAATTCTGAGTGTTGCACATTGGAACAGCGGCTCTTAGCTGTTCCAGAGGGTCCATGAAGTCCTGGTACTGGACATCTGGCAGCAGCAGCAACAGGGACACGGCAGAGGGGAAGATGGGGGGGGTGCCAAAACCTCTCTGTCTTTTGCAAAGGAGGGAGCAGTTTGGGTACATGCATAGGCCTGCCGCCATGTCCCTTTTGTCAGGGATGTGGCAGGAGGGGGTGTGAGTGCCAACTGAACCTCCCGACGAGAAGGAGACGGTGGCAGGCATGTGCATCTTTTTCAGCACCAATACACACACACGCACACACTGCCGCATCTCTGACAAAAAGGATACAACAACAGGCATGGGCATAACCTCAAACTATGGCTCTGGAGACCAGGGTTTGAATCCCCACTCAGCCATGCTAACCTACTGGATGACTGTGGGCAAGTCACATTTTTTTTATTTATTATGTTTGTAGGCCACCTTTTTCCCAGAATGGGGCCCAAAGTGGCTTCCAACAGTAAATATGTTACTCTGATTGAGAAACCTATACCAGGGTCTACAATTTGATATTAAATCTAATTCTGTATGCCTGAGAGGTCGCTCAGATGAGCATGTAGGCAAGCATGGTTGAATGACCGAAAACCAGGTCAGGCCTGTAAAATCCCCCGTCGCATAGGACCAGGAGACCTCAAGATGTGTAAACCCACAATAAACAAAGGGTCCTCAGCCCCTGAGAAGCCGACTTGAGCGGATTAGCGTGTGTGCCCCAAGTTGAGCAAATATCCCATCAGGCAAGGACCATTTACATGAAGTCGCACCACAAACTAACACAGCTGAAGATCCTGAGACCTTGGCAACACCTTGCAATCCCATCACACAAAGGAAATTACCATGGTGGAGCTTCGTTATTGCTCCAACACCCTTTGTTCTCCCTGGGAAAGGATTAGCCCTCCAGGTACTTTTTCACCTACAAATAGTTCTGATCTTTGAGCATTTCTTTGGATGGCTCCTGGTCACCCCAGCAGACCGTTGCTCTATCCTTCGAGTAATCCCCTCAGCCCACTCCGTGCTGAGCCCCACTTCTTCGTTGCCTCCCCGAACCCAGGAAATCAGGAAAAGGTGCAGTATTTCCCCAGCTATACCCCTTCAATACTCCCCTATCAAATTTCCTCTCTTTTGTTTCTTTATAGGTCTTGGGTGCATGTGTGCATGAGTGCATTGGTGCATGAGACTTTTATTCAATAAAATCATTTACTGGACATTTTTGTTTGGTTTTTGGCTTGGCCTGACCGTGTAAAAACTGGGTAAAAAGACCCCGTTAGGTTGCCCTGCCTCTCGCATTGCTACGGCTCGTGCTCTGGCTAGTTTCCGTTCCCCATTGCGTGGAGCACATTGAGGTGTCCCCCAAGGGACCCCGGAAATCAGGATAACAAATAAATGCATTAAAAACCTTTAAAACAGTTAAAAAACATTAAAAGGATATAAAATCATTTTTAAAAAACCTAAAACAATATTCACTTTAAAACAAGTTGACTCAGCCTTGGAGAAAGGCAAAGGCAAATCTTGTTCAAAAAAAAAACCCATGTCAGGTTTGCTATAGAGTTGCGGTGAGTCAGTTGTCAAAGGAGAGCGTTATGATGGCTAGAAAGAACCTCCCCCTGTCAGTGGCAATTTGTTGTTCTGTGCTTTCAAGTCACGTCTGTCTTATGGGAGCCCTAAGGTGAATCTATCACGGGGATTTATTTATTTTTTTGGCAAGATTTGTTCAGATAGGGATTGCCTTTGCCTTTATCGGAGGCTGAGAGAATTTGACTTGCCCAAGCTCACCCAGTGTCTGAGCAGGGATTTGAATACTATTCTCCAGATGCCTTTAACAAACAAATAAATATTTGACTATTTAAATAAATATTTCAATATTGAAATGTAAACTTAGATGTTTAAATCTTAAGCAGCAACAAACTATATTTACAGAGGTCCCCGGTAAAGGAAAGGTTAAGAACCACTGCTCTAAAAAATGGCATTTCCCAAGCTCTGCAAACTTTCCCTGCTCTTGCTTCCCTCCCACCCCACCTCCAGGAGACAAAGCAGCAGAAATTTTAACCTTTCTTTGCTAGAGGGTCACTCCAGGGCCTTGAACCTTTGAGTCGCTCTTTTCTGTAGGGCCAAAATTTGCCTGCAGAGCTATTTCTCCTGCAAAAGAGCCTGCAAAAGTCTGTCAGACTTCTCACCTTGGTAGCTTTGCTGACATCCAACACGCCACTCTCCTGGAAACTTAAAAGGCAAGAGTTGGCCGCTGAGCATCTGTGAGCCAGAAAACCTGCTTCGGTCCTCTCTGGGGGGCTGCACAGCAACAGATGGTACAGTGGGGCCGACAAACACCTGCCAGCCCAGGGGAGACCAGTTAGTCGATCAAGAAGGGATTTTCAGGGTAGATCAAAGCTTTCCAAACTTTTCATGTTGGTGGCACACTTTTTTGGATATGCATCATTTTGCGACACAGTAATTCAGTTTTACTAGCAAACCAGAAGTTAAACTAACCCCTTATAAGAGATACAGACACATACATAAATTGTAATAACCAAATGTATAGGGACACAACATATCTCATGAAAACCTTTCATATATTTTAAAAAATATATGATATATAAATAATATACATTTCCAAGATTGTAGGCAACACACCTACATACTAATGTGTCGCGGCACACAGTTTGGAAAGCCATGGGGTGCACCATCTAACCAAAGCTCGGCGGCTACAGAAGGAAATCTCTCTCAGCAGTGATTTCCAGTATCTGCTTTGGGTTTTTAGAAGAAGCCAGTCAGATTTTGGGTAGTGGCTGAAAAACTGGCAGGAGAATGGTTGGATTTCTTGGCAACTGTTCATAGAAACAGAGCAAGGAGAAGGGCTGAGGAAGGGTGGTGTGTGGGTAGCAACACAGGGAGGGAGCCTAGCAATTCAAGGATTGAAAAAGTTCCCTTTTAAAGACCAGCACTCCTAGAATCCATGTTGGGTGGAGGATTCTGGGAGCTATAGCCTTTAAAATGTATTTGTCTTTGAAGTCCCAAACATGCAGCTATCCAAGTTCAGGATCCTCTTGGCTCATTGGGGAAGAGTGTAGATGTCCGCCAGCTTATTCACACTGGTGCACAAATGGGAGAAGAAGATTGCTGGGTTGGAGCAGCCACGTTGCAGACTGACACTTCCACACAGCCCAATCCCTGGCTGGGGTGGGGGCAGGATCTGTATCCAGCGACCTCTGACTGTCTTTATACACCCAGGGACAAAGGTCTTCTGCAAGGAGGTACTGATACCACTTTGTGCATGGTGGAAGAATTCCAGCATTCTTCTCCCCCCTCCACCATCTTGTTTTATGGCAAGTGGGTATAAATAGCATTGGGCTTCTATTCTTTTGCATGCCACAGCCCCCCCATTTGCTCTTGTGTCATTTAAATCCATGATCATAGATACCTTTGGTGTTCAGATGACCAGACCATGTGAGCCTTCTCAGCTCCCTCCCTCTTCTTCTCCACTTTTGCTTCTCCTCCCTGCTCTCCGACCACGTTGCACATCTCCATCAAGAAGATGGTGTTAAAAATGAAGGCACTACCTTACCTGATCTATTCATCAGCTAGTTAGGATGTAGGTTCCCCAATGCATATGTTAATGTAAAAGCCATTATTAAACTTCTCTGAGTCTGTAACTTGAAACTGCCTGCCTTGTTTTGTTTTCTGAGTCAGTTTCAATTCAGGGAAGCCACACAGAGATTGGAGCATGCTTTTTTTGCTACTCTGCTAAAGGAAGGTTGATTCCTGACAGTTTTAGTTTCCATAGAATTTCCCAAAAAGGGGCTGACAGCCTGGGAAACACTTAACTCCCAACAGTGCAAGAATCCCAAAAGAACATCATTAAGGGGTCACACTGGCATAAGTCACCAACAGCATTCTAGACCCCAAAAGTAACCTTCTTCCAAACTCTGGCTGGCAGTGCTTTCACTTGGGAAAAAAGTGACTGGAGAACAAACAGAATTTGTGGCACACTCCTATATAGGTGTGTGCTGAGACCTCCTATTGACTTCAAGGAGGTTTGAAAGGGCTGCCTAATTATCTCATTTTAGAGTCAGCAATGAAGGAGTTGGAGAGGCTAAAGAGAGGCCTCTCACCCCATGCCAGTTCTCTTGGCAGGAGCGGCTGTAAGCACCACAAGGAAAGGAAATCTACAAGTTGCACTTCAAAGCCTCCGTCTCCTTCTAACACCACACGGCTTCAGGCAGCGTGGTAAGTAGGAAGGCAAGTGTGGAAAAGAGAAGAAATACTTGCAAAGAGAGAAAGTGTTTAAATACTTTTTATTTCTTAATTTACATAACAACGTCTGTATATATTTATATATTTATATTTATTTATATATATATATATATATATATTTGACTATTTTTCTTATACTCTTGAGATCCTTAATCAATTTCCTTGCTCTTTTTCCCCCCCAAAAATAAAGTAGTCATTTGTTTTTGCTTCTGAAAGAAAATCAGAAAAAAACAACTTTTTTGAGTTCCGCCTTGTATAACAAGAAAAAAAAATGTACATCACACTTCCGTCACTCACGCACCATCGAAACGATGGCTCGAGTGTCTCTTTGCTGGAAGCGCAGAGCCCAGGACAGACTCCGACAAACACGGCCAGGTGGGAGGTGTTACAGAGGTAGGAGCTCCTCCGCAGTGGTCTAGTAGTCATCCATTTATTCTAATTTGGGTTTGGATGCAGAGAGCACGCTTTCTGTGACATGCTTTTTGCATCTTAAATTTAGAAGGGGACAGCACATATATACAACCCTCCTTAATCCCTGTGTTTTGCATCCCTCTCCATGCTAGATTCTATACATGTCCGAACTTTGGATTCTCTCTTGTGGGGTTTGGAGCAACCCTGAAACGTGCTCGCAGATTCCCATGCTGAAAGTGGATGGTTTATTAAACAGGAACACTCGCTGCAGCCACGCCCGGGATTGCATTATGGATGGCAGCTTCCTGAGGAAGATGAAGGAGAAAGTGAATCTAGCCTGGAGTCCAGAAAAGAAACTTTTCCAAGCTACCACCACCCATTCTCTTCTGTTCCCACTCATACCAGCAGGCTGGGTACTGTCCTGCTGTCATTTGAAGTTCTTACGAGTGTCCTGGAATCAGGGGATGGACTCCGATGGAAACATTTTTAACTGGGGGAGAACTCAAGGCATTCTTCCAGAGTGGCCCTACAAGGTCCTGACAATTGCACAGAGATGCCAGGTTGTGTCCTCAGCCCTCCTCCTTCTCCAAGCAACCAGCATGAGAAATGGCATCAAACTCCTTAAAGACTGTTCCACATTCAATTTGGCACAACTAAAAAAAGAAAAAGTGCTGAAGAAACCAGCTGTTCAGAAAGGGTTCCAAGTCTCTCACCCATGGAACAACTCTGCCCATTGAATGAGTTATGGATGGAGGCAAGGTAATGGAGCTGAGGTTGGAATGGGTGGAAGAAATGTCTCTGTCAACATGTCCAGAAGCCATCTGAACCTTTCACGTGCCTTTTGGTTGGAATTGCCTCTCTTCCTTTCTGCTTCTTTGGGTGAGTTGATACGACACCAACAAGGGAACCAAGAGGATTCCTGCTGAAGACAAACCTCGCTGCCTTCTCTTCACAGAGCGTTTGTGTGTGTGGTGTGTGTTTGTGTCTGTGTGCAGCACAGCTGCACGCAGTGGAAAGTGGAGTCGTAGCTTTTGGGAGTTCCGGGTGACAAAGGAAATGCTGCTCCAATACTGTGCCTCTTGCTCGTCTTCCAGAAGAGGTCACGGACATTCATCTTCCCAAAATAGTGGTCCTTTACTCCCATAATAGCAGCAATGTACTTCAATGCTTCCTGAAGTTACAAAAACAAACGCAAAGGCCATTTTTCGTTGCTCTACCCCTGTGTAGTCATGAAAGCAGCTGCTACCTTTTGCACTGAGCACAGAGTGAGGAGGACGCTGCTTTTGAAAATGGCACCCTAGCCAGCCACTTTCTTGCCTTGGAGGACCACAATGGGCTGGCATTCTAGGTCAAAGCTGTCCCTATCACCTCTGTCACTGCCACGCCTTTCTGTCCCTCAAGAGGCTTGGAATTGCTATTCCCGATTTCCCAGTGGAAAGTCAGAACACCCAATTCATGCTGGTTCAAGGACAAACCCAGTGATGAGCCTGAGGTAGTTCCAGCAGTGAACTGCTAGTGCAAAAAAAAAGATCCTTAAATTATCCGTACGGGGCTAGCATCCCGTTGGTAGATGAAGATGGAGTAAGTTAGATGTGCCGCCATGGCAACTCATTGGTTTGGTCATCGTGGAGGTCAGAATTCTGTTCCAACAAGACTAAGACAAAAATCCTCCCCAAAGCCACCTTGCAAGCAACGCAGCCACTCCCGAGATATCCATTTCCATGTTGTCAGGAAGCAGTGGTACCAGCAGCTATCTCTCTGTAGCTGAATGTGCTGCAAGGATGTCACCCCACAGGGACCTTCTCAGGATCTCTGGAGGTCTCTGTGGATGCCCATCACACAGTGAATCCAGCTGGATGCCTTCCTGCCTTGCCCGCCTGCTCTCAGAAACACAAAAATGGCCATTTGGGTGCGATGGGTGGGCTACCATACTTACAATTGGGGCTGGCATGGGGACACGCAGCTATGTGATACGTGTACATCTCTCGATGCAAGATCTTGGCCATATACATATATATATATATATCTTTGATGCAAGATCTTGGCCATATACATGCATACATTATAATCAATAATTTTTTTTGCCTTCTGCAGAGAGAGAGAGAATTCTATGTTGTGGTCAAAATCATCATTTTGATTGAAGGAGGGGGCTTGTTTTCTGCTGCTCCAGAAACCAGGACAAGGAGCAATGGATTCAAGCTGCAGGAAAGGAGATTCCACCTGAACCTCAGGAAGAACTTCCTGACAGTCAGGGCTGTCCGGCAGTGGAATCTGCTGCCTCGGAGAGTAGTGGAGTCTCCTACCTTGGAGGTTTTTAAGCAGAGGCTTGATGGCCATCTGTCGGGAGTGCTTTGAGGGTGTTCCTGCATGACAGGGAGTTGGACTGGATGGCCCGTGTGGTCTCTTCCAACTCTACATTTCTATGATTCTATGATTCTATGATTCTATGATCATTATCATCATCATCATCATCATCATCATCATCATCTAGATTTTTGCAAGCAAGCCACATTTTCCTTCTTCAACTGGGATAACGGTTTGGCTGGAGATAAAGATGGTTGGCAAAAGGAGCAGTAAGTCACGCGGGGTTAGACATTCACCCCACTGGCCAAAGCCAGCATTTTCACTGACCCGAAGTCCACTTGTATTCCCCGCCGCCTAAGTGTTTCCCCTTGGGAGAGGTGCCTCTGGAGCTGGAATGAATGGAACCCTTGCTTCTGAAGGCCACAACCACCGTTCCTCCAGAGGAACTCCAACGGGGCCCAGATTCAGATTCCCACCGAAGTGATGCTGGCTCGCTGTGTAGGAAGAAGCCTCCTGGTTGTATTTTCCGGGCACGAGGGAGGGTGGGGTGGGTTTGGCCTCCTGTCCTGGGTGCTTGTTTTGGGGTTTCTCGGCAGCCGATGCTCACAAAAGGTTCCCTTCATCGTCCAAGATGTCAGCTGCAAGGAAGGAAACAAAGAAGAGCTGTTAGCATGGTGTGCGACAGGAACATAGGCCTTCACTGGGAGAAAGAGAAGGAGACTGTCAGATCTGTATCCCCTCCTTTGTTCCGCCTCGGACCGCTAAAGCGATGGTGGCCGGAATCCAAAAGACTGCAGACTGATAGTAGGATCGGGCCTCAAAGAAACCAGATGTCTGGTTTTGGCACCAAAGTGCCAGTTGGGTCCTTCTGAGTGACTGAATTGTGTCTTTGCAGCAGGGCTTGGTGCCGCGGCTTGGATTCTTCTTACGGGAAAGCAGCGTGGCGGTGGCGTGATTCAAAGGGCAGTTTGTTGACAGATAAAATAACCTATAATTAATGTACAGCTGAGCTCCTTATTCATGAACAGCTCTTGGCAATGCTGGCTACGTGGAGCCACCTAAATCAGAGGCAGTGGGCTTCTTCATCAGGAGCGGGAAGAGACTAAGGCCATTTCCGCACTACACTCTTATAGCGCGATTATTCCACTTTCAACATCCTATGGAATCCTGGGGTTTGCAGTTTCGGGAGGGGCTGGACGGCCCCTCCCGAAACTGCAAACCCCAGGATTCCATAGGATGTTGAAAGTGGAATAATCGCGCTATAAGAGTGTAGTGCGGAAATGGCCTAAGGCTTGCATAAGTCAGAAAAAGACTTGAAAGTTGCTTAAAGAAGGGGACATAACAGTTTCACTGGCCACTGGTTTGTTTCTGGTCAGCCTTCAAAGGGCTGGCTATGACTCGTAAAGTCCTATACAGTTTAGGTCCAGTCTACCTGAATGAGTGCATCTCCCACTGTGAGCCTGCACAGACCCTAAGAAGAAGGCTTTTTCTCAGTCCCACCCATCATCACTGGTGCATTTGGTGATGACACAGAAGAGGGCCTTCTGAGTGGCTGCTCCCAGCCTGTGGAACTCCTTTCCACCGGAATCTAGGACTTTAATTGTCTGTTGCAGGAGGGTCTTTTAATGGGGGTGCGTTCCATTTTCGTCATGATTATAACATTTTAATGGCCTTTTAAAAATGTTTTAAATTAATGTTTTGAATAATGCAATTCTAGGCTACATCAACAGGAGTACAGCTTTGAGATTAAGGGGAGTAATAATACCACTCTATTCTGCTTTGGTTAGACCTCACCTGGAATCCTGTGTCCAGTTCTGGGCACCTCAATCCAAGAAAGATATTGACATGCTGGAGCGTGTCCAGAGGAGGGGGACCAAAATGGTGAAGGGTCTGGAAAAAATGCCCTTAGAGAACTAGGCTGGACATGAGTCAGCAGTGTGATGCGGCAGACAAGAAAGCCAACGAGATTCTTGCTTGCATCAGTAGAGTATGGTGTGGAGATCAAGGGAGGTAATAGTACCACTCTATTCTGCATTGGTTAGACCTCATCTGGAATCCTGTGTCCAGTTCTGGGCACCTCAATTCAGGAAGGATATTGGCACGCTGGAGCGTGTCCAGAGGAGGGTGACCAAAATGGTGGAGGGTCTGGAAGCCATGAAGCGCTATGAGGAGCGGCTTAGGGAGCTGGGTATGTTTAGTCTGCAGAAAAGAAGGTTAAGAGGGGACATGAGAGCCATGTTTAAATATTTGAAGGGAGGTCATGTTGAAGATGGACCAAGCTTGTTTTCTGCTGCTCCACAGACCAGGACAAGGAGCAATGGATTCAAACTACAAGAAAAGAGATTCATCTAAGAACTTCCTGACAATGAGAGTCACTCAGCAGTGGAATATGCTTCCTGGGTGTGATGGAGTCTCCTTCTCTGGAGGTTTTTAAACAGAGGCTGGATGGTCACTTGCAGGGGGTGCTTTGAATGTGCATTTCTGATTGCAGAGTATTGGACTCAAGGGCCGTTGTGGTATCTTCCAACTCTATGATTCTGTGATATGAGTTTAAAAAATATTTTTGTACCATTGCTTCCAATACACTTTGTTTTAACTCATCTTGTGAGCTGCTTTTGGTCTCACATTTGGGAGAAACATGTGACATAAATTAATGGAAACCAACCAACCCGAGTCAGACACGCACACATATGATATTTACAAATATTGAAAAGATATGACAAATTAATCAAATAATCAATTTCAGGACCTTTGACCATCTACCTTTCTTCCACTACAGATTTATGCCTCAATGGACCTTCACTCCAAATGCAATTTATTAGTTTGGATTCTGCAGGGACAATTGATATAGGGACAATGGATTGCTTTATCATATATGCTCTATCTCTCTAGATAGCAAAAGGCCCTTTCAGGCTACACAATTATAGCACTTATGATTAACTGCCGTGGTTCCACGTTATGGGATTCTGGGATTTGAAGTTCAAGGCAGGGTACTTGGAATTCTCAGCCAGAGAGTTCCAGTGATTCACCAAATTGCAAATCCCGGGATTCCGTAGGATGTTGCCATGGCAATTAAAATGGAATCATAGTGCTATAAGTTTGCAGTGAGGAAGGCCATAAATCTCACAATGTTAAAAGTTTAGAGTTAATCCATTGCAAAGGACACGAAGCACCCAGGCATTAGATAACCTCTTCTTTCAGGTTGATAAAACCGTGCCTTCTTGCACCAAGCATGAATGGAAAGCTTGCCTTGCTCCAAAGAGCAGGACGGCTAAAAATAGCTGAAGTTAGGGTTTACATCCAGCCCGGTGAAGCGGTCTCTCTGCATCCTCATTTTGGGAGGTGAAGTGGAAAGGAGAACGCCGCTGCTGGGGCAATGAGTCAGGCAAGGCTTCCCAAAGGGCCATTTCGTTGCTAGGTGGAATTTTTAAAGTGGACATTATCTATTTAATTGGGGGCTTGGAGCCGGTTAGGTAAAACCAGCGTGCGACAAAAGAGGCAGGCCTTGCTGAAAATGGAAAGGCAAAGCAAAGCAAAAGTAAGGATTTCCGTCCTTCTCAAAAGCTTGGGTTGGTTGAACCAAACCTCCAGTTAGTATTGTCGGAGTATTCACTGGTTAGATGGCTATACTCCGGCAAGCCGTGGGGAAAGCCGTGTAGTTTGGTGTTAAAAGAGGGTCAGAATGTGACTTGGTAGGTCCAGATTTAAGGCCATTTCCGCATGACACCGACCTATTCTGCACTGGACTGTTATAGCGCTATTATTCCACTTGCAACATCCTATGGAATCCTGGGGTTTGCAGTTTCAGGAGCTGAAACTGCAAACCCCAGGATTCCATAGGATGTTGCAAGTGGAATCATAGTGCTATAACAGTCCAGTGCAGAAATGGCCACTGTTATTGTGCTATTATTCCACTTTCAACAATTCTGGGGTTTGTAGTTTACTGAGGCCAAAGGGCTCTCTGAGAATCCTAATGGCTTCTCTCTAAACTGCAAACCCCAGGATTCCACAGGAGGTTGAAAGTGGAATAATAGCACTATAACAGCGTAGTGTGGAAATGGCCTTGGTCTGTTCCAGAGGGGAAAAAAAAAGCAATGAATCTCATGGAACAGCAGATTTATTTTTGCCTATGCTTTTGTGGATTACCGTATTGAGGATGCTACAAGATTCTTCATTGTTTGAATGGCAACTAATTAACTAACTAGAGAGCCAGTGTTGTGCAGTGGTTTGAGAGTCAAATGAGGATTCTGGGAGCTCCGAGTTCAAATCCCTGGTCAGCCATGGAAACCCACTGGGTGACTTTGGGTAGGTCATGCTCTCTCAGCCTCAGAGAAGGAGGGAATGAAGAACTTGCTCGGAACAAAGCTGGCCATGACAAGGTCGCTCTAAGTCAGAATTGACTTGAAGGCACAAAACAACCCCTAACTAACTTAAAAGCTATTCAATCAGTCATTCTGAGAACCAACAGTCCACTAGTTTATAATCTATCTTGATTATGGTGCAGCTTTCAGAAGGGAGCAGAACAGGGTTCAGCTGACTTTTCCTTCTAGCAAGAAGAAGAAAAAAATACACCGGAGAGTCTACCATTGCATGAACCAGGAAATTTCAGAAGATACCAAGATATTAAGCCAAGGTTTTAAGTTGGTTTCATAGTGTTGCTTCTTCTGAAGCTTCCATGGTTAACCACAGCAGCCGAAGCAATGGGATGCCCATGGGGTTTTTTCAGGATTTGGGATTACTCACCTAGACTTAGACTTTCAGAGAGGCTGGAGGCATCATAAGCTGATTCACCCTGCAGAGAAAGGAGACACGAGCCTGTCAAGTTCCAATTCTTTCTCTCTCATTCTCTCTCTTACACACACACACACACACACACACACGAGGCAATGACATTTTATCTTTTCTATCCACCCAGTCTTGGATGAGCTAAGCCCTGGACTGACACCATCTCTCTCATTTTTAGGGCTTTTCCACACTACATTGTTATAGTGCTATTATTCCACTTTCAACCTCCTGGGGAATCCTGGGGTTTGTAGTTTCCTGAGGCCAAAGAGCTCCCTGGCTGAGAATTCTAAATGCCCCTCCCTAAACTGCAAACCCTAGGATTCCATAGGAGGTGGAAAGTGGAATGATAGCACTATAACAGTCTAGTGCGGAAAGGCTCTTAGATAGGAGAGGAAAGGGAAAAAAGCTGGGCCAAAATTGTGGCCATGATCCCACTGTGTGGTCAAAGGAGCTCCCAAGAAGTCCCCCCATCATGCGCTGTAATACTGTGATGAGCCTCTTTCAGCTCAAGGGCCAAATCCAATCCAGCAAAGTTCATGAGACCCACATTTCCAGTGGTGGGCTGGGACAAATGGGAAAAAGGACAGCCCAAAACCACTGGCATGCTGTAACTTAAAGCTCTTGCTGCTAACCATTATTCCTCTGGAAAGGCATTTGAGCCTTTTAGAGCAGGAGAAAAGCTAGGAAGCCACCCAACGATGGAGTCACAGAGGATGAGGAAACCCAGAAGTTCAGACTGGGAACCAAGGAGGACAAGATTCTGACCCAGGCCTTGAAGCTCACCACCCCTTGTGTGAAACCGTTCAGAGCTGAGTTCCAGGAGCAACAAACAGCAACCCCACAACCAACAACTCTTGCCTTCCCCAAACCAGAGTCATTTCACAGAATCAAGGAATGATAAAACCATTGGAAGTTGGAAGGGGACTCATCGGCCATCGAGTCCAACCTCCTGCTCAGTTGAGAATCTCTAGCTAAAGAATAGTTTGTCCAGAGACCCTTGGGGGACCACAAAGCCCTGCTGCTGGATACCCAACAGCCGTGGTAGCAACAGGGACTCGCCCAAAGGCATTTAATCCTAGTCTCCAGAAACCTTTAATAAATAAGTAAATATTTGAATAGTTAAATCTCCATTTAAATATTTTAATCTTTAGTTAAGTCTTGGGGGTCCCTGGCAACACATTATATTTACAGGGGGTCCCCAGTAAAGAAAAGGTTAAGAATATGTCCAGAGAGAGACCCCACCACCTCTCAAGGCAATGGGTTTCACTGCAAAACTGCTCTTGTTGTCAAGAAGTTCCTTCTAATGCTCAACCAAAATCTGCCCTTCTGTAACGTCAAACCATTAGAACAGTGCTAGCCTTGGGGGCCACAGAGAGCTGTCGCCACCAGACTGCTGCTTTGCCCACTGCAGGCTGACCGCTGGCCTCTGGATGTCGGCGAAATTTTTATGCCAGCCTTGCCCACCCCCTTGGGAGCCCTGGACTACAACTTCCATCATCCCCAGCCAGCATGAGCCACATGTCTGGAGGGGCAGCAGGTCAGGTCAGGTGGTTGCATGTCAACATTTGCAACTGGCACACAACAACAAAAGTTCCACCAATTTCACTCTACCCTGTGTACATCTCCTTCGAGACTATCGTCTTTCGGATTGAACCAAATCAAAATGGACACCCAGCAAAGATCTTGCCTCTGATCTTAGAGACAGTTTGTTTGATTTTTTTCCTTTTTTGGAAAAAATTCCCATATGTGAGAGAGATGAAACAGTATAAAGATTTTTAAAAAAGGGGAATGTGGCAAAACAGAGCCGCCACTAACTTAAAGCAACAGAAGATGAAATCAAATAGCAAGCTGGAGAGAAACAAGAAAACAAAGCCAAGGCAGGCTGCAAACCTAGCCCAGCAGAATGGGAAACAAAAGCATTTAAAATAAATGCTAAATGCTAAATGAAAGTGGAAGAATTTACACAAACTCCTAATACTGAGCCCGCTTAACTCTGTATTGTCTACATCAGGGCTTTCCAAACAGTGTGCCGTGACATGTTAGTGTGTAGCTGTGTCACCTACAATCTTGGAAATGTATGTTATTATTTATAAATCATGTATTTTTAAAAATATATGAAAGGTTTTCATGAGATATGTTGTGTCCCCATACATTTTATTACTACCATTTATGTATGTGTCTGTATCTCTTATCAGGGGTAAGTTTAACCTCCGGTTTGCTAGTAAAACTGAATTACTGGGCCGCGAAATGATGCATGTCTAAAAAGTGTGTCACCAGCATGAAAAGTTTGGACAGCTCTGGTCTACATGGACCGGCAGGGGTTCTTCAGGTCAGCAGGCATGATTATCTCTTACCCTGACCAGGAGATGCCCGGGGTTGAAACTGCAGGCAAAGCAAAGGCTCAGGTAAGCTCTATCGAACTGCTAAGCTGTCTCCGTTTGTCTGTGGAATATCTTTGCATTCTGTTGCTTGGCAATAGGGCAGCTGGTACCTGCGACAAAACTTTTTTGAGTAGCATATTTTGGGCAGCTGAGGTTGATGTGGGATCATGGCCTTAATGATGTGGGATCATGGCCTTAATGAATCACCTGGGGCTGCCCCTTGGAACATCACCAAGGCCTGTCTCCTTTGGTATCACAAGGGTCTCCGGTTTTGGCCCTACAGATTCAGCATTTGGGATAGCCTTGACCCAGCTACCCAAGCACCACAGTGGCTCCGTCACACTTCATAATGTTGCCTGCATTCTTCTTTCCAGGCTGGGGAGTACAAGAATTGAGGTCTTAACTGTTCTGACCTCAACTCTAAGGCAAGCAATACGATCTATACATATTGATTGCTGGGGAGAGCAAGACAGAAGTGCAGTGCCACTCATTTTTTGCTGACGGATTTCCCATTCTAGCAACTGGTTGGCTGGTGAGTAAACAGAATGCTGGTCCTAGAAAGGCCTTGGGTCTGATCCAACAGCACTCTTCCTACAGTCTTATGAACTCTGGACCACTTCAAGGGGAATTCAATCCACTGGTCAAGTTTCATGCTTCATTTAAACCAGTTCAGAACTTGTTCCAGAGAACTGCTGTTGCTCCACAAAGGACAACCTACCCATCCTCACTAGGACTCGCTTGTTTCATAAAAAGGGCCTCCAAAACATGCCTTTTCTCTTGAGACTACAAATACTTTTCTTCCTCTGAAAGAGAAAAGAAAGGGGGTGGCCACATTCTTTCTGCTATTTCCTGACAAACAAGGAAATAGCTCTTTAAAAGAAAAACAGGAAGGAAACTTAAGATCTTTGAATTTGGAGAGCGTTTTCTTTATTTTCTAATTGATACCTTGGGTAGTTTTTAAAAAAGGAAGAAAATCTCCTGCTTTTCCTTCCACGTAGTTCGCTGCTTGCACAAATTCTGTCCATCTCTCCCCACTCAGATGTGACTAAAACACATTCTCCAGCCTTTGTTTCTATAATTAAGGAGGATTTGCAGCAGCCTCTATTTTATCCTAGCCCACAGGCTGCAAAATGAGTCATTAAATATTTTTAAAGATATATAGAGAAAAAGAAAAAAGGTGGGAATGGTGCCATGTGAGCTTTCCAGGAGCACCTTCAGGGCATTTGGGGGCTGACATGCCTCTTTAGCAGACAAACTGCTGGCTTCAACTGAATGCTATAATTTCTCCTAATTTTGCCATGCACCTTTTCCACTGGGTTTGTCTTTGTGTAAATATCACCCTTGGGATGCTGTCTTAATTTCTACAGTGCATCAACCATGTTGCAGGAGGGACTTGCCTGTAACGTCAGAATACGGCAGGAGAGCTGCTGGGTTAGACCAAAAGTCCAATTTGGAGATGCAGTGAGGACCTCAAGGGGTGATGATTTCTCCTCACTGCAGCTATTACTTGGGAAGTCAAAGGGGAGATTGGATTTAACACAGATTTCTGAGATGCCTCATTTTTGGAAGGCAGAGAAAATCAAGAGGCAGTTAATCTATTACGTTCACATTCATAATTTGCTTTGCATCCATGTTGGCAAGATACACATCAATTCTCCTCTGCTTCTCTGCTTTAGTAAATTCATGGGTCTCTATCACTTTACTGAGATTAAACCGGGTTTCTTCTCCTGGCTTTGGTTGGCATTCTGCCACTGCAGCTATTGAAACAGAGGCTGGACAGCCAGCAGATGGAATGGCTGTATTATCCAGCCAAGTAGATCTTGCATTGAGCAAAGGCTGGGTTAGATGACTCCCAGTGAGCCTGATAGAATGGATAGCTCTGCTTAATCCATTTCCACACGACATCGCTGTCTCACGATGGGAACGTGTGGCTGCCTGTCCATGAGTCACGCTTTGGCATGATGTTGTCACAGTCTTGCTGCCAATGTGTCCCCACCCGTAACAATCATGGGATATTCCATTACTGGAAAACATTCGGTAACGGCCGATGATTGTGAGATGCTCCTGTTGCCAGCAGCCATGTGGAACGGGTGGAAGCATGATCTAGGCACTTCCTTCCCCAGCATAGCATGGGAAAGAGGTTGGCTGCACTGCTGAAGGAAGGTGCGCATTGCTTGCACTCCCATGTGCAGGCAGGCAGCCAGTCAGGTGCAGAAGGGAGTGTTGGGGATGCACTTCCATCCTGGCAAAGGTGCTGCTGGTGTGATAACAGGAGAACAATGGAAAAGGGTAAGGTGCCGAAATGGCCTTAGCAATAGGTCTCAGACTTTGGTCCTCTAAGCAATTTGGACTTCAACTCCCAGAAGTCCCAGACAACTGATATCAGGGATTCTGGGAGCTGATGCCCATATACCTGGAAGACCAAAGTTTGAGAACCACCAGTTTAGATGGCTCCTAGACCATATCTGTGCCTCCTTTCAAAATTGCTTATCAAATGTCAACTCTTTGTTCTACCAATCTGAAACAGGGTAGGTCTAAGGCCTGGGCTGATGGTGGTAGCAGAATGTATGCACAATGGTTACCTGTAAAATTCATGCCATTTGGCTTGAAAACGACACAGTTAGAAAGAACACAAAGCTCACCAAATCTCCCACAGAAATCGGTAGAGGAAACCACAAATGAATGCACACATTTCATAGAGTCCCAGAATCAGAGCTGGAAGGGTCCCAGTCGGATCCAACCTCCTGCCGTGTAGGAATCTAGAGCTAAAGCATTCAAGAGAAATGGCCATCCAACCTCTGTTTAAAAACTTCCAAACAAAGGGAAAATGTCTCTTCTGAAGGCAATACCCCTGCATTCAGTGAGCTGACTCCCAGGTGTGTACAGTGGAGGGAAGGAACCATGCTTCCCTCTGGATGTGAATATACCGCAAGTCCCAGAAGCCCGAGCCATTATAGCCAAGGGTGAAGAATGCTAGGAATTGTAATCCTGTAACGTTATGAGGTCCCACATGATTCCTGCTCTATCTGGAATTCAAGATTGCAACCTAAGATGTGGACAATATTTAAACTTGGGTGAGGGAACGTGCAGCCCTCCAGATGTTGGAAAGCAACTCCCATCATTCCTCGCTAGCATCTCTAAATGCTGCAGATGTTGGCAACTGCACTCCAACATCTGGAGGATTACAATTTGCCTATGTTTGATTTGAACTATAAAGCTGTTTGAATGTGTGTCTGTCTGTCTGTCTGTCTCCCTCTCTCCCCTCCATCTTCCTTCCTTCCTTCCTTCCTTCCTTCCTTCCTTCCTTCCTTCCTTCCTTCCTTCCTTCCCCTCCCTCCTTCCCTCCCTCCCTCCCTCCCTCCCTGGAACTCTTACACTTCAGATGAAATAAATGTAAAACAACATATTCTTCCCCCTTTGAAAAAGAAAAACAATAATCCATCCAAGAATTACTTTAACTGCATTGATCAAACTGACTGACCAGCTAAACATTAAGGTCATAGAAATGAGGTCTAAAATTTATGTGGGGAAGGAAAGCAGAGGCAAGAACAGCCGAGAGCCGCTCTAAAAATAATCCATTCAGCAGCACAGCGCTTGACAGGCCACGACAATAGCTCACAGCCTTCCAGGGAGCTGGCTTTCGCCTGACAAATCAGAGGCCAGGTTGCCCAAAGGGAAAACCGCAATATAATTAGTCTGTTTAAAATGTTAATGCAAGAGTTTGGTGCTGCTGCTTCCTGGGAAATACGAGTGGGCACAGCAAAAGAGAATGAGGGTTGCACACCTTTAAAGGCGGATTTGATGAATTCAGGGAGGAAAAGAGATCTGTCAACATAGAATCACAGAGCTGGAAGAGACCACAAGGGCCATCCAGTCCAACTCCATTCTGCCATGCAGGAAGCTACCATCAAAGCATTCACGGCAGATGGCCATCCAGCCTCTGTATAAAAACATCCAAAGAAGGAGACTCCACCTCACTCCCCGGCAGCAGCGTAATTCCACTGTCAAACTGCTCTTGCCATCAGAAAGTTCTTCCTAATGTTCAGAAGTTTGAAGCCATTGCTTCTTGTCCTAGTCTCTGGAGCAGCAGAAAAGAAGCTTGCTCCATCATCTTTATTTAAGCAGCAGATATTTAAGCAATGGCTGTCATATTGCCTCTTAACTTTCTTTTCTCCAGGCTAAACATATTCAGCTCCTTAAGCCAGTCCTCATAGCGCATGGTTTCCAGGCCTTTTTACCATTTTTCTCACCCTCCTTAAAAGAAGGGAAGCACGATGGAACAAACTTATCTGACACAAACAAGAGACAGAGAGAAATTTAGCTGGGTAGGACAGTCTCAGAGAAGGAAGCATTTTTGCACCTCCTAGACTTGCTGCAAGAAAATGGGAGTTTGCACATCGATGAGGATCCCAGGGCATTCCAAGAAACAAAGTGTATCCAAAACAACCTGGATGTTCTTTTGAAATGCACATCGGTAGGAAAAGGTATGCAAAAATACACTTTAGAAATGTTGGACAAATTCAATACATTGTGCAAATAAATGTCTATGTTGGGGAAAACGCTTTAAAAATTACATAAAACTTCAACGGAGAAAGTAACTACCAAGTTTTGCAACCTGATATGGAGCAAGGACAGAAAGACAATGAAGAGATCCGGAGTGAAAGGTCTCTACATCCCAGGGAGGAACACGCGCACACAATGTCTATGACCCACATTAAATCTGTTTTTGTCCATCTCTAGTGTCCACAAACTTCAAGGTCCTAGTCCTCTCTCCCAAAGGCCTCCCCAGTCTGCTCTTGATGGAGGTCTTATTCCAGCTCCCCTACTGCACAAAAATTATCAGCTTTTTCTCTCTGCACCGCTTTATCTCGTTGCTTTATCTCTTTCATCCACTGATGCTCCAAAATGTCCATCAAGGTTTACATGTTCCCAGTAGAGGGGCCGGACTTGCTTTCCTTTGGCAGTTTTAAGAGAGGAGAAATTCAAGCCTTTTATCTAGTTTCCTTTCCCTCCCAGAGGATAAGAGCCAGTCATAAAAAGAGAACTAAATCAATAGCATTTTGTTCCTTTTTTTCCCTAGGAAGCAAAGTTTTAAAGGACAACGTACTCTTCCCCCCTCCACCACATTCAGAACCCAAGTGCAAGTAAAAACAACACACTCAAAAATTCAGAAGATCACCTTGTCCTACAAACCGAGTGGGATGACAGCAACCGGACTGAAGCAGGAAAGCACAAATCTCTGTCTTGCATTCTGCTTTCCAAAAAAATCATAGAATCATAGAGTCAAGAAGGCACCAGATACCTCCAGCTCATCTTGCACCGTCTGGTCGAATACAACAGATAGGACTTCCACCCCCAAAGCATCTGCGCTAATTGCTTTTAAATGAAACATTCATCATTGCTGTTTTAGGCTTGCAAAAGCTGCGAAAAACCCTGAAGAAAATATTGCTGTTGCACGGTTTTTCAGGCACACACACATATGAACCCATGAAAAAAGAAAAAGTGTTTGAAGTAGATATGTCAAATTACATAAAGAACACAGAAATGTTACTTTGGGGGACTACAACGTCCAGAACCAGGATGGTCAGTAACCATGATAGATGGGGAATTCTGGGAATCATCCTTCATAGAATCATAAAGTTGGAAGGGGCCCAAATAGGCCATAAAGTACAACACCATCACCCCCCACCCAATATAGGGAGTCCACCTATAGTATCCCTAGCAGGTACCTGTTTAGCCTCATTTTGGAAACAACCAGAGAAAGAGACCCACCATTTCTCTATCCAATTGGTTCCATTGTCAATTTGCTTTAATCAAGGCTATTTCCCTACACTGTTGTTCTACTTTCAACATCCTATGGGGATTTTGCAGCTTAGGGAGAGGCATTTAGAATACTCAGTAAACTACAAATCCCAGAATTTTATAGGATGTTGAAGGTGGAATAATAGCACTATATCAGTGTAGTGTGGAAATGGCCCAAGTCTCTTCTCATGTTCATTTGAAATCTATTCTCCTGTAACTTCAAACCATTTGCCCTGTTCCTTCCCTCTGGGGCAGCAGAGAGCAAACCTGTCCCCTCCTCTCTATGATAGCTCGAGGCATTTGAAGCTGGAGCGTGTCCAGAGGAGGGTGACCAAAACGGTGAAGGGTCTGGAAGCCATGAACCCACATGAGGAACGGCTTGAGGAGCTGGGGATGTTTAGTCTGCAGAAGAGAAGGTTAAGAGGGGATGTGATACCCATGTTTAAATATTTGAAAGTGATGTCATATCGGGGATGGAGCAAGCTTGTTTTCTGCTGCTCCAGAGATGAGGACAAGGAGCAGTGGATTCAAACTACAGGAAAAGAGATTCCACTTGAAGTTCAAGAGGGCAGTGAATTTCCCTTAACAACCCAACCTCTCCATATTAATAACTCTGAATACAGATTGGACTGGGGAATACGGAGAAAAGTTGCAAGTACTGGACAAGACAGTTTGGGGAATTAGAGACACAGGATCTCAGCTCTTTCTAATAAGTATTACCTGTGAGAAAATAAAATCCCGGGCTAGTATTTATGCTAGTATTTTATATTTTTCAGTATCTGGCAAAGCCAAGTTGTATATTACAACATGAATGGGAAGTGTGGTTAGGAATGAATCCATCATTTCACCCACTCGACAATTGCATGACTCTGAATGTGGGCGGCCAGGGAAAGTTCCCTAATCTTTGTCGGAGAGACCAGAATTTTTCTGTCTGATCCCTAATCTGTGCAAGACAGCACAGTTCCTTCTCAGAAGACCATGCTGGATAAACTCATTACCAAAGTCTGTGACCCCTGACCCTTTGCGTCCTGGCCTTGCTTATGATGAATGGGTTTAATCTCAGGCTTATCTGTTGGAATGGTTATAAATGAATATGGGCCCAAACCACTTCCCTGTAGCGGTTTATTGATCTGTTGGTTTGTCGTCCATGGCATAAATCAGAATCGGCTCAGGGGAAAGAAATATTGACTCTTGATTGCAGTCCGAATTTTAGACGCAGGATCCTTTTATGCAACTACACAGTTATACTGTTATCATTCCACTTCAGCCACCACGGCAGCATCCTGTGCGATTGTGGGGTTTGTAGTTCAAAGAAGGAATAGAGACCTCTGCTTCGGAATTCCAAGTACCTTTCCTTAAGCTACGAATCCCAGGATTCCATGACAGTTAATGTGGAATCATAGCACTGTTATTATGGCCATTTCCGCACTAGACTGTTATAGCGCTATTATTCCACTTTTAACAACCTATGGAATCCTGAGGTTTGCAGTTTAGGGAGGGGCCTTAAAGACTGCTCCATAAACTGCAAACTTCAGGATTCCATAGGATGCTAAAAGTGGAATAATAGCGCTATAACAGTCTAGTGTGGAAATGGCCAATGTAATGCTTCCCTCTCCACCACTGTATGACTCCCCCTTTTTTTTGCACTATTATCTATATTTGTCCGTCTTTCTCCCTTCAGTTTTCCATTTTCGTTTATCTTTGTTTTTTCTTAAAAGATCCAGAGGTGGCCACAGCTATCCAACGATTTTGTGGAAGTGAAAGAGTTGTTGTGGGCATTTAGCGACCACGTATATATTACAGGGCAGCTCAGCAGGCGCACGAAAGCCAAGAAGGGTCTTTATAAATGGGGAAAAAGGGGAAGCTTCAACCATCTTTTACTGTGCCCTAGCAGAAAACTGGGTTTTACAGACCCCCTGCTGGAATCCTAGATTAGCAACTTAATTAAGGAGATGTAACTATTAGTGCTATTATTTCACCTTCAACCTCCTGTGGAATTCTGGGGTTTGTAGTTTACGGAGGCCAAAGAGCTCCCTGGCTGAGAATTCTAACGGCCTCTCCCTATATAATCATAGAGTTGGAAGAGACCCCAGGGGCCATCTAGTCTAACCTCATCCTGCCAGGTTGGAACCCACATCAAAGCACTCTCAACAGATGGCCATCCAGCCTCTGCTTAAAAACCTCCAAAGAAGGGGACTCCACCACACTCCATGGAGGCAGCAGATTCCACTGCCAGACAGCTCTGACCATTAGGAAGTTCTTCCTGAAGTTTAAGTGGAATCTCCTTTCCTGCAGCTTGAATCCATTGCTCCTTGTCCTGGTCTCTGAAGCAGCAGAAAACAAGCCAGCTCCCTCCTCCACATGACATCCCTTCAAATATTTAAACATGGCTCTCATGTCTCCTCTTAACCTCCTCTTCTGCAGACTAAACATACCCAGCCCCCTCAGTCGCTCCTCATAGGGCTTCATGGCTTCCAAACCCTTCACCTTTTTGGTTGCCCTCCTCTGGGCACATTCCAGCTTGTCAATATCCTTCTTGAAATGAGCTGCCCAGAACTGGACGCAGGATTCCAGATGAGGTCTAACCAAAGCAGAACAGAGCGGTACCATTACCTCCCTCAAGCTAGACACCATACTCCTATTGTTGCAACCAAGAATTGCGTTGGTTTTCTTGGCTGCTGCATCACACTGCTGACTCATGTCCAGCTTGTGGTCCACCAAGATTACTAGATCCCTTTCACATGTATTGCTATCCAGCCACGCATCCCCCACCCTATATTTGTGCATTCCATTTTTTCTGCCTAAGTGTAGGACTTTACATTTCTCTCTGTTGAAATTCATTTTGTCGGCTTTGGCCCAGCTCTCCAATCTTGTCAAGGCCATTTTGAATTCTGATCCTGTCCTCTGGCGTATTAGCAACCCCTCCCAATTTGGTGTCATCTGCAAATTGGATCACCATGCCCTCCACTCCTTCATCCAATTCCTTCATCCCTAAACTGCAAACCCCAGGACTCCACAGGAAGTTGAAAGTGGAATAATAGCACTATAACAGTCTAGTGTGGAAATTGCCTATGTAATCTCTTCTGGCCTAACCCTCCCTGTGTCCATCTTAAGAGTCAGCTGCTCAATTGGGTGAAGGGGGTCCATTTAGCTGGTCCAAAGGGCATGACATTTCCATTTCCCTAGCACCAGTGAGTGAGGCTTTGACAAGGACTTGTTTCAGGGATCCTGAGCCAATCTGGAGCCAGCTGAAGGGATCTTCTTTGTCCAATCTGGCTGCTGGTTCTTAAGATGGCCTGGGGTAGCATTTACATAGGTTTACCAGTAAAATTACATCGCCTTACTGAATACATATCTAGGTTACGAACCCGTAACTGAAATACTGTATACCAGCCCCACGTTATAAATCAGTGGTTCTCAACCTTCCTAATGCCGCGACCCTTTAATAAAGTTCCTCATGTTGTGGTGACCCCCAACCATAAAATTATTTATTTATTATTTACAATGCCTCCCCCCCCCGGCAAAGGCTGCCTTGCCGGCCAGGAACAGGGGTGGGCAGGGAGGGAAAGAGGAGCCACGCGTCTCCCCCAGGAAAAAACTTCGAGAACTCCCCCCCGGGCTCTGCTTCTGCTTCACTCTCGCTTCCACTGGGGGGGGGCAGTGTGGGAAAAGCTTCCAGAGTGTCGACCCTGGCTGCGGGGGGCGGGAAGGAATCCCAGTGCCTTTGTCTTTTGCACCAGGCGCAGCTCGCCCCCCAGAAAAGCACCGCCTTGCAGGCCCCCCGGCCCTTCCGCAGTGCCCCCCTCCGTGGTGAGTGGGGCAGGGGCTGTGGCAAGGAGGGGGCCTGCCTCCTGTGCTGCCGCCGCCGCTCCCCCAAGCTGGCCCGTCAGACGGGAGGTTCTCCCGGTAGCAGAGAAGGGGAGCGATTTCAGTCCCTTTTGAACAGGGGGCAGAAGGACGCGAGCGTGTGGATCGTTCTTGCGCACCACCACCGAGAAGGGAATGGAGCCTAAAACCATCAGAAATACGTATTTTCCGATGGTCTTAGGCGACCCCTGTGAAAGGGTTGTTCGACCCCCAAAGTGGTCGCGACCCACAGGTTGAGAACCGCTGTTATAAATCAATGAAGCATCTGACGATGAGGAACTATCTTCTGGCATTGTTTCGAACACGAATCCTCCAGATCGTGCAAAGCAATCTGCAGCTGCAGGAACAATGGTCCTACATGTACTTCTGCCACTGTCAGCCGGATACAAGCATTGTACCTTTCCATGAAATCCATGCTATTTCTGTATTGCAGCTTAGTTCTGTAGATATGACTAATAGAATGGAGATCCAATCTGCAGGTTCTGAACTGGTTTCTACTTCTCCAACACTTCACTTCCTCCATGGCTGCTGGGCCCACAAGCTTCTTCCTCTTGCTGCCACTGTCTACACCAGCATAGCTATTCCTGGCATAACACACTAACAATCCGAAGCAGCAACTCTGCAAATTCAGCTGGGAAAGAAATAGGCCAGTTCCCTCTCCCTAAGAAGTTATATTATGTGATTTTCGTAGGGAAAGAAGGTTAGTGGATATTGTTGCAAGGAATCATGGAAGGATAACTGGAAAATAATGGTTGAGAAAGCAGAAGAAAAATCAGGGTATGAAGATGTGATGAATTTGATTAAGTTTGTGTCTCCTATCTTTGAAAAGCTTACGGATATAAATGGACACAAATGGGTGTGGATCCTTTGTTAGCCATTTGGAGGGCGGCGGGAGGATAGGTTTGATCGGTTGAAAATGCATTGTTGTAAAAAACTTTTTTTCCTTGTAATAATATTGTAATACAGTATATATTAAAGTATATTAAGCATGTGATTAATAATAAAAGGGGGGAAAGGTTACTGCAAGTGAAGCACAGGCATGAAGTGAGCAGC
Organism: Ctenosaura bakeri; assembly: GCA_948474755.1. NCBI lineage: Eukaryota > Metazoa > Chordata > Lepidosauria > Squamata > Iguanidae > Ctenosaura > Ctenosaura bakeri. The sequence goes on from CAOLHI010000855.1 coordinate 371,337, forward strand.
ACGGAAAGAGGAAGGATGTTGAGAGAGATGGGAATAAAAATAGACAGGTTAGTAAGGAAAGAAAAAGAGAAAGCCTGTGGTCCAGACGGTTTTTGTATGTCTGATTTCCAGGCACAAATACAGTCAGGCCACAATGGCGAAGGTTTCTGCAAATCTGGGTCTCCCGGGCTCTGGTCGAGGGCAGAAGCCGTTGTAAATAGATAACCCAGCAAGCGGGAAGCAGGGAGGGTGTGCTTTCCATGGCTACTTATCCACTTATCTCCTTAACCGCCCTCTCAGCCTCATAAGCTGCTAGCCTTCCTGGCAAATCACTCATCCCATTGCACCCCTCTTTTCGGGGAAAAGCCCTCTTAAAATGTGGTGAGCTGCTAGACTTAGGAACAGAGCAAGCTTATTCTAAGTTAAGGTGATTTTTGCTCAGGGAGAGGCAAAGAGGGCTAATCCAAACCTATTTTTTACAACGCCATTCTTCCCAGGGCTTCAGGGCTTCCAGACCATTTTGGTCGCCCTCCTCTGGACATGTTCCAGCTTGGACCCATCAAAGCTACCAATTCCACTGACTGGCAATGCCTTTCCCAACACCTTTCACATGATCCTGGAGACAGGATTGAAATCTGGGGCCTTTTGTGCCGTAGCACTTGACACACTTCTTCTTCCTATAGTTCAAAGATCCCTTTCTCCCAAGTCTTCCATCCACAAAGTTTCCAACAGAGAGAAGGAGGAAGAGATGTCCTGCAGTTCTAATGCCCTGTTTGCAGCTGTGTTGCCATCCTGTTTGCTATTACAGAATCCTAAGCTGGATTTAAGACTGTGTAACCTTTGGGATTCACATTTACAGTTGTTAAGGACTGAATGTGACCCCAAATCCCCACCTATTCGGCCAGGCAGCTCCCCAGTCAAAGGGTTTTTGAGGCACTGCGGATTGGGGTGCTTGGAAATAAAATCTGCAGTACTGTCCTGGACTGCAGGCGCATTGAGAAAAGTGGTTCAGGTGGGACCCCCAAGGGGCTTCTCCAACTGCTTGTCGTCAACGTGCCACGTGAGCAAAAGTGTCTCAGATGACATTTTTCAGCACTCTGACCTGCAGTGCCTTGGAAATCCTTTAGTTAGGGTGCTGCCTGGCTGACAAAGTGGTTCTTTTTTCGGTGGGGGGAAGGTATCATTAGATATAGCTACGATGATTGACTTCATTGTCATAGTTACATCTGAGGATGCAGGATCTCGGCTGGCGTTCAGAATGTGGTGGGGTCATTCTATTTTCCTATTACTTTATTCAACTCAAGGAAGACATAACCCTTTGGATTTTTCAACCCAGGGGAGGGCATGTTGTTAGACTGGTGGTGGAATACATGATCTACATGGCAAAGACTCCAGGCATTTCCAGTGAGCATCTCCCATGGCCAGAAGACCCCAGGTACCTCCTTGGTATCTTCAGTTTAAGAAAAGTTATGTATCAGGGCGTGGGAAAAAGGCCCCTCTCCACCAGAGTTGCCAAACAGAGGCAAAGAGAAGCATGCATATAGATATGTAAACCAAAGCAAGGAAAACCGCCAGAGATTTTATCTGCTGCTATAATTTGGTTTGATATTTGAGCGTCTTTGGGCCAAAGCAGTAAACACACATCACTTCTGCTCCCTGTAACCAACGCTGCTGGGAAAAGAGTTTAGAAATCCTCGTCCTGACTCCAGAGGCAACCAAAAGAGAAGCCGTATCCGTGGATTACACCACTGGGTTTGAGTTCTCAAATTCAGCAAGATTCTTCCAGGAAAAGCCTTAAAGGTCAGCTGCAACTCCCCTGCAGCCCCCTTCATTCTCCCAACACTCTTGGTGTTGTTTCTAGACTTTTTAAACTGCAAATAAAAACCAATCACCATCTCATATGTTTCAGATAAGAGAGCCTGGATGGCACTGATAAAGCCCAGTTATCTCCGAGACAGTCCATCTGGATCTAAACTGTCTAAGTTTTAGACCGCAAGGGATGGGGCGAGACTTGCATCCTGGAATACTTCCCCTGCACCGTTTCTCCTCTGAACCTTCACACAGAAAGCTAGCATGTCCAGGAAAGACTACAAACAGCAATTGCATTTTAAAAAAATGGTTAGGTGGCTTAATAGCATAGAAGCTTAAAATAATGAATACCAAACTAAATTAAATATCAATGCAGCTTAGCCAATTCATAATTAGGATTAACCATTTGCAAATCAATTTACTACATATTACATTTGCTACTACAAATTCACTTAAAAGGTTCTTCTGATTAATAATGAAAAGGGTTTTTTTTTTTTTTTTTGGAATAACATGAGGCAGGCACTTCCTGTAAAGGGCCAGCAATCTTGAATGAGAGACTTTCGATGGCACGGCTAGACACATTATTACTCTTTCACGAAACTAGGAAAGTTTACAAAGTGACGCACAGATAAGTGAAAATCATCTTGCTCCACAGCGCCCCCTCTTCCAGTGGCTGGAAGAGAAATTGCAGCCAATCAGTTTGTCTAGGAGGAATTAGGTGACCTACAGAGTCAATAAAGGAAGCAACTCCTTTATCGGAGAAGAAGCTACGGTAAATGGACGGCTCTGCTTTCCCTTGTCTTCTCAGGCCATTTCCACACTACACTGTTATAGTGCTTTTATTCCACTTTCAACATCCTGTGAAATTCTGGGGTTTGTAGTTTGCTAAGGGCAAAGAGCTCTCTGGCTGAGAATTCTAAATGCCCGTCCCTGAACGGCAAATCCCGGGATTCCATAGGAGGTTGAAAGTGGGATAATAGCACTATCACAGTAGAGTGCGGAAATGGCCTCAGATTGCACGCTCTAGAGTTTGACCACTTGACCGTTTTTGGCCGTACCACCTAGTTCTGGCCTTCTGAAAGCCATAATCTGACCTGCCCATCCTGTTTTTGGAGCGCACCCTTTACCTCTCACTCCAGATGGCCCTGATTCCTCCTTAAGAGCAGCATCCCTTCCTTCTTTAAAGTCACATAGAAGGACATGTCTCCTCTAAATAAGGCCATTTCCGCACAACACTCTTATAGCGCGATGATTCCACTTTCAACATTCTATGGAATGCTGGGGTTTGCAGTTTCGGGAGGGGCCCCTCCTGAAACTGCAAACCCCAGGATTCCAGAGGATTTTGAAAGTGGAATCATCGCGCTATAAGAGTGTTGTGCGGAAATGGCCTATGTGATGTTGCCAGAGAATATCTGATGTCGTCATATGCATGTAATGTTAATACTAGCCATTCTAGCTTAAGTCTAATGCTTTTTGCAGGGTATTCACATGTGCCCCATATGCCTAAATCTGGATCCAGCTCACTGTGAGGAAAGAACAAACTCATGGAAAGTAACAGCCGAGATCTCAATACGGTACAATAGGGTAGCTGGTGTGCTCCGGTGTGGGCGGCTGCTTTGTTGCTTGGAGGCCATTGCGCCACTTATCAGAAATTTATGCAATGTCGTCTAAAGCATTCTCAGAACAGATTTAGCAAAAGGAAGCAGCACATGCCTTCAGAACAATTTCTTCCCTTTCTCCCTGCAGTTCAGCAATATTGCCAGCTCTTGCCATTTCCAGCAATTTGCTTAATTCCAGCTTTTTGCAGTCAATTTTGTGATTGTTTACTATTATAATTCATGCAGCTTTGCTTATTTTTCAATCACAGAAGGCTGGCAAGCCTGCATTCTTTCGGAATAAGCAGCACTCAATGTGAAAAACTGATCCGAGCTGAAACCCACCATATGTATAAATATTTTGAGAAATTCCCCAAACCAAAAACACAAGGGAAGCCTTTTAGAATTGCTGTCCATGGGGTTTTTCAATGAAAAAAAAGAGCTTGCATCTGCCAGGGATTCTTGTTTTAAGAAGAACCCTGGCACTCTGGAGCGTGTCTGGAGGAATGGGCCGAGAAGTGAAAGGTCAGGACACATAAGCATCTAAGAGCTCTACTGCATCTCACCAAAGGGCTATCTAGTCAATGTTTTGTTGATACGGTGGCCATTCCTCTAGCAGGACATGGGTGCAAGGGCACCCCCTGTCTCACACCTCGCCAGCAACAGGAGCACGCTGCTTCTGTCCTGAAGATGACATATAGCCATCCTTGCAAGTAGGTACTGATGGCCACGTCCTCCATGAATTTATCCAATCTACTTTTAAAGCCATCCCAGTTATCAACCACATCTGCATCTTGTGGCAGTGAGTTCCACAGTTTAAGTATTGGTTTTCATGACTTTGCACTGGCAAAAAGAAGGCTAGAAGTTTGGCCCAAAGCCTACCTTGCTCAGTGCAGTCTAAGAGTTCTTTGGCCAAATTCCACTATGGCTCGCCTATTCACAATGTCCAGAACTCGTGGTTTTGAGGCAATGACCTTTCCCTCAAACTGGCATTCTGTGACCAGTGGAGAGTCAGTCACAGACTGGTGGTGGCGGTGGGGGAGGAATTGGAGAAGTATTTGGCTATGCCCCACAGCCAAACTTAGGCCATTTACGCACTACACTGTTATAGTGGTATTATTCCACTTTCAACCTCCTATGGGATTCTGGGGTTTGTAGTTTCCTGAGGCCAAAGAGCTTCTGGCTGAGAATTCAATATGCCCTTCCCTAAACTGCAAACCTCAGGATTGCACAGGATATTGAAAGTGGAATAACAGCACTATAACAGTATAGTGTGGAAATGGCCACAGATTTATGCCATCTCAGTGGATGATGTAACTGTTCTGTGTCTGGCTACGGGCCTTTCTGCACTACACTGTTCTAGTGCAATTATTCCACTTTCAACCTCCTATGGAATCCTGGGATTTGCAGTTTAGGGAGGGGCCTTTAGGATTCTCAGCCAGAGAGCTCTTTGGCCTCAAGAATCTACAAACCCCAGGATTCCATGGGATGTTGAAAGTGGAACAATAGCACTATAACAGTGTAGTGCAGAAAGGCCCTATGGTGACATTCTCATAAAATGGCTGTTCGAGGGTGCTATGGCATAAAAGGGTGAGTACTGGGGGGAGGAGAGGCATCCTTGTGGAGGATGGAAGAGAATACCAGCCTCTCCAGCAACAAAAAGATACATGCAGGTGTAAGGTAGACTTATGCTTGTGCATGCCACCAACAGGATGCCAGGCTCTGTATGCACTTCACAGAAAGGTCACAGAGGAGCCCATGAAAAGGAAAAGTGCTGATAGCTCTGGAACCCATGTCCTATGTGGAATGGCTGAAAGAGCTGGATATGAGGAGCATGGAGAAGATTAATGGAACATGGAGTGGCTCAGGGAGCTGCCTATGTTTAGTCTGCAGAAGAGAAGGTTAAGAGTAGCCACGTTTAGGTATCTGAAGGGATGTCATGTTGAGGAGGGAGCAGGCTTGTTTTCTGCTGCTCCAGAGACTAGGACAAGGAGCAATGGATTCAAGCTGCAGGAAAGGAGATTCCACCTGAACCTCAGGAAGAACTTCCTGACAGTCAGGGCTGTCCAGCAGTGGAATGGGCTGCCTCCATGGAGTGTGGTGGAATCTCCTTCTTTGGAGGTTTTTAAGCAGAGGATGGATGGCAATCTATTGGGAATGCTTTGAGGGTGTTCCTGCATGGCAGAAGAGGGTTGGACTGGATGGCCCCTGGGGTCTCTTCCAAGTCTATGATTCTATGATTCTATAATTAAGTAGAGGCACAATAGGGGTATTTAGATCTAAAGGGCTGTCTTGCCACAGCAGACAGAACAGACACATTCTCCATCATCCCAGAGAAGAAGACTAAAAGGAGTGGGATGAAATTGCAAGGAAGGGATTTCATCTAAGCTTTATGGGAAGATTCTCATGGGAGAGACGGTCAGCGATGGAAGGGAGAGCTCCCCTTCCCGGGATGTACGTATGCAGAGGCAGGGCGACCACCTATCAGGGATGTTGTAGCTGCTTCGTGCATTAGGAAGAACTTCCAGATTATAAGAGCTGCTCACGAGTGGAACAAATTACATCAGAAGGTAACAAATCCTCCTTCCTTGGAGGATTTTAAATAGAGGGTAGGTGGCCACCTCTCAGGGCTACTTTGGCTGTGGATTTCTGCACTGGCAGGGTGCTGTCATTGATAGCTCTTAATTTGTCTTCCAGATTTATGATTTGGAATCCTATATTATCTCCAAGATCTCTAAGGACAGAGATATGTGGATATTTTAGGGGTGGACAAAAGATTTGAATACAGTCCGAATTCCACTTCCTTGGGATCTTTTCTTTTAAAAAAGCATTTGGCAGAGTTGCTAGTCCTCGTGACCTCCAAGCACACGGATGATGGAATGGATGCCAAAATGCCAGCAACCAGGAGAACAGTGGAGCAAAGAGTTCAATCATCTCAGATTGGGGAACTTGGAATTTTGCCCAGCTCCTTGCTATGATGAGCAAAATTTAGATGTGCAAAACAGAATAAATTATGGAAATTTCCTCACGATTCTCTAAACTGTGCATCGTGAGGAAATTTCCATAATTCCTCTAGCTTGAGGAATTGAGTTTCTTTAGCCCAGGATTCCATTAATGTTGGGGTATACATAGTTTGGTTGAGGGAAGGAGCCTCTCTCAGGACAAAGAAGGAATGAGGACTGGACCACATCACTCCAGAAGGAACTTTCGTAACCCATCAACCAGAGACACAGAAAGACTGGTGTGGGTTAGAGTTCTAAATCCATAATACATTAAAATAAACACGTGGGTCTCAAAAAACGTATCGCCTAACGTCAGCGCAGTCCCACAAACATGCCGCTGGAACCACATGTTTTTAGAACATCTACCCACAAAAAGCCCATCCTTCAGTCCATTCCAAACCCTTCTTTTCCTGATGGGAAGAAATCTCCATGTTTTCTTTTGGTGTTGAAAACATTTATATATATGGTAGGCTCTCTCCACCCCAGCCGTTCTCCTGGCAAGCAATCAGTAGATCATTTTTTTCCCCAAAAAGGACAATGAAAAAAAATATGTACAAGCTAACCCCCAAAAATCCCTTGTGGCTATCATGTGGCAGCATCTTCTGAGTTATTGGAGTTGCCAATGGTGAGGTGATCCAAATCAGAACTGAAAAACACATAGCTTGGCTTATTGTTGTTGCTTTTCTTTTGAATATGCTACACAAAAGGCTCAGGGAAAAGAGGTTTTTAGAGAGGTGGCTCTGCACCCAAATATTACCCCTTCTCCCTCTTTTTTACACACACGTACATGCACATTCATTTCATACAATACGGTATGAATATTTTTGCACTGAGATAAAATAGGAAGTTGCTTGTTCTGTGTGTGTTTCCCCAGAGCTTGGAAGTCTACCTTTTTTTGCATGACAATGCCCAGAACTCTTAGGTATTGTCGTGCAAAAAAGTAACTTTCCCAAGTTCTGTGTCTTTTATCAAGGTGAAAGGAGTCTTCAGACTCCACACGACTTCTGTTGATTTTTTATCCCACGGGCCCTACAAAGGAATGAAGAGATCTGCAAGATTCCCCTCTCACAACCCTATCCGTACAACGACCCTGTGAAGTAGGTCAAGCTGATATAGAAATGATTAAGCCACGGTCCCCCAAGCAACTTTTTAGTGGAGTGAAGATTTGAACCTGGGTCTTTTCAGTCATAGTGTGATTGTACTTTGCTAGCTGTCACGGGGCTGCTCACAGGAGAGGGAGGAGTGCGTCTCCACACTGCAGAAATAAATGGGCCAAAGTCTTCTCCATCCCTTCCCTGGATGGTTTTCCCACCGAAGGTTAAATAATAAAGAAGAAAGACAGAGGCATCCAGATGAAGCATCTGGATTAGAGCTCAGAAGTTACTTGCAACTTAGTTACTTACAAGTTGCACCAGTGTGATTCAACTCTTATGAAGAATTATGACATTGCGCATCATATGTCAAGGACTGGGTGTTGCTGTCCAATACGCAATACACAATTGGAATATGTCGCAGAAGTGCACAAAATGGAAAACTTTGTTGGAGGCACCATTTTACTTCCGCTGTTGTGGTCAGCAGAACACATCCGCTACACTGTGGTAATAATTTGCCTTGCACGTGCAGCGCAATTTGCACATGTGTATCTCACTAACAGAATGGCAGGTTCTTTCAATGGTGCCTAAGACGAAGGCCCTTTCTGTAGCGTCCTTGCATCCTGATGCGGGGATGGGAGAGGAGTGGGACCTCAATGATGCTTTGTTGTCAAGGTCCTGCTCCACTCCCGTCCCCAGGTGGTGCGATCGCGGATTAAATCATTTCCCTGTCAATGAGCTGTGATTGCACCACCACCCCACACTTACCTGTCCTGTGGAAGTGCAATGGCGGTGCTTCCTACACCAGCACAGGATGGGAAGGTACCCAGCTGTGCTGCAGAAGGAAGTGGCATGCCCAGCGCACTTCCTTCCGCAGGGAGCTGGTCACATGTGGAGGGGAGCACTGCCATCATGCTCCCTTTCTGGCGGAGCCACCAGACGATCACACAAGAAGGTAGGTGCGGAAAGGGCCTAAGACTAAGCAAAGAAAATACAGATGCATGCACTGCTTTGCTGTGAGTTTCCTCCCTTTTCCCTTGAGAGCTAGAGAAGAAGGTTCAGACACTAAGGTCATTTCTGCACTAGACTGTTATAGAGATATTATTCCACTTTCAGCATGCTGTGGAATGCTGGGGTTTGCAATTTAGGGAGGGGCCTCAAAGACTGCAAACCCCAGGATGCCATAGGATGCTGAAAGTGGAATCATAGCTCTATAACAGTCTAGTGCAGAAATGGCCAAAGACTCAGAGCTACACCCTGGGATCTGGGAATGCTAGAACCTATGGTGCAGGAAAGGCCCCTGTCAAAAGTAATACAAGAATGCAGATGAAGTAACTTCACTAAAGCAATGCAGAGAGAGGGAAAGCACAGTCCTAAATTTTTGCCTCCTGACCCCAATCAAAGCCTTGTATCCTGACATGCACCCATCATAACTCTGTTTCCAAAAAATTCCCATTTCCAGGGAGCCTAAAGCAGGCCTAGGGCATGAATTACATTTAAGTGGCAAATTACACACCCCAAAGGCTACTGGGGTGAAATCTCCCACGGGGGCATTTTTTCCCCTTAAGACAGGGAGAAGTGGCCAAACAGGACTCAGAGGAAGGCAAAAATGGCTCCCAGAGCCTTAGATGTTGCCCATCTCTTGTCTAATTGCTTATTAACTTTGCTTTAAAAGAGCCCTTTTAGGCACTCTGAGAACCCTTTTGGCAGGAAGAGGGTCAGGGTTTATCCCATTCTCTTATCAATCATCAGGTTCCAAGTGATGGGAAATAAGATGCAACTTTCTACCCAACTGAAAACTTATGACCCAGCAGGTACAGATTACTTTTAAAAGCAAATTTCCAGACTTCGGTTGACAAGCTAGGAGGTACCCGGCAGCTGCTTCAAGCAATGAGGACAGATTAACAAGTTGCTTTCTCTTTGGCCCTCAAGCAGAAGGAAATGGTGAGAGATACCTGCTCTACGTTTTGGAGGGCAGCTGGGTGAGGAGTCCTTGGTGTCCCTCTTCTGTGTAAGCCCTCCTCTCCCGTTCCACTGTCATCACTAGAGACGGAAAAAATATGCTCTATTACTCGTTTCCCAGTCGAAAAATGGGCTTCCTGACAGTTGGGGAATCCCGTTGGGAAGAATAATAGAGCAGCAAGACTTCAGCACTATTTTCTCCCTGTATTTTTATGGTCCAAAGTGTTCCCAAGGACCTTTTCTACAGAGAAAACACGGGGGAGCGTTTGCTGTGCTGAAAATGTGGGGGCTTTGCACCAAAACTCATGTGTTTTCTGCACATCAAAATTATCCAGCAGGATGTTTGCATGTGGGCAGAAAATTGTGCAGAAACAAATTATTCATTTTCTCCCACAGTGGAGTGAAACTTTTCCTCTCTCAATTCAGTTGGATGCTGCTGATTCATTTTTTATTCTCTGCTCACCACCTTATGTGGGGAGGACAGGTGGCCAGGCATTAGGAGTAAGACAGAGCAGCGTTGGTGGTAGGGGGCCTGGGAGCCCCCTCCCCACAATCATGCAGACCTGGGTAGCTGCTCAGGCATGCTGACCCTCTAATATAATCTGAGCTCAGCCCCCGAACATCCTCATCATCACGAAACTGAAAAATCCAAGACAGATTTCACATGGGTAGGGATGAGCGAACACAGATTCCAGCTAATCTTTAGCACCAATTCTCCCGTCTTTCTCACCCCATTGCCTTTTAATAATAATTCATAATTATTTGGTTCCAAGTTGTTTCCCAACCTAGGAATTGATTTTTCCCCCTGAGGGATTCAGGGACGGAAAAGAAATTTGCATTAACTGATTTTTTTTTTTTTTTTAATCAGTTCATGGTTTGCAAGATCATTAGGAAACGTGTGCGCTTATCTTTCAGTTTCCTATTACCAGGGGGAAAAAATCACAGGGGGCACATTCTTCCCCACTCTCATTTTTGTTTTCATTTCAAATTTAATGCAAAGAAATGCACACAGCTCTATATGTGGATCTTGGAATGTGCCTGTTCTTCGTCAAGAGGAGAAAATGTGTACAAAACAAATTAAGAAAAATGTGCAAAAGTTGGTACATTAGAAGAGTGCATATTAGAATATACATGAATTTTCATGCATGTCAGGTATCTATTAATTTAACAGAATTCCTTCCACAGCTCTGTATGAAACAAGGAGGGAAAGAAAATGCAAGGGGCATTTAGAAAAATGTAACAAAATCAAGGTAGATAGGTGGTGATCTTTCTCTGTTAGAGATTATCAGCCACCTTCATGGATCTATAGAGATCTACTGTCCCAGAAATCTGGTTGATTCCACAAGCAGAACCCACTGCTGTTTTCTGGGTTTAAATTTTTTTAAAAAAATTGGTACACATCAAGGAACATATTTGTGTGTGTTTCTTTTTGATATACTCTTAGACAGAAAAAATGCACAGTTGGGGAAAAATTGTGCAGTTGGAGAAAAATTGTGCAGTTAGAAAGCTGATAGACATCCAACTGGAAATAATAAGGGAGTAGAATTAGACACAAATGTGAATGCGTTCATTATAAACTTAAATGAGAGTCAGTGGAAGAAATCTGGCTGGTTAGACCCAGATAGAAAAGACCCAGAGAATCCATTGTTGAGTGTTGACTAAGCATATAGGCAAATCTAACCAATAGAAAGGATCTTCTCTAGTTGGGACCAACAAAAGGGTTTAAGCCAATGTCTCCTGTGACAGAAGAAGGTTTTATGCAAGGAATAAATTGGGCTTTTTTTAAAAAAAAACTATGAGTTGTTTGACAGAGCATTTGTACAGTAGCAAACCTGGTTTGCGAAGAAAAAAGAACCCATTCTGCACTCCTTAAAAATGTGGCAGGCCCATTCTCCTACCATATAAGCCTGTTAGCTCTCTAGACTATTTGGAGAGGGCCTTCTCCCTGTCCCACCATCCTCTCAAGTGCATTGGTGGGAACAAGGGAGAAGACCTTGGTGGCTGCTCCCAGAGTTTGGAACTCCCTCCCTACATATACCAGGGCCATTTCCGCACTAGACTATAATAGTGCTATTATTCCACTTTCAACATCCTATGGGATCCTGGGCTTTGCAGTTTAGGGAGGGATCTTTGAGGCCTTTGAGGAGTCTTCGAGGCCCCTCCCTAAACTGCAAACCCCAGGATTCCATAGGATGTTGAAAGTGGAATAATAGCACTGTAACCGTCTAGTGCGGAAATGGCTCAGGATGGCCCCATTCTCACTCTCTGATGGCAAGTTGAGACATTTTTGTGCCGTGGGACTTTTATAAATTGACTGGATTTAGGCTCCTGATGTTGTGTAGGTCTGCTTTAAGGTTGGCATAGGTTTTTTAAAGGAATTTTAATGCATTTAATATTTTAAATACGTCATGTTTTAACTTTATAAATTGTTTAATTGTTGTTTAAAACTTTGCATGTACACTTTCATGGATTACTGTTGGCTGCCTTGAGTCCCACTGTCAAGAAAAAGGTGGGATGTCTATATAACTAAAATAATAATAATGAGAATGACTTTTTGTGCATTGTGTGCCAAGATACTCACTGCTGCTCCGCTTTGGCTCGGTCGCTGAGGAAGAAGAGGGCCGTGGCAAGGAAAAACATGCCCCCCAGGACGACCACAAAAGGGCACAGCATCAGCGCATAGCCTAAACTGAGGAATTCCCAGAGCGCGGATTCCTTTGTACTTTGCCGTATCACATCTGAGATCTAGAGAGGAAACACAATTGGGGAGTTGTAACGGGGGTTTGAGAGGAAAGAGGGAAGTCAGTATATTTCCGGATGCTCCGAGCAGCGGCAAAGTGCCGTTTATGCAAGATGTCAGGGAAAACGGATGGCTTCCCCGCAAGAATACGTGAGACCAGTTTGGGCTTTCAACAGAAAACAAATTTTATGATCCTGAACAATAAACCGATCCCTTTCTCTTCATTGTTCCACCGGATTTTCCAATTGTTAGGCCTCCCTCCTGTTGATGTTCCAACAATCCCTCCGGGAATTGCCAGACGATCTGCAAGGGATAAGAGCCCGGAGGCAGCCAGAGTTCAAGGGCCAGGTCTCGGTTTCACATGCCGACAGTTCCCCCAAGCTCAGTCCCTGGTTTCCAAGTTAAAAGACCTCCAAACAGAAAGAAATGTCCAGGGGGCTGCCATCAATCCAAAGGCTCAGAGATTGGGGGGAAAATTACTTTATCAGACTACAACTAACAGAATCCCCGAGAGTTATAAGCGCTATTATCCTAAATAATATCCTTTCCGAGCTCAGATTAGACTAGGGCCATTTCCGCACTACACAGTCATAGTGCTATTATTCCACTTTCAACATCCTGTGGAATTCTGGGGTTTGTAGTTTCCAGAGGCCAAAGAGCTCCCTGGCTGAGATTTCTAAAGTGCAAACCCCAGGCTGAGACTTCCCTAAGTGCAAACCCCAGAATTCCATAGGATTTTGAAAATGGAATAATAGCACTATAACAGTGTAATGCAGAAAGGCCACTGATCAGGAGTGGGAATCATATTTTATTTCCCTTCCAGGGTATGTTTGAGGTCTTCCACTCCAATCTTTGGGGAACGAGAGAATTCTGTACATTTTCAGAGGGGTGATCAAGACATGGGCCATTTCCACACTGCACTGTTACAGTGCCATTATTCCACTTTCAACCACCTGTGCAATTTGGGGGCATTGAGAATTCTCAGCCGGAGAGGTCTTTGGCCTCAATAAACTGCAAACTGCAGAATTCCACAGGAGGTTGAAAGTGGAATAATAGCACTATAACTGTCTAGTGCGGAAACGGCCATGGCTTTGTATTAAAGCCTCTGGGACGTCACTTACTTCTAATGAACGTGTAGATGGTTTTCAGCTGTTGTACTCATTAAGTTCTTTTAATTTTAAGCTATTTAACTTTAAGCCTATTTATTGTTTTAATCTGAACGTGTTTTAAATTGTTTGCTGTTTTATCTGTCTTGTCACTCTGAAATCCCACAATGAAGGATATAGTATCAATCAATCCATTAATCCTGAGCCACCTTGTACCAGAACTTGGATGTAACGAATTGCAAATAATGATCCTACTTGTCATTTATTAATTTTGGGGTTCTGATGTCACCAATGTTGTTATTTTTTAAAAGTAACATTTGTTATTGCGTGCCTTCAAGTCATTTCTGATTTGTGGTGAGCCCCAGGGAAATCTATCATGGGGTTTTCTGGAGGCTGAGAGAGTGTGACACGCCCAAGGTCACCCAGTAGGTTTTCCATAGTTGAGCAGAGAATCGAACCTGAGTCTCCAGGGCAAAAATCACTGAAACACACTGGCTCTCAAAAGTAATGTCAAGAAGGATGTCGACAAGCTGGAGCGTGTCCAGAGGGGGGCGACCAAAACAGTGAAGGGTCTGGAAGCCATGAAGCCCTATGAGGAATGGCTTAGGGAGCTGGGGATGTTTAATCTGCAGAAGAGAAGGTTAAGAGGGGACAGGAGAGCCATGTTTAAATATTTGAAGGGATGTCATGTTGAAGATGGAGCAAACTTGTTTTCTGCTGCTCCAGAGACCAGGACATGGAGCAATGGATTCAAGCTGCAGGAAAGGAGATTCCACCTGAACCTCAGGAAGAACTTACTGATGGTCAGACCTGTCTGGCAGTGGAATCTGCTGCCTCCGTGGAGTGTGGTGGAGTCTCCTACTTTGGAGGTTTTTAAGTAGAGGATGGATGGCCATCTGTTGGGAATGCTTTGATGGGTGTTCCTGCATAGCAGGGGATTGGACTAGATGGCCCCTGGAGTCTCTTTCAACTCTAGGATTCTATGCTTCTAATGTGCCAGGTGATAATGTTTGAATGCTTTCAGTGTAATACATAATCTTTTCTTGTTATTCCTAAATCACTGTTCTTTTTTTTTAAACCAATGTTTTAATTTTTTTCAAAATTAGATTTTAAATGTGATTTTAATATTGAGGCTTTTTAAACTGGAAGCATCTTTATATCTTTCATCATTTTCTTAAAACTCAAAAAGTAACAAAAATTAGCTAAATGTGGTAACAATCTACTAAAAGGCCCTCTTCAAACAACGTATAATGCTAACAAGCCATCTGTTCAGAAAAAGGAACAAGTATCAAATAATTTTTAAAAATCATCCCCAGTTCAGCCTTGTACTTAATGATGATATGATGTGATCCTCCCACAACACGTGTAGAATTCACACACACACGCAAAACTGGCAAATGCCTACTCATTTTCACAAGGGACATGCAACGAAATCCCAGATCCACAAAACAGCTTTATCTTTATTGCCCAAACAAAATGCAGAAAATACATCATGCAATCTTGCGAAGCTCTGCTGCTTCTTCATTGGGAAAAGTTGTTAGAAATCATACAGGAGAAGAAAAGTGATCAAGACAGAGTCACCGGCCTACATTTTTTGTCTCAGAAGTTATTTCTGTTGTCAGTTAAGATGGTCTACCAGTATTTAGAGGCAGGGGAAACTTCCCTTCTAGGCCACAGAGTCATAGAATCACAGAATCCTAGAATTGGAAGGGACCCCAGAGGCCATCCAGTCCAACCTTCTGCTATGAAGGAACATCCATCAAAGCACTCCTGACAGATGGCCATCCAGCCTCTGCTTAAAAGCATCCAAAGAAGGAGACTCCACCACACTACATGGAGGCAGCAGATTCCACTGCCAGACAGCTCTGACCATCAGGAAGCTCTTCCTGAAGTTTAAGTGGAATCTCCTTTCCTGCAGCTTGAATCCATTGCTCCTTGTCCTAGTCTCTGGAGCAGCAGAAAACAAGCCTGCTCCATCTTGAACATGACATCCCTTCAAATATTTAAACATAGCTGTCATGTCCCCTCTTCACCTTCTCTTCTGCAGACTAAACATCCCCAGCTCCCTCAGCCGCTCCTCATAGGGCTTCATGGCTTCCAGACCCTTCACCATTTTGGTCGCCCTCCTCTGGACATGCTCCAGCTTGCCAATATCCTTCTTGAAATGAGGTGCCCAGAACTGGACCCAGGATTCCAAATGAGGTCTGACCAAAGCAGAATAGAGTGGTACTATTACTTTCCTCGATCTTGACACCATACTCCTATTGATGCAACCATGTGGGGGCCAGGGACAAAAGACAGGCAATAAAATTTCATCTCCATTAGCAACAGGAAAGCAACTTCCCTTGAGATCCAGGCTGCACTGAGATCCTTTCAGACCATCTCAACTGACAACATAAGTAACATTTGAGACAACATGTAGGCCTGTGACTCTGACATCATCACTTTTCTTCTCCTGTATGATTTTTAACACCTTTACCTGATGAAGATGTCAGTGATGCTGCAAAAGTTTGCATGATGTATTTTCTGCATTTGGGCTGGCCAATAAAGGTATTGCTCTTTTGCACATTTTCATTCTATATTGTTACATGGTGAACTTGGCTACCCCTGAATCATAGAATCATAGAATCATAGAAATTCAGAGTTGGAAGAGACCACACAGGCCATCCAGTCCAACCCCCTGCCATGCAGGAACACCCTCAAAGCACTCCCGACAGATGGCCATCCAGCCTCTGCTTAAAAACCTCCAAGGAAGGAGACTCCACCACACTCCGAGGCAGCAGATTCCACTGCCGGACAGCCCTGACTGTCAGGAAGTTCTTCCTGAGGTTCAGGTGGAATCTCCTTTCCTGCAGCTTGAATCCATTGCTCCTTGTCCTGGTCTCTGGAGCAGCAGAAAACAAGTCCCCTCCTTCCTCTACGTGGCATCCCTTCAAATATTTAAACATGGCTATCATGTCCCCTCTTAACCTCCTCTTCTGCAGACTAAACATACCCAGCTCTCTAAGTCTATCCTCATAGGGCATGGCTTCCAGGCCTCTCACCATTTTGGTCGCCCTCCTCTGGACTTGCTCCAGCTTGTCAATATCCTTCTTGAATTGGGGTGCCCAGAACTGGACACAGTATTCAAGATAGGGTCTAACCAAAGCAGAGTAGAGTGGTACCAGTACCTCCCTCGATCTAGACACCATACTCCTATTGATGCAGCCAAGAATTGCATTGGCTTTCTTGGCTGCCGCATCACACTGCTGACTCATGTTCAGCTTGTGGTCTATGAAGACTCCTAGATCCCTTTCACACGTACTGCTATCCAGCCACGTGTCCCCCATGTTACAAGGGACATGAAATCCCACAAAAGTGAGAGGTTGAGCTAGTGAGTCCAGCTTTATTTAGTTTCAATACATTTTATGGCAAGCAGAACTGTTTGTGCTTGAAGACACTGTGCCATACTTTGGAGAATAAGTTTCTTGGAAGTTGTTATACCCATAAGCCTCATCCGCGGAGCTCTTTTCAGATCTTCAACTCCCTTCTTCCTTCTCTCTCACCCATGCCTCACAAACCAGAATCCCAATCCCTTTCCACAACCCTGACCCAGGTTTGCGAAAGGGCCACTTACAAATCCAACCAGGTAGGGACTCCCAGCATCTCCCAGAAGGTGCGAAGTGAAACTCTGCAAAGCAACTGCTGTCGCTCGCCGGGTAGGAATGACCACATACTGATGAAAAGGAAAGCATGGGATGGGGAGAAAAGGTTAAAAGTAGGGCTACAGCACTGATTAAAACAACCTCCATTCCCTTCTCCTCCTCCTCCTCTTGTTGTTATTAACATTGGTTTCAAGTTTACCAGGGGCTACCGACAAGAGTTTTGGACTGCCTGTGAGTCAGGCCATTTCCGCACTAGCCTGTTACAGTGCTGTTATTCCACTTTCAACATCCTATGGAATCCTCAAAGGCCCCTCCCTAAACTGTGAACCCCAGGATTCCACAGGATGTTGAAAGTGGAATAACAGCACTGTAACAGGCTAGTGCGGAAATGGCCTCAGACTCTCGCCAAGAATCTAGGGCCATTTCTGCACTACACTGTTATAGCGCTATTATTGCACTATATTATTAAGAAGAATACATTATATACTGCTTCTGCAAGAAATATATATTTTTGACGTATTTTTTCTGGGGGCTCTTTATAACCTTGTTTGTGCTTTTTATACCCCAGAGGGTTTTTTTGTTATTGGAAAACAAAATGGCAGCAGAGTTGGTCAAATCTCACCTGCCAGCGGCCAAATCCCACAACTGTGTAGGAAAACGGTCACTCTTCTTAAATGAACCCAGTTTGTTCTACAGCCCTCTATTAAATATTATAGAATGATGAGTGTGTGAGTGCTGCGTGTGTGTACACAGGGATTTCCGCAGAAACATTAGCTCCTGTCCAAGTTTGGAGGCAAAGTCAATTACAGACCTGAGCTGGCATTTTTAGCCTCAAAACCAGAGCCACACTACAGGAGCCAATGCAAACATTCACGACAAAAGATGGAGGTTGGTTCAGTTGGCCGTCTCCAAAGAGGAGCAGCGGACGAGTCCTGGTTTTCAACCTAAGTGGTCCACTCCACTCAGGAAACGGAAGGAAGGACGGAGAAGATTGCTCTGGAAAGCCTCACCCTCTTAAGTAGAGGTCTAGGGAAAAGCACTGGGTTGGCCACTCATGTCCTCTACACACCACAAAACCCAAGCAGAGCTATTTCTAGCACCGCCTGAAGGCACCTCTCAACCCACACTGTTCTGTCTTCTCGACGGAGCTCGGAAAAGTTAACAGCACGGTTCTGACAGTGTGTAGTCCCCAAAAGGTTAATGTTTTACTGAGTCACAAAGCAGTCCCACGCCCTGCAGAAATGACCAGTTCTGGTAGGAAGCAAAGATCATCGCAAGGCAATATCCACATAATGTGTAGACCATGCCTGAGGCTCCAGAAGAGAGGTCAAAGCCTAGGGCCATTTCCGCACTAGACTGTTATAGTGCCATTATTCCACTTTCAACATCCTATGGAATCCTGGGGTTTGCAGTTTAGGGAGGGGCCTCAAAAGATTCCACGTTGAAAGTAGAATATAGCTCTATAACAGTCTAGTGCGGAAATGGCCCAGCATAGAGAAGGAAGCAGCCAAGGGGTCCTTGTGGCTTTCAAATAATTCATTGCCCCCACAACACATTTACCGGCAAGCACATTATTCCATGAGCTAGTTGGCCACTCTTTGTATGGGGATTGATATTTCATCTTCCAGGCTGCTTCTACAGCATTTGGAAAGTAACACCTCTTATGCACACTGAGAAGGAGACAGCTCTTAAAGAAAGGAAAGAGGACAACTCTTTCTTTGTGGGTGGGTGAAGGCCATAACCCCCACTGTCCCTGCCTTTTGGCTACACCGGTTGGAGCTGTTGGAAGTTGGAGTCCAAAAATATCTGGAAGGTCACAGAAGCCTCATAGCAACTTGAGATGCTTGCAGATTATAGAAGTACTCCAAATCTAGGCCAGGATGACTGCTGAATTAAAGAATATTTTCTTTAACCAAAAAAATTCCTAAGTTTGGGCATATGCCCACAAGAACTTACCATGAGGATGTCAGCTGTGATGGCCCAATTAGAAAACAAAAGAGTTTCACCAATGAAAATGCAGACCTGCAGCAGAAACACAAGGCATAAGGGTGATTTATTCATAGAAGACTGAAAATTTCCTATAATTTTATAGGAAATTACACTACTGACTGCATGTCAACTGGATCCATCTGAACACGGAGAGGGTTCTCTTTCTTAGATGTGACTGGTCATTTTGTTGGACAGGGACTAGTGAAATTCTCAGAATGAAGGGAATCATATGGAAGGGGGAGAATCTGTATATATTGGAAGGAGAAAGATACAAGCTCTAAAAACGTATAGGGAAAACCTTTTTTAAAAATAGTAGGAATGGAGAAAATGCAATCACTCAGATGGTGCTGGACTCCAACTCTCCACAACTCTAGCCAACATGGACAATGGTCAAGGGATGATGGGACATGTTGTCCAACACGTGAAGGGCCACGGATGTGTTCTCTGCCCCAGTTTATAGTATTTATATACCATCCTTCTATTTAAACTTCTAGGGTAGCTGATACAAGTTCAGCACCTTGGAGAGATACTCTAAAGCTGTCTAGCTTTGTAGGTCACAATCAGCTGTATGAATGCTCAGAAATGGACCGGTAGCCAGTGGATTTCTTTCTACAAAGGAATGATGTAACCTGTAACAATCTCATTTGAATCATAAGTGAAATCTTCAACATCAACCTGGGCAACGTCTGATAAATTCAGAGGGTTTAATACGTACATAAGCTCCCACAATGCTGCTCTTGGCTGCCACAAAGATCAGGCAAGTAAAGATGGCTGACCCCAGCATCCCAACGGCGCACACGAGGGGATCTGCTCGCTGAGTTTTCAACCGACACCACTTGGTTGCCCCGGCCCCTGTGATCACACCCAGAAATCCCGTGAAGCAGGTGATGGCTCCGAAGATCAAGCTAAAGGCACGGAACAATTTTTAAAAAAATTAAAGTTAAAAATAATGATCTTGCTCTTTCCAATGGAACTTAATTTTATATCCAGAGCAGGAGAGGTGAGAGGCAGGTGGAGACTGGATTAGCAAAGAAACATGTAAGGGGTGTGAAATGCAAAATGACAAACAAAATTACCAATAAGGAATCTACCACATTAATGTTGTGAGCACTTTCCATGGGAATTCTAGGTTCTCTCTTCTTTATGAGAGAAAACACACAACACTTGGAAGAAACACCTTTCACTGGGGTGCTACAACATGCAAATGCACTTCAGTATAATCAACGTGCTTAAAATTGATCATATCTCAGAGAAGCCTGCCTTCCATCACACACCGATTTCTCCATCCTTTGGGCAAACCACTTATATCTCAAAATTCAGTTCTCCTGTACCTGTAAAATGAACTAACCAGGAATACCTACCTTACAGGGATGTCGTAAGAGTTAACCTACCAACAGCTATGAATGTGCACTCAAAATTGCAGGCACTTCCTAGAAAAATGGTTATCAGCAGTACAGTCAGCTGATTTTATTTAAAAAATACATTAATATATAAATTTATTTTAAAATAAATGCCTTTACTTTTCTATGAAGAGGGGCTCAACTCTTCTGCGGTTCCAGCAAAGGTTGTGGGGGCCGAGAACTATGCTCACCTCCATCAATTTAAGCAGAATTTGGCAACTTGCAACCCTCCAGATAAGTTTGGACTGCAACACCTCTCATTGCTCACCATAGCCTTTGCAAGCCAGGGATGATGGGGTTTGGAGTCCAACATCTGGAGGACCAAAGTAGTCCAGCCATTGGGGCAATTGCTGCTTTTTAAGACATTAGGCAATATGTGCGGAGAGGCCATAAAACCTGGGGGCAGCCAACAGATGACCTCAAAAGTTTAGGGGACCTCTAGCAAGGTCTCTTTCTGTTCTTAAAAAATGTAAGAAGAGCCTTGCAAAGGCCCATCTAATTGTACATCCTATTTCTCTAAAGCGGTCAATCAGATAGAATCACAGAGTCAGAAGAGACCAGAGGGGCCATCCTGCTATGCAAGAACACACATCAAAGATGCCTTTGGATAGGCAACCAAGATGGCATAAAGCTAGCAGTCACCTCTAAAGTTTGAACCTTAGCATCTGGCACTCTCAGAGACAGAACTCTGAAACAAAGACATTTCATTTCCAATGACTGTACCCAATCTATTCTTATAAAATGGAGTACATATGCGTTTCTGTCTCAGTCATAGCTCCAAACCATGAAACAAAAACACCTTAAATGTGGCACGCGTACTAAAGGCTTATCTGGTTTTAAAATGGGTTAATTAATTTTAGGTTTGTTTGTTTATGTCCTGCTCTTCAGCCAAAAAGACTCCCAGAATGGCTAGGTTAATTTTGGATGTAGCCTGCAGCACCATCTTCAGTCACTAGGTATCTCACTTCCCCAAGAGTCTGCACGGAAGCTGCAATCTAACCAGTAAAGAGGAAGCAGCAGTCATTAGTCCAAAGGGCCTTCAAGCAGTTCTACCTGGGGAAGAGATGCAGTAGGGAACACAACATGGCTGGTGCTTCCCTTCTGCAGAGCATCTTATCTAATTAATCAGTGGAGAGGGAGAGGAGACTCCAACCAGATAAGGGAATGGAGGGGAAGGAACAAGGGGAAAGACTGAATGAGCACCAAGGTGGAAGGAGAAGAAATACAAGAAAAGAATGAACACAGGGAAGGAGAAAGACTAACAGGTTTAGCAAGAACGCCAGAGGAGAGTTGTACTGACCAGACCAAAAGCCTGACTAGTCCTGTTCCTACAGTGGGCAACCAGATGTCCTTAGTAAGGTCTCTAGCAGTGTGGAAAGGAACCAGTTCTCTCCCCACAACAGGCATTCTGGCATCTGATGCCTCTGAACACGGAGGTTTTATTTACATATTTATATATATATTAAATAATTTAAAGGTTGTCAGAGCAATATACCTTAAAACCAAACAACAGCAACACAGTGAAACAATATATGTGAACAGGCTGCACAAGAATCAATGACCTATGAAGGTATTTCTAGTGGCTTGACCTCTAACACGTGACCACCACTGCATGATGGAACTGGACAGGGATGGAGAATCTCTGGCCCAGTGCCCACCTACAGCCCAGAGGGGCCTCTGCCCAACTGGTAGTTTCTTCATCTGTAATCTTGGATCAGCAATCAAAGTGAATAGTGTATTGAAAACATGTGGCCACTAAAGTACTCCCCTCCCAGAGCAAAGCTGATGCATGGAATTTTGCTACTCCGCTTGCAAACGGTTCCACGGAAATGAGTTGTGCACTTTGCCAGTTGTGTCATTTTAACATTTGGTGGGAAAATGTCCCCACTGATAAGAATTACAGCTTTGGATCTGCCCACCCTATCCTTGGCTCCACTCCTCCTCTTCCCCAGTAACTGCTGGAACACAGCTCCTGAGACCTTCCCCAAATTGGAATCTAACTGCCATGAGGAAAAAAGGTTCCCCAACTTCAGGAATTGGAGCTCGCAAGAGGACACCAAAGCAGAACAAATCCTCACCTGTCCCTGGTCCCACAGGGCTGAGCGGTGCAGGTTTCTGCTGTTTTCTGGACCACCTGAGCTCGGTGAAGGTAGAGTGGGATCCACATGCCCAGAGCCCCCGTGGCGAAGGAGACGGCTGAGGTAGCCAGGGAGGAGAACACGTAGCTGCGACTAGAGAGAGACAAAGGTGTTGGGAGTGAGCAAAGAAGGGGAAACGTCTTGAGAGTACAGAAGGGTCTTTCTTGGAGACTAGCAGATGTATATCATCAAACTCTTGTGGGTTTGCCCAGAGAAACTTGGAGTTTGACAGTCCTGGAAAATGTAGTTTTCTGAGGGCCATGCAAAGTTCCAATTGAGATTCTTAGTTTCCTTCCAAGAATACAATTCCAGGTTTCGGTGAAGGGAATGGTTATCAAATTAGTTTCAAACAGGTATAGGCAAGGCTTCTCAAATAGAATTTCTGGCCCGTAGTGTGAAAAAGGGTCACACCAGGAGAGCCAATATGGGCAGTAGTTTGAAGTTAGTCTAGGACTCCAGGAGATCAGGGTTCAAATCCCTGCTCAGCCATGGAAACCCACTGGGTTACCATGGACAAGTCACATACTCTCAGCCTAAAAGCAAGGCTATGGCCAGCCTCCTCTGAAGAAATCTTGCCAAGAAACTTCTACGACAGGGTTGCCATTAGACGGAGTTGACTCGAAGGCACAAAACTACAACCTAAAAGGCCAAGTCCTCTGGGAAGAGACTGTACCACTTTTGTGATCTGTAACATACTTGGGTTGTGCTAAATATACAAGTCAAATAGCAGCCCTCATCATAGGTGCCATGGGATACAGGCCGGTAGCCAAAGGCAATGAGACAAAACCTTTGGTGACTATCAGAATCAGATGACTAGTGGCCATGTCGGCTCAGAACCTCTGGGATTTGTAGCCCAAAAGAATAACTCTGACAGGGAATCCAATGATGGGTGGGTTTTCGAAAATATGTTTGGTACGCAGGAATGTTTGATGTTGTCAGGTGAATGAATTAAAAAATTCACCCTGCCCGGCACAGCAATCTTACTTCCTTATCAAAGCCTTCATGTCTCTCAGCCACGAGGTCCGAGCCTTGAGTTGTGCCCCCAGTTGTTCCGCATTGCCCCTCTTAGCTGCTGGAACAAAGATTAAGATGAGCGTTCCAGTGATCATCCCTAAAAGGGGAGAGACCTAGAAAAGACCAGAGAGGGAAGAGCCAGGGTATTAGTATCCCATCATGCAAATGCCCTGATTTTTTTTTTTTTAAAGCGAATTACTGGAGAAAATTGTCACTTGGCATTTTAGCATCTCCTTCCCTAACCCACTTCCTGTTTCAAACACAGACAAGTTTCTGGGTCTCATGGTTCTAAGGAAAGATCTGGAACACTGGGGGTAAATTTGGGGCTCTCCTGGTATCCCTGTCTTCTAAAGAAGTACATCCAGAAGCCGGGAGAACTTGCATGACTAGACCGTATAGAAACTAAATAAGGCCAATTCCGCACTACACTCTTATAGTGCGATTATTCCACTTTCAACATCCTATAGCATCCTGAGGTTTGCAGTTTAGGGAGGGGCTGGTTGGATTCCATAGGATGTTGAAAGTAGTGCTGCACTGTTGCCACATCGTTGGGTGGACATGCGTGAGAGAAGGTCGTTTACCTCCCCTATAGCACTTTCATTACATCCTCCAGATGCAAAAAAAAGAAAAAAAGAATCCTGTATTTTGGAAAGTGAGCCCATCATAAAAACAGAAATGTGTGAATCATGTGGCCTAGGAATGAATGTGGAAAATCTGCTAATTTCGCAGAGAACTGAACTTTCGTTTGATATGTAGGTGGAGCACAAAACTGTTAGGAGCCGCTTCCCAAGTGTCCATCTTGCATGTCACAAATTTCAATTATCTGTTATGGCAGCCCTAGTGACGGGAAAAGTGAGAAAAGCACGGAGCGGTCCCATTCTCTGTTGGCCGCAATCCCAGCAGGGTTAGAGGTCGGGAAACAGTCTCACATTTGTATTTCCTGTTGGCTGTTTCCCTGACCAGGCCATCTTTTGTGTCTACCCCAGGCATTGTGTGTTAGTCCTCACAACAGTTTTATCAAGGTCCCTCGGGGACAAAAAACGGCATAGGAAACCGAATGCCTCGGGGCAGAAAAATACATGCAAAATGAGGCACGGTGTCTCTCTCCCCACTCCAAAACAGGAAAATACTTTGGGCTGTATTTAAACAACAGAAAAAAAGGGAATTATTAGCAGCAGGGTTGATATAAGGCTATTGCCTTGGTTTTCTTGGCTTGACAACGATCGACCAAAAACTGGAAGCATCCAAAACACTAAAACAGATTTTTCATCCCGTTCTCTACTGCTTTTAATTTTTTAAGTAGAAATAAGAGCTTGTAGGACTCACCCGGAGGGCCCAATGCCAGTCCCCGGCCACTTGCTTGACGCTCGAACCAGTGATGTATCCCAAACCGCTGGACAACAGGATAGAAATAAATAAAATAAAGCAAAATAGCAAATGAAATGCTACCTCATGCACTCATTGAAATTCCTAATCTTGATTTCCCCATGGATCCTGCTGTGCCCATGTACAGAACACCTTACGCAGAAGAAAACTTTAATAATTCTATTAAAGCTTCTGCAGAATTCTAGTGATAGGAATGCCATAGGCGCTCAGAACGAAGTGTACTTTGTGATTCTGCAACCAGTCCCAGAAACCATGCAAGCACAAACGTTGCCAACATGCAAAATTCTGGACTCAGTGGCAGCGGGTTCCCATGTCAGTGGGATGGAAAATATGTTCCAGGCTTTAGTCCAAATGAGCTCTCCAATAAGCCAAGCCCTGCTCCTCAATAACTCATAGAATCATAGAATTGGAAGAGACCACAAGGGCTATCCAGTCCAATTTCCCTTCCACGCAGGAATACACTATCAAAGAATTCCCAATAGATGGCCACCCAGCCTCTCTGTTTAAAATCCTCCAAAGAGACTCCACTCCTAGGTAGTTTATTGTACTATCAAATTGCTCTTTCCATCAGGAAGTTCTTCATGCTTTGGTGGAATCCCTTTTCCTGCAGTTTGAAGCCTAGTCCTTGTCCTAGTCTCGGGAGCAGCCGAAAACAAGTTGCCTCCATCCTCCATACGCCATCCTTTTAAATATTTAAGCATGACTATCATGTCACCTCTCAGCCTTCTTTTCTCTTGGCTAAACATATCCAGCTCCCTAAGCTGCTCTTCATAGGATGTCCTTTCCTGGCCTTTTCTCATTTTTGGTTGCTTTCCTCTGGACACATTTCAGCTTGTCAATATCCTTTTAGAACTTTGCAAGATCCAAAACCCGAATCTGAATCACTATTACCACACTGGCTCTATTCAATCCTAAACCCATTCCATTCCATCAGTCTATGAATTAAGAACAGCAGCTACAGTGCATGGAAATCCATGTCTGTTTTCATATATTATTTCCTCAAACATAATATCTTTTTAATGTATACCTCCTTGTACACAACATTTAATCCAAAAGCAACTCCATTTTGGGCAGCATACGAACTTCATAAATTTTTAAATTTTATATGTCTTTCAATGTTTTAATTGCCTTATGCTTTGAATGTTTTTAACTTTTCAGAAGCTGCCTTGGGTCCCATCTTGGGAGAAAAGGCGGAATAGAAATTCAATAAATAAAATAAATAATAAATAAATAAAGTGCAAATTAAGCTGGATCACTTAAATATGCAAAAGGAATCAAATCCATTCTCCTATCCCTACTTCTTGCGCACCTGGCACAGAAATGCCATAGGTGGCTCACACCCCCACTGCCAGATCCCAGTGGGGCTAGTAAAATAATTTTGCAGGCTTTCAAGTCTTCTGTAAGTTTATTTGCAAGGGCTGAATAGCAGTATGGAGCATGTACATAATCACAATTCTTTGATACTGATCTAACTGCCATGGTTGCATCTTACTCAGTCTTGGGATGTGCAGTTTGATGATGCACTAGAGCTCTCTTGCAGAAAATTCTAAGTACCTCACGAAACTACAAATCCCAGAATTCCACTGGACGGAGCCAAATCAGATGCCAAAGTAATGGTGTGAAAGAGACCTCATTTGCAGATGAGTTTCCATGCATTCTTCAGGAAAAAAGCTACCCCGCCTTGGCCTCCCCAGATCTGGGATGCATATTTTCCTAAAAAGCAACTGGAATGCTTTCAAGCCTTTGTCTTGAGGCTGCATGTCCTGAGTCGGGGATAACGTGTTCCTCATCCCATCACGGATGTTTTTGTCACCTAGCTGATTACTGGAAAGGTCCTTCTCCAATCCCCCGCCATGGAAATGAACACATAGCGGTCGGCTTCTCTGCAGGAAATGGCCTTGCTGAATGGAATCTGGAGCGCCGTCCCACGTGCCCACCCCGTCTGCAACCTTGCCAAGCTTGGGGGTCGGGGATTGTGAGGGCAGAGAAGCCCTCGGGTCAACAGAATGAACTCAGAAAGGAAACAAAGCAATGGAAGAAGCCGTCAGCCGAAAGACAAGCACAGTAGCTGAGCTTTCTCAGTTGGGTCATCAAATCCGTCCTAGCCTCAGCCTCCCTTAGCAGAGGTGGGCAAAGCCCCAGCCCCGATTTTCCCACCTGTTAAATGGGCATGTAGTACTGCGGCTGTGGGGAACTGTGGAAGTGTATGGGGTTGCATTACTCTCTCAGGAGATCTTGGAAGATTCCCCCTACACCGCATCAGAGAGAAAAAAATGTGGCATTTTCTAGTATGCATGTGTACTATGGCCATTTCCGCACCAGACTGCTACAGTGCTATTATTCCACTTTCAACCTCCTCTGGAATCCTGGGGCTTGCAGTTTAGGGAGAGGCCTTTAGAATTATCAGCCAGAGAGCTCTGTGGCCTCAGGAAACAACAAAGCCCAGAATTTCACAGGATCTTGAAAGGGGAATAATAGCACTACAACAGGCTAGTGCGGAAATGGCCTACATTATTCTTAAAATACTGAAAAGGCAATATCTTTCTAATGCATTATCCCTGAATTCAAAAGTCCTTTTTCCAGATCCGGGTCTAGTTCTAGGTATCACGCCTGGTGGTGCAGTGGTTAAATGCCAGTACTGCAGCCACAAGGTTGTGAGTTCGATCCTGCCGGGCTCCAAGGCTGACTCAGCCTTCCATCCTTTTGCAGGTCAGTAAAATGAGTACCCAGCTTGTTGGGGGCATGTATAGAAATGTTTCAAAATAGATGCTATTTGTAAGTTGTTCACCGCCTCGATCCATATGGAGAGGCGGGATACAAATAAATAAATAAATAAAAAATAAGAAGGATGTTGACAACTTGGAATTTGTCCAGAGGAGAGCAACCAAGTTAGCAAAAGTCTGGAGACTAGATCTCCCTGAACAATAATATTTGGAATTCGGTATGTTTAGCCTGGAGAAAAGAAGATCAGAAAGATGAGAGGGCAGCCACCTTTATATATCTGAAGGGCTGGCACGTGGAGGAAAGAGTGAGCTTGTTTTCTGCTGCTCCAGAGGGTAGGACCCAAAGCACTGGATTCAAATTACAAGACAGGAAAGTCTGACTAAACATTAAGGGCATTTCTGCACTAGACTGTTATAGTGCTATTATTCCACTTGCAACATCCTATGGAATCCTGGGATTTGCAGTTTAGGGAGGGGACTCAAAACCCCAGGATTCCACAGGATGTTGAACGTGGAATAACAGCACTATAACAGTCTACCTTTAGCTGTGCATTTTCGGTATCTGCAGGAAGCTGAGAGATGAACCTGCTCATGAAACAAATCTTGCTAACCTTAAAGGTGACAACAAACTTTTAGTCTGTTTTGTTGCAAAGGATGACTCCTCTAAAACCTAGGCCCTGCTTGATGGAAAAGCAAATCTTCACACTGGAACATAAGTGAATGAAATGGACCACAAGAACCAAGCCCGACGCGGCACTTCGTACCTGCCCAGAGGGATTGCGAAATAGAAGACCGACAGCATGAGCGTCCGGGTGTTTTTGGTGAAGAGGTCTCCGATGATGGTGGGGGCGATGGTGGAGTAGCTGGCCTCACCGATGCCCACCAGCCCTCGCGAGAGGACAAACAGCCAGAAATACTGGGGAAAGAAATGAAGAGAGGAGGAGGGAAGACAATCAGTCAGCATGGTGGCATCATCATCATCATCATCATCATCATCATCATCATCATCATTACAATTTATGCAACTATGTGAAAGCGGTGGAAGCATCATTGTTGGGGAGCAGTGAATCTACTCTTGGTTTCAGGGCCCTTTCGCACTACGCAAATTATAGTGTTATGATTCCACTTCAGCTGCCGCGATTCCATCCAATTGAATGTGCTTGAATTTGCAGTTTCAGGAAAGGCTTTTTGAATTTTTCAGTGCTTCACCAAACTACAAACTCCAGGATTCCACAGGATACAGCCACAGCAGCTGAAGCGGAATCACAGCGCTATAACTGTGTATTGCAAAAGCATCCTTGGTCATTTGCATTTAAAGGAGTTAGCCAAGGTGATGTATCTATTTTAGAGGATGGGATTTAACACCATGGACAGCTCCTTTACCGTTCTGACTAAAACTTGGAATGGATACCGGTCTCCACTGATGTGGAAGTCACTAGTTGTGGAGTTTACAGCACTGTGCAGTCTTTCCTTCATGGCTTAGCCACCCACTGTGGTCCTGCAGCAGCAGGAGCCAGCACTTGAACCGTGTGATCTTCCTCCTCCACCATTTAGAAAGGTCACATCCTCACAACCATATAAGTAACTGAAAAGGAATGAAGCTAGACAGCAAAAGGATTTAACTCTAATTACAATAATAACTTAGTTTCATAATGGTGGACGGAGGAACTCAACACAATTGACCCATTATTTGCAAAGTAATTACTTCCAAACTCTAAGTTATTGTGACGATAACAAAGAGGAGAAGGGAATAAACTAGGGGCCTTTCCGCACTACACTGTTACAGTGCTATTATTCCACTTTCAACATCCTGTGCAATTCTGGGGTTTGCAGTTTGCACGCTGAGACCCTTCCCTAAACTCCCTAAACTTTCAGTATTTTAAGCTATTTCTGCCCTACACTATTGCAGTGCTATTATGCCACTTTCAATATCCTGTGGAATCCTGGGATTTGTAGTTTGCTAAGGCCAAAGAGTTCTCTGGATGGGAATTCTAAAGGCCCCTCCCTAAACTCCAAACCCCAGGATTTCAGAGGAGGTTGAAAAGGGAATAATAGCAGTATAACAGCGTAGTGCAGAAATGGCCAATGCATCAGACACATGGATAAAGCCGGCCTATTTCCGAACTTCTCAGAGCTCCAATGACCTTAATCTGGCTTTGCACTCTCTCTCTCTCAATCTCTCTCTTTCACACAATCCCCCCTTGCACACAAGTCTGCCTGTGGCCACAATCCTTTCTTGACCACTTCAGGTCGCTCCTTTTCCACCATTAATTCTCAACACGTTCTCTGCACACGTCCATTTGGTAACCCAGTTATCCCGGGGGTGAAATTTCCTATTCTCGGCACTTCGACTCTGCACTGTGCTACAAATTGGCTGTCATCTTTCTTCTTCTGGGTCCCAGCAGCCCCGTCTCAATGCCCCCTTTTTGGGGAACTGTAATGTTACCCAGAGCCCTGTAATTAAAGGTCTAATTAAATGTCTCCTGTCTTGCTTGTCATATCGGAGACAGATGTGCGTAAGGGCCAAGCCCCAAAGGGCAGGCTTGTGACTCAGAGCTGTCTCATGAGCATTTGCTGGACAGCCAATGCTAAACTTGGGAGATCTGCTGATGCCCAGAAAGGAGAGAGGCCAAGATGCAGCTAAAAACACAGAGCTGGTCATCTAGGAATGCAGGAAATCTACCCCACCATCATCTCCAGCGATGTACTTAAGGCTTTTACTCCAAGTCTCAAGTCGAGTCTCAAATCTTTGAATGATAATATAATAATATTTATTTATTTGTATCCCGCCTCTCCACATGGATCGAGGCAGCGAACAACATGAAATACATTATACATTACAAATAGCATGTATTTCTATACCGCTTATCAGCTAAGTGCTCTCTAAGCGGTTTACAATGTGTTTTAGCTAATTGCCCCCAACAAGCTGGGTACTCATTTTACCGACCTGCAGAAGGATGGAAGGCTGAGTCAACCTGGAGCCCGGCAGGATCGAACTCACAACCTTGTGGCTGCAGTACTGGCATTTAACCACTGCACCACCAGGGCTCCTTTTCAAGTCTCAAGTCTGGGGGCCAACTTTATACCCCAATCTGCATTCCAGAATTTCTGGACAGAGTCAAAGAAAGTCAGTTTTAACCATCTAAGTAGAGTCATCCCTCCACATTTATGATTTTGCCATCTGTGGCTTTGGAAGTGGGGAATAGGGGAATGGTCCTTTCCTTGCAGGACAGTTTCCCTCCCCAGGGTGAAAGCATGGAATGGAGAAGGCATCAGGTACAGCTCCAGGGACCCATAACCAAAGGATTACAGGTGGTCAGCGTGAGTTCCCTGGGAGACCTTGGAGAGGCTTTTCTAGCTGAAAAAAAGCCATCTTTGGCCAGAGGGGAAAGTGGCTTTATACATTCATGTTACTCTTTTACAAGGATTCAAGCTCAGAAGAGTGGGAATCTTTGCAAACAAAAGATTTCAGGTTCACACGCTTGCATCTTAGGACCTTTCCACACTACACTGTTATTGTGCTATGATTCCACTTTTAACATCCTGTGGAATCCAGGGGTTTGCAGCTTACTGAGGCCCAAGAGCTCTCTAGCTGAGAATTCTAAAGGCCCTTCCCTAAACGTCCAATCCCAGGATTCCATAGGACATTGAAAGTGGAATAATAGCACTTTAACAGTGTAGCGCAGCAAGGCCCTTAGCTGTAGGATCTGAGTTGTCCCCACAAAACCAGGGGTGCTGGTTGGGCCTCCCCAAAAGCCATAGTTAACCAAGTAGGCAATAATGTCTCAAGTTAGGGGTGGACATTTTGCAGCATCTGGACAATGTGTAGCTTAGTGGGGGGGGGCTTTCGTGGAGCCCTCAGAACAACCTAAGACATTGCAGACAATCCCATCAATGGACAAAAATTGCATATAGGTGCCAAGAATGAGACCTCCAGAGGCCTCTGGCGTAATGTTTGGGCATTTCTGCACTACGCTGTTATAGTGCTATTATTCCACTTTCAGCCTCCTGTGGAATTGTGGGGTTTGTAGTTTCCGGAGGCCAAAGAGCTCTCTGGCTGAGAATCCTAAATGTCCCTTCCTAAGCTACAAACCCCAGGATTCCATAGGATGTTGAAAGTGGAATCATCGCGCTATAAGAGTGTCATGCGGAAATGGCCCCAGTATGGACCAGCTTCCAATGTCACAAGGAACCCAGGGTCCCCGCTTCCTCCACTCCTTTTGTACGCTCTGATTCTGCTACAAACCCATCAGCCTTTCACTTGTGGCCGACAGCAGAAAATTAGTCATAATCCCCGTCAGTTTATTTATACGCCACATTTCTCAGAAATGCAGTGCTTAAAGTGGCTCACAGGAAGAAAAAAAAAGCCTCACAAAACAAGAACTGAAATGCGAGGCAGGCACAATAGACACCATGTATTATTATAACCATAATAAAAATTCATACCAGTGCACCATAACATTGACAGTTCCGACAGTTAATACACAGACGAACAAATAAACACCCAGTGCGTGACAGTCTTTTCATGTCGCACTGGTGCCGCTGGAATGTTTATTTTGTTAAAACTCAATGTTTGGAGTACATTCCCAGAACAGAACAACTGTCAGTTACGTGAATGAAACTGGCAATTGCGCGAATTTTAGCTGCAACTCAAGAGTGTTTTGCGTGTTTTTGGTATGTATATATCTCCCTCTCCGCCTTCTCCTCTTGTTCCCTTTAATTTTAGTTGTATGTATCAGGATTAGACCTCCTCCTGCCATCTTAATGTGGGTGTGAGCCATAGAATCATAGAAATGCAGAATTGGAAGAGAACCCAGGGGCCATCCAGTCCAACCCCCGGCCATGCAGGAATGCCCTCAAAGCACTCCCTTGGACAGATGGCCATCCAGCTCTGCTTAAAAACCTCCAAAGAAGGAGACTCCACCACACTCCGAGGCAACATATTCCACTGCCGGACAGCTCTGACAGTCAGGAAGTTCTTCCTGAGGTTCAGGTGGAATCTCCTTTCCTGCAGCTTGAATCCATTGCTCCTTGTCCTGGTCTCTAGAGCAGCAGAAAACAAGCTTGCTCCATCTTCAACATGACATCCCTTCAAATATTTAAACATGGCTATCCTGTCCCCTCTTAACCTTCTCTTCTGCAGACTAAACATGCCCAGCTCCCTAAGCCGTTCCTCATAGGGCTTCATGGCTTCCAGACCCTTCACCGTTTTGGTTGCCCTCCTCTGGCCTCGCTCCAGCTTGACCATGGCCTTCTTGAATTGGGGTGCCCAGAACTGGACACAGAATTCAAGATGAGGTCTAACCAAAGCAGAGTAGAGTGGTACCAGTACCTCCCTCGATCTAGACACCATACTCCTATTGATGCAGCCGAGAATTGCATTGGCTTTCTTGGCTGCCGCATCACACTGCTGACTCATGTTCAGCTTGTGGTCTCTGAAGACTCCTAGATCCCTTTCACACGTACTGCTATCCAGCCACGTGTCCCCCATCCTATATTTCTGTATTCCATTTTTTCTACCTAAGTGTAGGACCTTACACTTCTCTCCGTTGAATTTCATTTTGTTAGCCTTGGCCCAGCTCTGCAATCTGTCCAGGTCATTTTGAATTTTGATCCTGTGCTCTGGCATATTAGCAACCCCTCCCAATTTGGTGTCATCTGCAGATTTGATGAGCATGCCCTCTATTCCTTCATCCAAGTCGTTGATAAAAATGTTGAACAGCACTGGGCCCAGGACAGAACCCTGTGGCACCCCGCTAGTCACTTCTCTCCAGGATGAAAAGCAGACATTCGTGATCACCCTTTGGGTTCGGTCGGGCAACCAATTACATATCCAACTAACAGTAGCCCTGTCTTTCTCTTGAAAGCTGTGCCTGCAGAGTTTAAGTTCTGGCAGGTTTTGCCAAGCTGGTACGGTTTCAGAACCGGCACTGTGAGCAGACTGTACATCTGCCATCTGAAAATCAGCTTTGCCAAATATTGAGAGGCTCACCACCAGAAGGCTGACCACCAGGTGACAAATTGGCTACAGCAACAAAGAAGTCAAGGGCAGTGCAAAATAGCTGCCATCTCCATCAATGGAGGCACTACTCACATTAGGGTAATCACAGACCTTCAAGGTATCTATAATTGGGAAGTACAGAGGTAACTCTCGGGGCTGTTTTACACTAAACAATTGGAACACTATGATTTCACTTTAATTGCCATACTTACATCCTATGGAATCCTGGGATTTCTAGTTTACTGAGTGGTACTTCAAATTCTCAGCAGACAGCAATACTGTCCCACCAAACTTTAAATTCCAGGAGTGCATAGGATGGAAATACAGCAATTAAAGTGGAAACACAGGGGCCATTTCCGCTCTAGACTGTTATAGCGCTATGATTCCACTTGCAACATCCTATGGAATCCTGGGATTTGCAGTTTCGGGAGGGGCCACAGGATGTTGCAAGTGGAATAATAGCGCTATAACAGTCTAGTGCGGAAATGGCCAGGGCTATAATTGTGCAATGCAAAAGGGTCTTGGGTAGAAATCCAAAGAATATTGGAAAATCTTTGAAAAACAGTCCCAGTTGAGGATTCCAAACTTATTTTTCTGCCTGCAATTTGGTTCTTTCAAATTCACTATCCTAAGACGAGCACCTCTGCTGTGACTACAGTAAAGGGTCTAACCGGCCTTTCACTCCAATAATAATCTCTCACGATCCATCCCCTCTAACAGGGGCAGAAGAGGACAGGAAATTGGCAATATTCATGCATACTGCGTTAAAAAAAAATAAATCCAGTAAATTGTTAATTATAATAAACAATATTTTGTAAATATTGTAATATTGCAAATAATAGAAAACAATTAAGAAATCATTTAACAATTCAGTTCAGAATTCAGGGAGCCCTGGTGGCGCAGTGGTTAAATGCCAGTACTGCAAGCCACAAACCACAAGGTTGTGAGTTCGATCCTGCCGGGCCCCAAGGTTGACTCAGCCTTCCATCCTTTCACAGGTCGGTAAAATGAGTACCCAGCTTGTTGGGGGCATGTATAGAAAAATGTTTCGAAATACATGCTAAGTTGTTCGCCGCCTCGATCCATATGGAGAGGCGGGATAAAATAAATAAATAAAATAAAAAAAATAAAAAAATAAATAAGATGGAAGAAGTCACTGGTGATCTGACTCCAATCTTCCAGCAACCGATCAAGAGCTCCCAACCTGCATTTTCTTCGTCCCTCCTACAGAAGGCAAAAGCTGCATCTCAGCAGCAGAACATGGGCTCTGCATGCCCCCAAACCAGCCCCCGACACCTCCACATCTTCAAATAATTTCAGATGGGAAAGATCCACTTGAGACATTGGACAGCCACTGCCAGTTAGACTAAATTAGGGGTGGCAATGCTGGACTGCAATTCCCAGCATTCCTGCTGGGACTTAAAGTCCAACATCATCCAAAAGTCTGCACGGCTCCCCACCCCAGGGCTAGATGGACCACTACAGGGAGGAAGAATCTGCCTCCTGAGTTTGCCTCCATCAAAAGGGAGGATTATTTGTACCCTAAGAAAAGGTGAAACATTTTGGATTTCAATGCAAACCTATCATATTTGCATTTCCTATATGTGAACATGAACCAGAATACAGCTGGACATAGAAATCTGTGCTTTTCTGAAGCTTGGAACAAAGTTTGCAAACACCAGCATTGAAATCTCAACAAACATTTATGTAGATGTGAAAAAAAATCAACACAAAAATGTGTAAGTTTGAAAAATAAGTATTTTGGAGTAATTTTTTAAAAAAAATCATAATCCAGTGCAGAACTGGACAGAACATATTTGGTAATGAAAACATGGGAACCTGAGCCCATATGGATGGTAC
The DNA here is from genome assembly GCA_948474755.1 of Ctenosaura bakeri. NCBI lineage: Eukaryota > Metazoa > Chordata > Lepidosauria > Squamata > Iguanidae > Ctenosaura > Ctenosaura bakeri. The sequence continues at coordinate 406,776 of CAOLHI010000855.1, forward strand.
TCTAGAAAATGTGTGTAAAGCTTGAGATTGATGGGGAACGAAGTACCACCTTCCCCACAAAGTGCTGATCTGCCTGGGTTTTGTTTTGCAAGAAAATAAAACACATCTACAGAGTAAAAGAGGAGCTGAGATGTTGTAGCCTCACAGCAGAACATGAAAAAATATTTTATACAGAAGGAGGAACAGATTACAAAAACCCTCCAGTTATATTCAGTAGTAGGAGTTGTAAGCACAGAAATTCATACTTTGTGGGATATTAAAATTCAGTTGAATTTCAATTAAAACCATTCACCGCAACACTTTTGCTCTTTGTACTTCAAATGTATAACAAGATGTTGGTGCGGTTTAGGGCTCATGCTATAGCACAGGACTGCAAGTGTCACATTGGATGTTAAAAGGAATTCTATCGATTACCTCCCCTACCCGTAATGGGATTTCTTTACAAATAGATGTCTCAGCAATCAAATTGCAAACCAGGCTCACGTTTACCTGCTGATGACCAAACACACAGAAGCACTTTGGAATGCAAGATACGAAAGCAAGAGAGAGTACGTGCTACGACAAACAGATGTTTTTTACCACTTAGACAAGCACTGTTGCTAAACACCTGCATAATGGCTAGTTTGAGCTTAGATAAGAGTAGAACCACACAATCGTAAAGTTGGGAAATCTTGCAATACAGCCCCCTCCTCAATCTCCAATGCAGAAGGCAATTACAGCATCCTTGACAGATACTTAAATGTGAATGGTTTTGCACCCTGGCAAAAGAACATCAACAAAGGAGACTGATCCACCAACCTGGTAGGGAGTTCAAGAGACTGGGTGCAGTCCAGCTTTTCCCTGGCCTACTCTGCAGGGCTGCTAGTGATTCAGCCCCCTTTACAGTTCAATTCACAGAGGGTATTGTTTGCTGAAATGTCCGAGCTAAAGGAACTCTCTGTCTCTCCGCATCTGCTTAAGTAAAGTTCCTTCACTTTTAATTCTAGGTTGTTCCTGTTGCCAGCCCCTTGTCCTACTTAAAATTATGCTGACATTAATTAGAAAAGTCAACGGTTTCCCAGTGCTCTCTGTAACAATATTTCTTATTCTTCACCGCTGGGCGAATATACATGCTTTATGAAATCACTGTCACCCCAATTTATAAAAACCCCTCCTTTTAACAATAAAGGTCCTTCTCCTTTGCTCATATAAGAAGTGGTTTTGACTGCGTTCTTTCTGGGAGGAAGAGAAGTCCCTTTGGCCAAAGGTGGGGACCTTTCTAGGCAGATTCAAAGCTCATCCACAATTGCGTACACTATTTGGGGTAGTGCATGCGGACCTAATATTTTAGGTCTGGCCCTACACGTTTTTTGAGGTTTCGAGGGTAATCCTAACATAGCCATCAGAAAGGTCTTTGTCTCATGTTTCCACCAAAGCACAATGAAGTGGGGTAAAAAGAGGGACTGACCCAGTAGTACTAACAGGAGCCATAAATCATACAAAGCAACATTAATGCGCATGGCACTTAAGCAAACAACAGCAGAAGGTAATCCTAACTGGCAGTTCCAGTCATGCATGAAGCTTCTCTCCTGCCAACAGCAGCTTTTGGTGGGCTGGGGAAATGATATTCGTTGATGGATCGAGGCAGGTTATCCCATCCCCCTGTGCTAGAAACCTAATCTTGATCCTGAAATTTAAGAAAGAAAACTAGACTCACCACACATAAGCATCGCCAATATGCATAGATATAGTGGATACTTGTATAGGAGGGGCTGTTGTTCAGTGGCAGAATGACAGCTTTGCTTTCAGAAGATGCCAGGTATGATCTCTATAATTTCTGGGTAAGGTTGGGAAAAGATCCTTGCCTGAAACTTCAGAGATCCACGGCCAGTCAGTGCAGATCACACTGAACTAAATATACCAGTACAGTCTTCCCTCCACATCTGCAGGTTTGACCTTTGTGAATTTGACTATTCACGAGTCTTTCCTCACCCTAGGCTTGCAAGGCTTTTGTTTAAAATGAATGTTTTTTCCTTTTGGGTGAGCAAAGCTCCCCACTGCTGGAGGCGTGTCCTCTCTGCCACATGGCTGCACATTCTGCTGTGTAATGGATGTTGATTGATCAGGTGCTCTCTCTGTTCCTACCCCTCTCCTCTGGGAGGAATCTTCTTTCTCAAAATGGTGACTGGAAGTAACTAGAACACCAGAACTCAGTGCTTCACTCTTCTCCCTCTGAGGAGAGAGTACTCGTAAGCCCTTTACTTTGCCTTTTTTCTTCCCCTGGGAATGCTGGGGCCAGAGGCAAGGGAATGGGAAGGGGGAGTCCAGAGGGGAATGGGAGAGGGATGGCAGGGGGAGTTATTTGTGGCCCACTTTCTTGAGGGTTCTGAGTCCTGAACCCTCACAAATGTAGAGGGCCACTGTAATCTGGCTCTGCATATGGCAGCTCCCCACTTTTCTAACATTGCTTCAAGACACCATGATTCCTGTCCACAACTTGGTAACAAAAAAAAAAAGTACAGCTCTTAGAAGTCTCCAGCCAGCATAGGGCTATTGGAAATGATCATCCAAAATATAAATTTTTCGTTTTGGCTTCTATTAATATTAACCACCCACTATGATTCTACCTTTCTGTGGTAATAGAACTGCATGCTCCCATGAGGCAAGAGGCTATGCTGATCCTAGCAGTGCTGCTGGTAGGATCTCATTAAGAAAACAGCAGCAACAACAAATTATTTCTTACCCGCCTTTCCCCAAGGCTCAAGGTGGAATACAACATAGATTAAAAATGCATTAAACACATAGATCAAGATTGAAACTTAAGAATATACTAATTTAAAATTCATAGTTAAAAATCAACTTGTCGGAAGAGGTAGGTCTTTAATACTTTTTAAAATTCAGCCAGCAGGTTTAGCTATCAAAACTCTTCCAGCAGGTCATTCTACAATCTAGGGGTGGCCGTCAAGAAGGTTCTCTGGCTGACCATTGCCAATCTAGTCCTGGCTGGTTTAAGTAGATGGCCCCCAGAGGACCTGAGTGGATGGGGTGGATTGTATGGGAGGAGGTGATCCTGCAGGTAACTTGGACCCAAACCATGTAGGGCTTTAATGTGGATTAAAAATGCGGTGACCTTTGAAAATACATTTGATGACACCTGGGGAATGACTGGGGAAAGTATGACTCATTCCCTAGGGGACATGGAGTAAAGGGCTGAGTTGTGATAGTGAAATCATGACAAGGGGTTGCATCAGCCAAAGGCCCTGAGTGATGACATGGAAGCAGGTGTGTATAAAAGAGGAGCATGAATGTTGGTTCTCTCTCTGCATCTCGTATCTCTGCATCCCGTCTCTCTGCTCCTGAAACTCTGATGCTGAATTTCTGCCTGTGGGTCTGCATATCCTGTGTACAGATGTATATATTGCAACAGTGAAGATTAAAGCCTCCAGGTATTTTGGATGACAAACTCTGTGTCTGTGAGTTTACTAACCAGTGGGTAGAGGGGTCAGAGCTGATGCTGTAATTGTACTCTGCTGCACACGTTTTTGCTGTTTGGAAACTCTGCTATGTTGTGCTATGCCTCCGGAACACTTTTTGTCCAGAGAGCAGCGGTTCCAGGGAGGATTTTGTGCTGGTGCTGTAAATCAACTCCCGTCATTTAAAGGTAATCACCAAGACTTTGTACTTTGCCAGGAAACTAATTGACAGCCAGTGGAGTGATTTTAATATATTGGTGTGATATGCTCATTTCTGGATGTACCTGTAACCGCTCTGGCTGCTGTATTTTGGAGTTTCCAACCTTGGCACAAAGGTAGCCCAATGTACAGCGTGTTACTACCCTTCTTAGGTTTTCCAATTCTAGGAAGGGGTGCAGTCGGCATATTCAAAGCCACTTTGAAACCGGTGTGAAATGGGTCAAGGAAGTGTGTTGTCATCCAAGACCACCTGGAGTTGGAAGGCAACTGCCCTCTCCAGCACCTTGCCCAAAAACGGAAGATTAGATAGCGGCCTATAATTACTAATTATAATGACACCGAACTTACATCATCCAAGAAGGAAAAGCTAAAATGGTTGATTCTTTATTCATAATAATTCTTATTCCCAATATTCTCATTTTGTTAGATTTATAATGAATTTTGGGTTGATTACATCTTTCCAGAGTCCAAGCTCTATTTATTCACAGTGCTGGTCAGTTCCTTTATGCAATAACTCTTCTCTCCTTCCCTCCCTAATATTTCCCTAATATTTTATCTATATAGGTATGAATGAGGAGGTGTAAGAAAAGAGCCAGCACTCTCATACGCACCCCATTCATTCACAGTCCGGTGGTACAGCCAGCCAAGCAAGTAATCTATACTTTAATAGGCCTAAATGTGTTCCCGCCCCTCCTGCTCAGCTTCTAAATTACTTAATAAAAAAAGAGAATTGGAGCACTGTTCTCCAGGAGAGCCTCAAACACTGATAAAGCCATAATCTGCTGAAGTATGTCTAAAGCCCAGAGGCAGTGGACTTACTATCTTTTTTAAAAAAGAGAAAGCACATGATCCTTAAATCCTGGGTCATGGAGCATTAGAAGCGGCATGTGACGGAGGTGGACAACAATGTGAAAAGTCCCAGGGATTGCTGTGAGATTCCTGGTTTGGTGCATCCAATATCTTAAAACTTTATTTCTTTGAAATTAACGTTGTTTCCCCTCCATATTTTTCCAGCCTTGGGCTGTTGTTGCTGTCGTGTGCCTTCGAGTTGTTTTCTGACCTATGACGACCAAAAGGTGAACCTATCACAAGGTTTTCTGGGGCTGAGAGAGTGTAACATGCTCAAGGTCACAGTGGGGAATCGAATCCTGGTCTCCAGAGTTGTAATTCAACACTCAGGCCATTTCCACACTGCAAACCCCAGGATGCCATAGGATGTTGCAAGTGGAATAATAGCGGTATAACAGTCTAGTGCAGAAATGGCCTCAGACCAAAACAGAAGGCTGCCTTGGGTACAGAACATCAAACGCCAAATACAAGCAGACACTTCTTCACATTGTTGCTGTTATTTGCTGTCCAGAGAGGTTCCAATTACGGCAACCCTAGGAATAAGAGATTTCCAGGATCCCAATCATTAACAGCCCTTCTCAGAGCTTGTAAATTCAAGCTTGTGGTTTCCTTTTTGAATCAGTCCATTTACAATGTCATAGAGTCATAGAATCCTACAGTTGGAAGAGACCTCAGGGGCCATCCAGGCCAACCCCCTTCTGTCATCCAGGAACACACATCAAAACACTCCCTTTAACAGATGGCCATCCAGCCTCTGCTTAAAAACCTCCAAAGAAGGAGACTCCACCACACTCCATGGAAGCAGCAGATTCCATTGCAGGAAGTTCTTCCTGAGGTTCAGGTAGAATCTCCTTTCCTGCACCTTGAATCCATTGCTCCTTGTCCTAGTCTCTGGAGCAGCAGAAAACAAGCCCGCTCCTTCCTTGACATGACATCCCTTCAAATATTTAAACATGGCTCTCATGTCCCCTCTTAACCTTCCCTTCTGCAGACTAAACATCCCCAGCTCCCTAAGCTGCTCCTTATAGGGCTTCGTGGCTTCCAGACCCTTCATCATTTTGATCACCCTCCTCTGGACACACAGCAGCTTATTGATATCCTTCGTGAACTGAGGTGTCCAGAAATGGACACTGGATTCCAAATGAGGTCTGACCAAAGTAGAATAGAGTGGTACCATTACCTCCCTTGATCTAGACACCGTACTCCTATTGATGTAACCAAGAATCACATTGGCTTTCTTCGCTGACTCATCGCACTGCTGACTCATGTTCAGCTTGTGATCTACCAAGACTCCTGTATCCCTTTCACACGCACTGTTATCCAGCCACGTGTCCCCCATCCTATATTTGTGCATCCCATTTTTTCTGTGTAAGTGTAGGACTTACATTTTGAAATTCATTTTGTTAGCTTTGGCCCAGCTCTCCAATCTGTTAAGGTCATTTTGGATTTTGATCCTGTCCTCTGGGGTAATAGCAACCCCTCTCAATTTGGTGTCATCTGCAAATTTGATCAGTATATCATCTAACTCCTTCATCCAAGTCATTGATGAAGATGCGGTCTTCCTCTATTTCTACTGCCTTCCACTTTGCCGAGCATTACTGTCTTTTCCAATAAGTCATGCCATCTTATGATATGCCCAAAGTATGGTGGCCTCAGGTTTATCATTTTGGCTTTGTGACATAGCATGCAGTTAAACTGTGGAATTTGCTATCAGAAAATCAAAGTAATGGACACCTCTAAAAGGGGGCTGAAGATGGGGCTATATTATGACTACATGTCAATGATTCTCAACCTTTGGCCTAGAGATAAAAAGAATATTCTCTATTAAAATGGATTTCCCAATCATCTGAAAAATTTTCTCCATCTTCTATCTTCCATTTTCCCACTTTTCAAGTGGAATTATTATTTAAACATATATTTGTCCCTCTAAATTTAAACTTTAGTGTCATGGTCACCAAATGTCTAATGCATAATATAATAATACGTAATACAGAAATATAATATAGAATATATTATAATCTATTACATTGGATATTTTAATGTGGATTGCAATACCATTCAGCAGTCACACAGTGTATAAATATCTTTGCAATATTTTAAATTAAAAAAGTCTTTTTATTGTGTTTTTTTAACAAACTCTAAGATAGGTTCCCATTCTCTATCCAAGTTTTGGATAAGTGTTTCTCCAAACAGTCAAGGATTTATACCCCTGCTTTGGCCTTCCAAATGCTTGGGATTTCTTCCTCCAGAAGATCTGCACAGCCACTAAAGGTTGAGAAGAATTGCTATATACTATCACCAGCATCAGAGATAGCATTCCTTTGAATGCCTGCTGCTGGTGGACAAAAGCCTAAAGGTGCTACTAGTCCTGCTGGTTGGCTAACCACTGGAGCATCTAGTTGGCCACTCTGCAAACAGAATGCTAGCCAAGCCAGGCCCTTGTTCTTAGCCAGCAGAGATCTTTTTATGTTCTCATATCCTTGTAGAGAAGAAGCCTGCAGCTCATGATCTGCACGCAGAATGTGCCAGGTCTAATTCCTGGAATCTCTAACAAAAAGGGATTAAGGGAACAGGGGTGGGGCAGGAAAATCCTTGCCAAAAACCCACCACAGTTAAATAACATTTGGCTAGATGGCTACATAGACTGACCTTCAGTCATGTTCATCTGTCCAGCTGGTACCCCCCTAATCAGCTTTGGACAGGATGAATGTGTCCAGCTTTGGGCACTGCAGTTTAAGAAGGTTACCAACAAACTTGGCATGTATGTCCAGGAGAGAGCAACAAAGATGGCAAGGGGCTATGAAGAAGGGGAAATGGAAGAACTCTGGTACATTTCATCTGAAGAAGGCATCATTAAGCAGCAATATAATCTCTGAAGGGTTGTCTCATAGGTCATTTCCGCACTACACTGTTATAGTGCTATTATTCCACTTTCAACCTCCTGTGGAATTCTGGGCTTTGTAGTTTCCTGAAGCCAAAGAGCTCCCTGGCTGAGACTTCAAAATGCTCCTCCCTACACTCCAAATCCCAGAATTCCACAGCTGCGCACTCCTTCAGCCAGCTAACATGGATGCCTAGCCAAAAGTAATAATGCCTAGCCAAAAGTAATGAGCAATGAATAAGCTGGGTAGCCTATTTGTTTGACTTCCAGATTGCCTTTTTTCCCTGGCCATTTCCACACTAGCCTGTTATAGTGCTATTATTCCACATTCAACCTCCTCAAAGGCCCCTCCCTAAAGTGCAAACCCCAGGATTCCATAGGATGTTGAAAGTGGAATAATAGCACTGTAACAGGATGGTGCGGAAAGGCCCCGTCTCAGATCATGTTGGATAAGCTGCTGCTTTAGACAGGGGCCTCCGCCTCCTTAGACAGCTGAACAGATGCAAAGTGAAGGCCCGTCAAAATGACGTTAAAAGCAAGAGGAAAAAGAAAGCGCCAGACCAGACATGACGCTTAAAGGTGGAGGCAGCCAGCAAAACCAATTTGCTATTCATTGAGGACACATGGTGGCTAAGTATATATTTCTAAAAAGCATTTATCCAGTCCTTCCGTCACAGAAATACCAGATACAAAATACAAAACATGGTGTGCTTATTGTCCAAATGGCAATATCGGTTTGAGCTCTCCTCCTTTACCTTGGTCTCTTCCACACTACACAAACAGAATATTCAATATATTTCAGTCTGCTACAGTTGCATCCTATACAGCTTTGGGATTTGCAGTTTCCATCTAGAACTCTCTAACGGGAGTTATTAATGCCTCGCCAAACTGCAAGTCCCGCGCAGCCACGGCAATTAAAGTGGTATCGAAGCACTGGAATCATGTAGTGTGGAAGAGACCCCTGTAAGAGGTCTCCACTGGGAGAGGCGGGATAAAAATTATTATTAATAATATTATTATTATTATTAATAATAATAATAATAATAATAATTGCTTTCCCATTATCTTTTAGGCTCAGTTTAAATTTGAATTTTAAATCCTTTCACAACATGGGGCCAGCACATGTCCGGGGCTAGCTTCCACTTCATATTCCAATGCACAATGAACATGTTCAGTGGCTATAGAATGTGGAATGTTTTTAGGAGGAAAAATTCTGCTGGGAAATGGAATGGAATGATGCTCGAAGAAGGCATGGCTGAATGAAGCACTCTCCAATGAAAAGTTTTATGGATTTTCCTGCTTATCACGCTGGCCTTCCAAACAAGGGTTCAAAGCTTCCATAAATTCATTGACCCCATTGTAATCCATTTTGATGGATTACAGATGTTTGGTGATAACACAGTGAGAAGATGCTTCTTTTGGGATGAATCCCATTTCTGACACAAGTGTGCACACCTATAAATGAAATAATGTGGGTTTTTTCCCCCCTTTCCAACCGTTGGGTGCATTTCTCCACTCCAAACAAAATTAATTAAACCAATTAAGACTAAATCACTGACTAAGATCTCTTTGAAAAGGGTGACAAGCTTATTTTCTGAAAGTCACCTTGCTTTCTGACAGGCATTTTAGACTTGACGCTGGCTGATTTTCCTGTTGGGTTGTTTGTGCTCCCGCTATGTAATTACTATCTCTGCTTTCACACAATAGATGGTAGCTTCATCTTCAAAAATTAGATTTCTCCTTAATTTTATTGATTTACAAGCAACCCCCTCAAAAGCAGGGATAAAAATATTCCAAGCTGAAATAAAACAATAGGTTTCATGGGGACACAGAGAAGGCGGCACAGCTTTGGTGCAGTGAGATAGTGAATCTGCTCCAGGTTTTAGCCTGAACCTTAAAACGCTATCTAAGGTTCTGAAGCTACTATGGGGATGGAGTTCAGCACCTTGGACAGCTCAGTCTGCACTACACTGTTATAGTGCTATTATTCTACTTTCAACCTCTCTGGAATTCTAGGGTTTGTAGTTTTCTGAGGCCCAAGAGCTTTCTGGCAGGGAATTCTAAAGGTCCCTCCTTAAACCTAGAGTAGGACTCTGGGAACCGGGGCTTGAATCCCCACTTGGCCATGGAAACCTACTGGATGATCTTGGACAAGTCCCACTCTCTCAGCCACAGAAGAAGGCATCTCCATTCTGACATCACTAACGAGAGGGAATGATACTGCTTCTGAGTATTAAAATTAATAAATGGCCATCATGAGCAGTAGTCACTCCTACCCACTTCTCCTGAAGGTATTCATAGTGAATTCACATTGCAAATGTGTGAATTCTTACATAGTTCCTTAACCTGGGTTCTGTGGATTCCCTGGGGGCCCCACGATGTCCTAACAGGGGGTCCATGAAGGCCTGAAGAAACGTTATGAGCTTTTATAGTTGAAAATAGAAAGTACTAGTGTATATACCCAGCATCTCATAGATAATATTGGTTAGAAAGATTTGAGATCCTGTGTCTTTAATTCCCCAAACTGTCTTGTCCAGTACCTGCAACTTTCCCCCATATTCCCCAATCCAATCTATATTCAGAGGTTGGGTACCTGAGGGAACACACTGCCCTCCTCCTTGCTGCTAGGTCTCATCTCCATATCTAGAGAGACATAGTTAACTGAGGCCCAAGAGCTCTCTGGCTGAGAATTCTAATGGCCCCTCGCTAAACTGCAAATCCCAGGACTCCATAGACTCTTCTTAGGCAGCTAATCATTCGCCTGACACAGACAAACTTTGACTTTTATATATTAGATGAAAGGAAGGAAGGAAGGAAGAGGGAAGGAAGGAGGAAGGAAGGAAGGAAGGAAGGAAGGAAGGAAGGACAGATAGACAGACAGACAGACAGACAGACAGGATGTCTTACATTAATCTCAGAGAGCAGGAAGCTTTTGCCGATGAGAGATATCCTTCAAACAAAGTTTCATGACAATATCTCAAACCATTCAAAAGTTATAAAACAACTGTTTGATGGGGAAAAAAATGCACTCAGCACTTGCTACTTCTGCGCTTAATGAGAATATGCAATTGAATGATGCAGAGATAAAGCCTGTGACACATCTTGCTTATTTGCTTCTCGCTTTCACTTCTATTTCTCCCTTCTCTCCAAATCCAAAGATCCCGGATCAACTTTAAATAAATATCTCATGCACTTTAGGGTTTTAAACCTTGAGTTACGTCTCGGCGGTATGCAGGAACAAAAGATATTTAACCGGAGTCCATGGTAAAGAAAAGGTTAAGAACCACTGGTCTTAACAATTCAACAGAGAGAAGTGTAAGGTCCTACACTTAGGTAGAAAAAATGGAATACAGAAATATAGGATGGGGGACACATGGCTGGATACCAGTACGTGTGAAAAGGATCTAGGAGTCTCAATAGACCACAAGCTGAACATGAGTCAGCCGTGTGATGCGGCAGCTAAGAAAGCAAATGCAATTCTCGGCTGCATCAATAGGAGTATGGTGTCTAGATCGAGGGAGGTACTGGTACCACTCTACTCTGCTTTGGTTAGACCTCATCTGGAATCCGGTGTCCAGTTCTGGGCACCCCAATTCAAGAAGGACATGGTCACGCTGGAGCAAGTCCAGAGGAGGGCGACCAAAATGGTGAGGGGCCTGGAAGCCATAAAGCCCTATGAGGATAGACTTAGAGAGCTGGGTATGTTTAGTCTGCAGAAGAGAAGGTTAAGAGGGGACATGAGAGCCATGTTTAAATATCTGAAGGGATGCCACATAGAGGAGGGAGTGGGCTTGTTTTCTGCTGCTCCAGAGACCAGGACAAGGAGCAATGGATTCAAGCTGCAGGAAAGGAGATTCCACCTGAACCTCAGGAAGAACTTACTGACGGTCAGGGCTGTCCGGCAGTGGAATCTGCTGCCTCCATGGAGTGTGGTGGAGTCTCCTTCAGTGGAAGTTTTTAAGCAGAGGCTGGATGGCCATCTGTCGGGAGTGCTTTGAGGGTGTTCCTGCATGGCAGGGGGTTGGACTGGATGGCCCCTGGGGTCTCTTCCAACTCTACATTTCTATGATTCTATGAACAATACCATCTGTGCACAACTAGGGGAAAAATGAAGCTTTTCAGAAGTTTAGAAGGGGTGGTGCTGGATAAAGAGGAGTGGGAGATGAAAACAGCCTGATCAGGACTAAGTATGGCTCAATCCCTGTGGGATGCAGACGGATGTTCAGTGGGAAAGCTGGGGTGGGAATATGGAATGGAGTATCTTGGGAAAGAGCTTGGCCAGCAACGTGGCAACCTGAACAGTAACACCTCAAGCCCAAACTTTTGGTTACAGGTCCCTAATACCACCTTAATAAACAGAAAAGTTATCTTCTTGAATGACAACCCCCAGAACTACCTGGCCAGTAGAGTCTGTGCTGGGGATTCTGGGAGTTACAGTCCAAAAAAAGTATTGTTTCCGAGCTCTGATCAATATGACCCGGAAAGGGCGGTTAAAAGCGGCCAAGGAAACCAACTAAACTTATTCTGGAAAATCCCAAACAGAACATCCGTTCTCATGCTGAGACCATACCTCAAAAAAATTCCAGGAAAAACCTTTGCTCGCTGCCAAGGCTACCACCACCAACAATATAAAAACCCATAAAGCAGAGGGAAGGACAAAGTTTATATTTAATATGCCAAGAAGAGAATGCAATGAAGCAAACTGTCTCTATCAGATTTCCTGTTAATTGCTTGCATGTTAACAGCTTCAGTTCTCTTCGATGACAGCTATGCCACTTGGGGGGTAGAGAAGGAGAAGATGCAAAAGAGTTTTATATATTAAAAAAAAACCCTCTTGGGTCACATTTAATAAAATATAGAAAGCTGTAAGTATGGGAGGCTGTTTCAACAATGGTTAAACTGAAAGGGCGATTGGCTAATTCTCCAATTTGTATATTCTTTATCTGTACATATGGGCCTTCAGGTCACCTATTGACTTATGGCAGCTCCCTGAATTCATAGAATTACAGAATCATAGAGTTGGAAGACACCACAAGGGCCGTTAAGTCCAACCTCCTGTCATGCAGAAATATACAATCAATGCACGCCCAACAGATAGTCATCCAGCCTTTGTTTAAAAACCTCCAAAGAAAGAGACTCCACTACACTCCCAGGCATCCTATTCCACTGTCAAACTGCTCTTACCATCAGGAAAGTCTTCCTAATATTTAGGTGGGATTTCTTTTCCTGTACCTTGAAGCCATTGCTCCATGTCCTAGACTCCAGAGTGGCAGAAAACAGGCTTGCTCCATCCTCGACGTGACATCCCTTCAAATATTGAAACATGACTCTCATGTCCCCTCTTAACCTTCTCTTCTGCAGAGTAACATGCCCAGCTCTCTAAGTCTATCCTCATAGGGCTTCATGGTTTCCAGGCCCTTCACCATTTTGGTCCCCCTCCTCTGGACACGCTCCAGCTTGTAAATATCCTTCTTGAAATGAGGTGCCCAGAACTGGACACAATATTCCAGATGAGGTCTGACTGAAGCAGAACAGAATAGTACTATTACTTCCCTGGATCTAGACAATTTTTGCAATTGTCCCTATTTTTCAGGAAAGGAGGGACTTCCCTGGACTCTGGAACCCCCTCCCTGGGCAGGCTAAAACAATAAAAAAAAGTGAAGAAGTGAATTCTCATGGAATGTTGTGAACTAATTTTTTTTTTAAAGAAAGGGCCTTTAACAGTATCGTACTGTTTTTAATTTGTACTGTTTTTAAACTTTTTAAAAATGATTTTTAAACATGTATGTTTTTTCAAAAATGTTATTGAGAGTTCAACCTCATTTTCATGCTAATCTGTTATCTGCTTTAGCTATGTTGCCTTTTTTTTGCATTCATTTATTTTATTTATTTTGTAGTCACATCACCAAAACTTAGAAGCATACATACATACCTATGTACATTTTCTTCAAACTTTAACAATAAAATATTAGAGCTATTAAGGTAAAAGTGAACACGTAGTATTTCTGATGTCCATAACCAAAAAGTTGGGTATAGTTTAAACTATAACCAAAACAATAAAATCTTCTCAAAACCTCTATTTTGTCTATTATTCTTATCATATAATGGTAGCTCTAAACTTAAGTTTTGACCCGATTATAGGGTTCTCCGCTTGAAATACATCTATATTATCAGGGAAGCAAAGAGTGAACAACCAACAAAGATTTACCAAAGTATAACAATTCTGATCGATATAACATTATATATCTACTATTTTTATAAATTGATATATTTCAAATATCTAAATTTATGGATTGCTTAAGAAAGTTTCTCCCCATTTCTCTTTCCACAATTCTTTAATTATTGCCCCATCCTGATTTACTTTGTTTTAACTTGGAAGCCGCCTTTATTTTGAGGAAAAGGTGAGATATAAATAAAGCAAAGAGGAGGAGGAGGAGGAGGAGGAAGAGGAAATAGAATTAATAATAATAATAATAATAATAATAATAATAATAATAATAATAATAAGGAATAGCTCTTATCCTTATTTTCTTGCCCTTGGAAAACACATTCCCTATCACTGCCTTGAAGGCGGAGTTGTCCAAACTTTTCATGTTGGAGACACACTTTTTAGGCATGCATCGTTTCGTGACACAGTAATTCAGTTTTACTAGCAAATCCGAGGTTAAACTAACTCCTTGTAAGAGATACAGACATATTGCAATAAAAAATGTATGGGGACCAAACATATCTGATGAGAACCTTCCATATATTTTTAAAAATATATCATTTATAAATAATAACATACATTTCCAAGATTGCAGGCAATACACCTACGCATTTCAGGTGACACACTAATGTGCCGCGGCACACCGTTTGGAAAGCTCTGCTCTAAGTGATGTCCTGTTAAACATTTCAGTGCGAGTTGCTGGAATTGTCTTTCTTCCTTCTTTCCTCGGGTGTTAAATTGTGAATTGGAAGGGTGGCGCTGGAAGACACATCTTACCTCTAGCACATATGCACGTAAAGGCATCCACGTCAAGATATTCTGTCTTAATTTTTTACACATTGCAAGTGCCGAGAACAGCATATTTTGAGCCGTTGACAACATATTGCGGGGGCCATCAGGTTTAAGATGCGCTACGGAAAAGCACACTGAGCAGACACCCCTCTTGGCTATTAAAACAGGATGGAGACGAGTGAAACGAACACAAGACAGAACTGGCATAGGAGAATTTTAATCCACGTGTAAAAGCAAACAGCTAGGTGGATTTCTAGCAGTGATCTTTGATGGGAGAATTAGAACACGACAAGGAGGCCTCAGTTTTTCATTTCGGCAGTGCCGGAGGGTACAGGAAAAGCCTTGCCACTCCAGTGCACTTAATTTATAACAAACCAGTCCTCCGCTTGACAGGGCGCTTCCAAGAACGAAGGAGCCCTGCCTGTTCGTTCTGACCAGTGAGGGATGCCCCCTCCGCCATCCATGCACAGGCTTTGGATTTTAATGAGCCACCTTGGAGGTTTCCGGGGGGGAAGACTTTTCTCTGCAGTCAGCAGCCTTGACCAGAATTGCTCACCGTCAGCGAGAGCTGAAGTGGTTTAGATGGTAATTACGGCCACATGCTCTGCACGACCCACCCAGGCACTGACTGCTTGCAAAGTAGAAAGCGCGCTTCAGCCAGAAGGCAGTGACGGATGGCGTGAATGCCTCGACCCCCTCCCCGCTCCTGTGCCAGGCCATCTTTATTCCAGAAGCAAGAGTGCACCTTGGCATTCCTGCTCCATTCCTTCCGGCTGGTGTTTTTGCAAAAGGAAGGCCATCAGCCCTGGAACAAAGTGGAAGTTTCCTGAGCCCCTTTTGTTAGTCCCACTACCTGCCACAGTTATGCCTGATGGAGACGCAGGAGAAGCCCTTCTTGCAGCTGCTCCCACGTGCTGAAATTAACTCCCACCCAAGAGAGATTAATAATAATATTAATAAGAATAATGATGCCTTGAGTCTCTATGATTCTATGATAACAACAACAACAACAACAACAACAACAACATTTATTTATAACACCTGTTATATCAAAGGGCGGAACACCAACATATACCATCAGAGACAAAGGCCATTTCCGCACTAGCCTGTTATAGCACGATGATTCCACTTTCAACATCCTCTGGAATCCTGGGGTTTGCAGTTTCAGCCCCTCCCGAAACTGCAAACCCCAGGATTCCAGAGGATGATGAAAGTGGAATATCGTGCTATAACAGGCTAGTGCAGAAATGGCCAAAGATAATATGACTCCACAATAGATGGACTGAAATTCCCAACACTCCAACAGTTGCTACCCATCTCAGCACCTTAAATGCAACTCAGTGGCTTAAGATGGTGAATCAAAGAAGAAAGTCTTCAACCATTTATGAAAACGGGTGAGATCCTCCTCCTCCAGCCAGAGGTCCAAAGGAAGCCCATTCCACAAACATGGAGCCAGTTCTTGGAAGCCTTGACAAAGCTGTATGCATTGGTGGAACAGACAATAATCCTTTGCCTGCAGGTCTCAGATTCCTGGGTGGAACGTACCAAACAAGTCAAGCTGCAAGGTACCGAGGGAGGTTGAAATGCAAAGCTTTAAATACCAGGACCAAAAAGTTTGAAACAGGCCCTGGTCTGAACTGGTAGCCCGTGAAGCGATCTACGGGGAGAAGAAACTGGTGAGTATTTAGGGAGATTTAAAACAACCTGGACAGCATTGCTGTGAATTAAAACCAGAGGAAAAAGGGAGCAGGAAGGCAAACCTGCCAGCAGACAATAATCCAGACATGAGATGACCAAGGCCTGGACAAGCAGATGGGTACAATCAGGAACCTCCAGATTTTGTGGCTATTCAAAGGGTGGAAATTACATGCCTTTGCTGTAGCCCCGATAAAGGGATGCAAAGATAGGCGATCATCCCGCAGGACTCCAAGATGAGCCTGGCCTCTCTCACTGTCATCTTTCCACCAGGAGGGAAAGACCTGTGTGTTTCAGGCAGGCTTTTGGGAACTTACTAGCTTAATGAGGAAGATGTTTTACCAGATCGGTGCAATATTTTTAATTGACATGATTGAAAATTGCTGTTTAATTCAACAGCGTTTTAATATTTGTTTAAACGTGTTTTGACATTATAACTTCTTATCTGCTCTTAATCTGTTTTTATCAGCACCCGCTCTAAATGCTGTTGTGAGCTAGTTTGAGTCCCAATTGCCTGGGAAAAACCCAGGCAATTAATCATCCATCAGTTAATCAATCGAACACACAAAAAATGGAGAAAGAGTGGCATATAAGAGGAGGCCTATGGACAGGAGGGAGAGTGAACTTTAAACATATTAAAACAGATTTGCATTTACAAGCATGCCTTGTGAATTTGGCCAAGGCAAAATGAGAATTCACTAGAAACCCTCTCAGGTTTCAATGCAGATGTAGCTGAGCATAAGGCCTATGGAACACAACAGGATTTAGCTCTGAGCAAACATGCTTACGATTGCACTGTCAGTCTCCCTAAAATTCAATGCTCAGGGGTCACCAAAATGTGCAAGAGGTTTGGGTCAGAGGCTTGGTCGATCCAACGCAACAGTGCTTTATACCAGGGGTGGAAAGTGAGTCAGTTCTCCAGGTACTGTTGAATTGCAGCTCCCTAGGGAGCAAAAGCCATTGATGAGAAATGCTGGAAGTTGCAGTCCAGCAGCAATGGGAGGGCTCCACAGTTCCCACACCTTTATCTACATCTACTGGCAGCCGTTCTTTGGCACTGGAGACAGACGCCTTTCCCAGCCCAAGCTGGAGATTCCAAAGATTCATGCTGGCATCTTCAACATGCAAAGAAGGCACTCTTATTCATTAGCTAAGTCATTTCCATTACAAATAAAGTAAGATCCCAGTCTTCAGGGTTTTGCATAAAGGACTGATTTATACAGCAAATTAAGAAGGTGGCTTATAGAGAATCAATAACTGGTCCAATGTCAGGATGCTTTGATCCTGTCATATGTAAGCACTGGGGATCTAGATCTCTTTCCCTGACCTTGCTTAGCTTCCAAGATCAAACAGGCACCATTAGGCTATTTAGGTTCTACCAGCAATAAAATCTATTGCTTGTGCCTTTGCAAGCTGGGGCAAAGGGCAGATGCCGGCTGTGTAGCAGAGATGTCGAGAATTGTTTGGTTTCTGTCACACCTCGGCTGGCGGAGGCTGAAGGATTCTGACACGTCTCCTAGTTAAATATGTATTTTTATCCCTAAAGGCATCTAAAACAGGAAAGATTTCCCCCACCCTGTGTTTAGGCAAGCACAAGCAAGTTTGTCCTGAAGATAGCAAGCTGTGGTTAACACCCGGCGCATGGCACAACTCCGCTTCCTATCCCGAGGTCTGTCGAAGAAGAAGTTATTGCATGACATCCAAGCCGACAGTGGAAAGCGTGAGGGAAAAGGTGGGCCGTTGCTCTCCATGGCTGATGTGACCACAGACAGGAGGGCCAACCAGCCTGCGGCCTCCTTCACGAGTCCTGCGGTTGAGGTGGGGATACAAACGTGGCAAGGGATGGGACACAGCTCAAAACGTTCCATTTGATCTGTGAAAATGAGAGGAAAGTTGCGATGCTACATCTTTTTGCTCCAAACACAGTGCTTCGGTCTTTACATGCCTTCCAACTTTTCACAGATGGAGGCTTTGGCCATTTCTACACTTGGGCTATTATTCCGCTTCCAACCTCCTATGGAATCCTGGGGTTTGCAGTTTAGGGAAGGTCTTTTAGAATTCTCAGCCAGAGAGCTCTTTGGCCTCAGGAAATGACTAACCTCAGAATCCCCCCAAGGATGTTGAAAATGGAATAACAGCACTATAACAGTCCTTTAATATGCAAGCAGGAGAGCTTCTTATTGTAATGTTTTATCTTTTTAAACTTTTGCATGTTTTTAAAAATATATATTTATACTGTTTTGTGTGGTGATTTTAATTGATTTTAAAATTTTATTGTGAACATTTTTAATTGAGAGCCACGTGGTATCCCACTCTGGGAGAAAAGCGGCATACAAATGAAATGACATAAAATAATAAATGAAAAATGGGACACATGTGGCCAAGCAAGATCAGGGAGACTCAAGCTCAGTAGACATTCCTTAGCCCGGAAGCAACATTTCACAAGTTTGATGTGAAAGTAAAAATTGGGATAACCACCACCTTGAGCAAAAGTAGCATAAAAGCAATACTGTAAATAATAAACGGTGGTAATAATAAACAGCTATACAATGTATAACTATCCGTAATATATAATAATGACAACTAAATAGATAGTGAACTATATTTTGAAAGTGTTAGCTGACCTAAATATGGCACCTGAGGAGTTTAAAGTGAGTGTTGTAGGTATTTTCTAAACCACATGTGTCAAACCCAAGGCCCGCGGGCCGTAGCCCTGACACCTTTCCTGTAGCTGCAGTGCTTCCCCTGCCTGGCAAACCCGATCCCCACATTACGGACCCCAGCTGCTGATATTCTGAAGAGGGGTCCAGCTGTCAGCACTCATGATCTACTTCTACTTCTGACTGCTGCTCTGCCCAAGTCTTGCCGTCAGAGCTCTGTGCAGCTTGCAAGAATAGGACAGAGGAGCAGTCAGAAGTAGAAGTAGATTACGAGTGCTGGATGCTGGGTCCATCTTCAGACTACCAGCACCCGGGGGCCCACAGTGTGGGGATCGGGCTTGCCAGGCAGGGTGGGTGGGTGGGTGCCACAGCTGCAGGAGAGGTGCGAGGGCCACATGGAATGGCTTGGTAGCCCTGATTCGGCCTGCGGGCCTTGTGTTTGACACATGTGGTCTGTATCATGCAAGACTTGTTTTTGCTGAGCCATTCACTGGTCTCCAAGGAGTTCTTACCCACCAAATTGGATAAATGGTCCAAAAAGAACCCTTAAGACTAACTGGGAAAAATAAATGCCTAGCATAAGGTTTTGTGGACTATAGCTCACTTCATCAAAGGTTTGTTATCTCACGAAGTGGTACAGGAACAGGCAGAGAGAGGGTCAGAGGGCCAAAAGAGCCATGACGGGGGAGAAGAAAGAGGCCCAGAGAGGGTCTGGGGGCTGAAAGAGGCACAAAGGGGGTCTGGGAGGCAGAAAAAAAAGTTGAAGTTAATGTAATAAACAGTGCTTGGTAATATTTGTCCGATGATTAAAAAGATAACATTCTGTTTTCAAAACTCATTGTTCTATAAATTGTACAATAGTTGTAGGCTTGAATATCTGCTCGCCATTATTTTTCCTAGACTTCTACTTTCGGAGCTGGTTATTACTAAGGCCTTTTCCGCACTAGCCTGTTATAGCGCGGTGATTCCACTTTCAACCTCCTATGGAAACCTGGGGTTTGCAGTTTTCCGAAACTGCAAACCCCCGGATTCCATAGGATGTTGCAAGTGGAATCATCGTGCTATAACAGGCTAGTGTGGAAAAGGTATAAAACCAGTAACCATTGAGGCAATGATTTAATATGATAGAAGACAAGACATATTTACATAGTCTTACAGATACAACCGGCCCTTTGAGGGCAAGCAGAACGCAGATGCCGCCCAAGATGAAATTGAGTTTGACACGCCTGTCAGGTAAGTCTTAATAGATTCGCTGAGGCTTTCTCCTAGATGGATGTATTTGGTTTTCTGCTTTCCATGTAATATATTGGACTTTTCCCCCTGCCATCCTTGGGCTGCCCATGGCCCTCTTGTTTGTGGAAAGACCGAAATCTTTGAAACGGACAGGCAAGGAGAGCCATCTCTTTTCTTTGGTCGTCATTATTTCTACTGAACAGAGAGACAGAGAGAGAGAAGAACCCTTGTGTTAACTTTCTGTTGCTCTGATGTTTAAGGGACAGAAACAAGATGGCAAAGTGGCACAGGTGTGCCCAGGTAAATCTCCTCTGTTCTCCGCTCTCAAAACTGTTGCTTGAGAGAGGTGTTGGAGAGCTTATGTAAAGGATACAGAGGAAAATATTATTACAGAACAGAACTGCTCCAAAGCTGAGCAGAGCTGTGGGCAAAGATACTCCGTTCTCTTTCCTGAATTGATCCTTTATCTGGAGCAAGGGAACGAGTCTGGCGAAGCTGAACTTCATGCATGGAAGAAGGAGGGGTGTGACCACTTGTAGAAAGTAGTAAAGGTTTGGTTCATATATGGAGAGGTTTTTCATATATGGAGAGGTTCTTTTCCCAAAATGAAAGTACTGTGTGAGTAAGAAAGGGCTCAGAGGGGATGCAAGGGGTCTCCCATCTTTGCATGTGCTTTCCCCTTGGGACAAAAAATGCCTTTGCCTCCAAGTGCGAGGAGATCTTTACTCACAATGAACAAGGTAGCGGGATAGCTTCTGTTTCAGCATGGCCATTCTGTCCCTATATGAACTGGACCAACCTCTGACAGCCTTCTCTCAGGCCATTTCCACATGGCATCACCATCCTGCAATGGGACGCATTGGCAGAGGTTTGCGAACTGTGCTTTCATAGAATCATAGAATCATAGAAATGTAGAGTTGGAAGAGACCCCCGGGGCCATCCAGTCCAACCCCCTGACATGCAGGAACACCCTCAAAGCACTCCCGATAGATGGCCATCCAGCCTCTGCTTAGAAACCTCCAAGGAAGGAGACTCCAACACACTCCATGGAGGCAGCAGATTCCACTGCCGGACAGCCCTGACTGTCAGTGTCACACAGTGTCATTGCAGTCCCGCTGCCAACCCATCCCCACTCATTGCGATTGTGAGATATTCCATTAAGGGGGAAAAAATCTGTTAATGGCCCACGATTGCGCCATGCTCCCATCACCACTGGCCACGTGGACAGGAGGAACGACAATGTGCGCACTTCCTTCTCCAGTGCGGCACAGGAAAGAGACCGGCTGGGCTGCGGAAGGAAGGCATGTGTCACTTGCATTCCCATCCGCAGGGAGCCAACCGGGTGCACTCCCATGTCATTGCACTCCCGTTCATGTTGCACTCCCATCTCGGCAAAGGTGCTGCTGGGATCGTGGTCAGATGACAACAACGGGAAGCAGTAAGGGGCAGAAACGGCCTCTGTCCCATCACCGTTGCAAGCACGGTGGGTGGGGATGTGAGTGTTTTACCCGAACACAGCCACGCCACTTCGTCACCTGGTTTCCGTCCCTTAAACTTCAGAGCAACAGAAAGTTAGCACATGGATTTAAGACTTCAGCTGATCCACACAGCTACAGCCAGACTATTAACTGGGGCAAGTTATAGAAGTTATACTACACTGGCTGCCAGTTTATTTCCTGGCAGAATTCAAAGTGCTGGTTATGATCTATAAAGCTCGACATGGCTCAGGTCCAGGCTATTTGGCGCACCATATGTCTTTCTCTGAACCAGCCCAGACTCTGAGATTATCAAGAGAGACTCTTTTCTCAGTCCCGTCCCATTGCAAGCACAGTTAGTGGGGCTGTAAAACAGGGCCTTCTCAGTGGTTGCCCCCAAATTCTGGAACTCCCTTCCCAGGGAATCTAGAATGGCCCCCTTTCTTGTTGACCTTCCAGCAGCAAGCAAAGACCATTTTATTCAGGCAATCATTTTAACGGAGAAAGTTTTTAAAAAATGGTCAACGAGGGGTTATACAGCTTTAATTTTAATTGCTTATTAGCTGTTTTAATTCTTTTTATATTTATAATTTATTTATAATTATAATTATATTTATTTATCATTAATTACAAAAGCAATTTATTTATATTTATAATTATAATCACTAAATTGCATCTATAATTCCTTTACATATTTATAATTCTTTTTTAAAAAAATATTCTTTATTAATACAACGTACAGAAAATATAAACAACATTAGACAGATATATCCTATAATAAAAACAATAAAATACAAACCATAATATGGACTTAAAGAGAACGGAAAGAAGAAAGAACTGAAGAAAGAAAATTAAAAACAGATAGAAAGGGGAAAAAAATTACATAAACACACAAAATGCTACCCATGAATACAGAATAAAAGTGTAAGTAAGACAAAAAAGGTTTCTTCCAAATTTTCTGAAGCTGTTTCATCTTAAATCCCAGGACCTCCTCTCTAACAAAATTCTTATCTTCCTATAGTTTAATTCTGTTTTAATATACGCTATTTATATGTTTTTGGATTGTATTGTTTTAATAGGTTAAGCCACTTTGAAGCCCAATGTTGGCAAAAATGCAGGATACAAATAAAGATAATAATAACCACAATAATAATAGGTTTTATCTGAAGGACAGGATAGAAATTTCCTAAAAATAAAAACAACACGGTCCCCACTTTACAGAGGAGAAATGGCTATAATTAAACTTAATGATCGGGAGGGTTTAAACCCTTACTGAGGACTCTTGGCAGCAAGCTAAGATTAGGGCACGGAAAGTATGAATGAAAGTATTTGAACAAACAAACGAAGCAAGTGTCGGAAAAAATGGCTCGTGATATCATTCCCATTTTACAGACAGGTAAACTGAGAGGATGACAAAACTGGAAACCAGGGTCACGGCATGAGCTGGCACTCAGCTGTTACAAAGCTTCTTTGTGGAAAAAGGAATGAGCAATAGTAACCACAATGGGTGCTGCGGAAACACACCTGTGTGCGACCGACCGATCAGCCATTTCCTCCCCCTTCTTTCGAGATGGCAACCACCCTTTATTAAAACCGGCACGTCCGTGGGATCAGGGGGGTGGCCGGCCAGCAAGCAGGCTGTTCCCTATCTGGGTGTGTCCGGATGAGGACAAATCTCTGGAATGCAGCTGGGCTTCAAAAATGGGAGAAGCCCAGCTGGTTTCCCTTCGGGAGAGAAACAGCTCCCTTGAGCCACTGGCGCATGGTTCTCTGCACATCCTGTCGGAAATGCTGGTTTCACCAATGGCTGCTTTTCATGCAGGAGAGAAGTGACTGGCGGGGTGCCACAGGGTTCTGTCCTGGGCCCAGGGCTATTCAACATCTCCATCAATGACTTGGATGAAGGAGAAGAAGGCAAGCTGATCAAATTTGCAGATGACATCAAATTGGGAGGGGTTGCTAATACCCCAGAGGACAGGATCAAAATTTAAAATGACCTTAACCGTAACACCTTAACAAAGCTAACAAAATGAATTTCAACAGAGAGAAATGTAAGGTCCTGCACTTAGGCAGAAAAAATGGAATGCACAAATATAGGATGGGGGACACATGGCTGGATAGCAGTCCGTGTGAAAGGGATCTAGTAGATCACAAGCTGAACATGAGTCAGCAAGATGATGCAGCAGCCAAAAAAGCCAACGCAATTCTTCGTTGCATCAATAGGAACATGGTGTCTAGATCAAGGGAGGTAATGGTGCCACTCTATTCTGCTTTGGTCAGACCTCATCTGGAACACTGTGTCTAGTTCTGTGCAACTCATTTCAAGAAGGATATTGACAAGCTGGAGCGTGTCCAGAGCAGGGCGACCAAAATGGTGAAAGGTCTGGAAGTCATGAAGCCCTATGAGAAGCAGCTTAGGGAGCTGGGAATGTTTAGTCTGCAGAAGAGAAGGTTAAGAGGGGACATGATAGCCATGTTTCAATATTTGAAGGGATGTCATGTTGAGAAGGGAGCGGGCTTGTTCTCTGCTGCTCCAGAGACTAGGGCAAGGAGCAATGGATTCAAGCTGCAGAAAAGGAGATTCCACCCGAACCTCAGGAAAAATGTCCTGACAGTCATAGCCGTTCAGCAGTGGAATAGGCTGCCTTGGAGTGTGGGGGAGTCACTTTTTTGGAGGTTTTTAAGCAGAGGCTGGATGCCCATCTGTTGTCAGTGCTTTGACGTGTTTTCTTGCATGGCAGAAGGGGGTTGGACTGGATGGCCCCTGGGGTCTCTTCCAACTCTGTGATTCTATGATTCCGTCCACAGCAGCCCCTCTTGCAGGCTCTCAGAAGCACAGCTGACAACTCCAAAGGCCGGTGTGTCGACACAAAGCAGCCCCATCTTTCACTCATGGCACGGAACTATTGTGTCAGACACTTGGCAAAGGTTGTTGGGTGAGGCTATATTTAGCCTGACAAAACGAGGTGTGGGAGCAGCACCTTAGTAGGCAAACACCCAACAATCACACCTTGCAAACCTGCCGTTCAACACAGGCATGGAAAGAAAGGAGTCACCAGAAGATTTCTTGTCCAAAAGGGATGACCAGACAGTACAGTTTCCACCTCTGTTAGCCCCTCTTGTTGGCGGCAGAGAGGTCTGGCCATTAGAAGTGCAGAGAATGCTCACATATTTCCTCACCCACAACAAGAAAGAGATATCCCATTGAGAAAACATAAAATCTCTTTACATTTTTTAAACCTTTTTTAGTGGGGAAAAAATCATTTTTGTTTAAAAAGAAATCCTTGCTTGTGATCTTTTGAGCACTCGCTTGCGTTAAAACAATTTCCCATAAGCGGACGACACATCGACAGCTGGGTTAAGCGCTAAACTACAACTCTGGATACTGGGGCTCAAACCCCTGCTTGCCCATGGAAACCCCCAGGTGATCTTGAGCAAGTCATACTCTCTCAGCCTCAGAGGAAGGCAAAGACAAACTCCCTTGTGAAAAAAAATCTAGCAAAGAAAATGCATGTAGAGGGTTGCCTTAGGATCTCCATACATCCAAAATGACTTGAAGACGCACAACGCACAATGCACAGACAAAGAATACATCAAGCTGACACATAAAACAGTTCTCTCTCCACATTCATGGGTTTGACCTTTGTGAATTTGATTACTGATGAGGTTCCCATTTGCCTCCCCTCCATTTTCCTCCTCCCATTCCCTGGACTTTTGTCCAGGTACAAAAGCAGGGCACACAGGTGACAGGTAGCCAAATGGAATGGCAGGGGGAGTGTTTTCCCTTCCATTCACCTTTCTGATGCCCACGCGGGCAGAAAGAAGGCAGGGCACGTGGGTGACAGGAAGGCCAATGGAGCAGGGGAGCCTTGGGAGAGAACGGGAGGGGGAAGCGCTCACTGAGGTGGGGGGGTGTTATTCACAGCTTTTGACTTTCACGAGGGGTCTGCACCCGAAACCCTAGTGAAAGTCACGGGGCCACTGTAATGCTGCTTAGTGTTTCCTATGCTCCTTTTCCATGATGTATTTAAGCCTTTTACTCCAAGTCTCAAGTCAAGTCTCACGCCTCTACCTCCAAGTCTCAAGTCCTTGCAAGATACTTTCAAGTCAAGTCTCAAGCCAACTTTGCACCCCAACCAAAATTCTGGAATTACTGGATAGAGTGAAATAAATTCAGTTTTAACAGTTTCAGCAGAGTCGGCTCTCCACATTTGCAGTTTTGCCATCTGCAGCTTCAGAAGTGGAGAATTGGATCCTTCTTAACTTTCCATCTCCAAAGCTGGAAGATTTTTCAGAAATTGGGAATAGGATCCTTCTTACTCCCTATTACTGAAGCTTCAAAAGCTTTAGAAGGAAGACTCCTTCCTCCTCAAGCCTAACACATTTGCTGTTCCCCTCTGAGAAACGCACCCTGTACTCTGGGGGCGAGTCTTGTCTTCTGCTCTTAGAAAAAGTTTTTGAAGGCTCCTCCAATATGCAGCAGAGACGGACTGCTGAGCAGATCTCAACCCACCTCAAGCTCATTGCCTAACCCGTTTGCTGTTCCCCTCTGAGAAATGCACCCACACTTTGGGCTTGAGACAGATTGCCATGTGGCCAGTAGGCAAAAAGAGATGGAGGCATTGTTCAAAGTTGTAAGTTTCCTGGATGAATGCATTATGCTACTGAACCAAGGGCAGCAAGACTGTCATTAAAAATATACAAGTGTTGAGTTGAGTCAATGCCTCATTTATGGCCAAGTCGAGTCCGCGTCAAGTCACTGAAGTCCGACTTGAGCCCGAGTCTATCGACTAGAGTCTACATCACTGCTCCTTTTCTATCTGAAGGATTGTTCTTTCAAAGGAAGAAAGGAAGGGAGGGAGGGAGGGAGGGAGAAGTATCCAAAAAAGACACTCTGCCACTGTGGTCAGTGGTCCCTTTTTTGAAATGTTAAACAGCATTTTCACAAAGAAGACAAGGCATTTTGCACAAAATGCACCGTTTCATCTACAAAAACGTTGCATTTTGCAATGAAGTAAAGGGTGTGTGTGTGCAAAGATATTTTCCACAAAAGATCCAGAAGTGGGTAAAATCAACTTGAAACAACAAGTCAGTTTTCTCATTCCTAGTCCATAAAGGAGAAAAATGGTAAAATTATACATTCTTGCATAAAAGAAGGAATTAAGTGAAGATTTATTGTGTGTGAAATAAGCGACAATTTACATTCTTGCAGGCCATTGAAAAAGGGTGCCCACTAACAGTTCCCTCAAGTAGACTTGTGCATTTAACCACCTTGTTCATCGGAGTATATAGACTACAGCTCAAAATTTGGAAATCGTCATGTTTTGGACTACATTACATAGAATCCACAAGACAGCATGGCCACTGAGGTGGGCTAGGGTGGACTGTCATTTTTGAATGCTCCATTTAAAAAAAAAAACACCCTTTGGATAGCAAAGTACTAGGGTAGGACTTCGTAGAACTATTACAACATTAATCTTCAATGTGCTTTCTACGTATAGGAAACTAAGTCAAGTTAAGGAAACACTCAAAAAATAGCAAAGCCAAGAAAGAATCATGTGGCACCTTTAAGACTAACTGCTTTATTTGTTCCACATTTAGCTTTTCTCAAAATAATTTTTTTTAAAAAACCCTAAGGCTCTTTCTGTCAAATTTGTGACAAAAATTGCAGATTTGGGCAAGTTCTGAAAAACAAACCAAAGCAAATTCTTGCCCGCTTTGGTTGCTGACTACAAGAAGGCAAAAAGAGAGAGATTATTTTGGAGAGAATGAGCAAGCGCTGGAGGAGTTTGGGTGCTTTAGTCATAATCTGTTTTTGCTTACAAAAGTACAGGCTTAAATAGATGCTGGGAGGAAGCACGTAGGCAGGCAAGGACAAGGTTTGCAACCCACATTGATCCGAAAGGTGACAAATTCAGGACAGATAAAAGGAGGTACTTCTTTGCACAGTGCATCTCTTGGCAACGGAAGCCATTGCTACAGGGCTGTCATTGGACAAATTAATGGAGACTGACTATTGATCCATCCAACCTTCCATCCATCCATCCATCCATCCATCCATCTATCTATGTCTATCTATCTGTTTGTCTATTTGTCTGTTTATCCATCTATCTATCTCACAGATATAAGAAGTGTGTCCCATGGATTGCATGTATCCATTGGGGTCTTGCTTTTTGCCCCAAGAGCTTCCTAGAGACCCCCTGAAGATCCCAGACCTAATTTTTCTTTAAAATTGTCTAGAAACAAACAAACAAACAAACAAACAATTAAACACCCACACACAACATGCCACAAAACACGGTGATTTGGGTCCCCTTGTCCACCCCCGCAACTGATCCAAAACCCTAAAAATGGCATTCTTTGGGATGATGCTTAGAGCCAGAACGATCTGACTTCCCTTATATGCTACAAGACTGAGAGTCTATTTCTTTCATTTCTAATAATTTGAGCAACCATTCCTCAACCTCCGGTACAGCTGCTTTTCAAATGTCCCAGCTTTTCTCTCCCCCTCCCGCTTTGCCCCATTGTCATCCGCTTATGGTGCTGGGAGACGGGAGGTTGAATTTTGCCGTTCCCAGTGGACTCAGGCAAAAGTAAACCTAGCAGCTGTTCCTAGCTTGGGTTCTCATTAATACCATTTGCCATCTTGACCTTACTCTGATGTTACTCATTCACACATGTCCTGGTTTTTATCTGTGAAGCGTTGGAGGGAGTGATGTCCTTCTTTGGGGTTTCATGAAGGCCAACTGTGGCCCTTTCCACACTATACCATTATAGTGCTATTATTCCACTTTTAACATCCTGTGGAATCCTGAGGTTTGCAGTTTAGGGAGGGCTCCTGGGCCTCAGTAGACTACAAGCCCAGAATTCCACAGGATGTTGAAAGTGGAATAATAGCACTAGAACAGTGTAGTGTGGAAAGGCTGTGTGGCAACTGCACAAATGGAATGATTGACTAGGCAGGACAGGAGTGGGCAATTTCTACGGTCCAGGGGCTTATTTTTAAACTCAAGACATCCTGCCTCCTCAGGGCCAGGAATGCAGAAAAATGGGGAGTCCGGGGGGCAGAATATGAGTTTTGTGGAGTTCTGCAATCTCTTTTTGCATAACATCAAAGCAGAAAAATCCACTTCTTCAGGTAATTTTTTTCCTGCCTTGGAAGATCCACAGGCTTCAAAATCTAAGACAGGTCTTCATACCTTATGTTTTTACGCTCCCAAAGAGACTCAGCTGTCAAACATTTCCTAGCAAGCAGAGCCTGCCTGACATACAGAAGTCTGAAGGGTCAGAGGCCTGGATCCAAATCTCCACTCAGCCATGAAGTTCACAAGGAAATGAAGGCTAAGTTTCTCTCTGCGAGAAAACCCTAATGGATTATTTCAAGAATCAAATGGGATTAGCCTCTGAGGCTGCTGTCTCAGACTCTTTCGGAAAAAGGCAGGAAAACACTATGGATATAAAAAACTAGTGTATACACCCGACCGTTGCCCGGGATTTTATTTTCTCATAGATAATAATACTTGTTAGAAAGATTTGAGATCCTGTGTCTCTAATTCCCCAAACTGTCTTATCCATTACCTCTAACTTTCCCCCATATTCCCTTCTCCAATCTGTATACAGAGTTATTAACAGACAGAGGTTGGGTTCCTGAGATAACACACTGCCCTCCTCCTTGCTGCTAGATCTCGTCTCCATAGCAATCAGCCAGGCCCATGAACTCTCAGCTATGAGTTCTAAAGACCCATCTCTAAAGTGCCAACCCCAAGATTCCATAGAATATTTACAGGCAGCCAAGCATATGAGGTCTTCGCCTGACACAGACAAACAAACATACAAACTTTGGCTTTTATATAGTAGATTAGTAATGCAACGTCCGTAGCAATGACCCTGCCATGATTGTGACCTAGCAGATTGTGAATTGTTTTATCCCATTGAATTCTTTTGAGCGTTCCAGTCAGTTTATTATCTGTACCAACCTTCCAATCTCTGGACATTAAGGTAGCACAAATATTTTAATTTAAAAAAAAATCAGATAGCACAACTCTTTTTTCTTTCTTTCTCCCTCTCCAGTATTTCATTGTCACCAGTTAGGACAATTGCTGCTTCTCCAAGGGCTGTTGATAAACAGAAATTTGCAAGCAAAACTGTATCTTTCTTTTACAGTTACAAAATTAAAACAACTATCTGAATGATTCTACAAGTCAGCACAACAAAACAAGAAAAAACAACTCAGGCCAATTCCACATCACACTGTTATAGTGTTATGATTCCACTTTCAACACACTATGGAATCCTTTGGTTTGCAGTTTAGGGAGGAGCATTTAAAATTCTCAGCCAGGGAGCTCTTTGGCCTCAGGAAACTACAAGCCCCAGGATTCCATAGGATGTTGAAAGTGCAATAATAGCACTATAACAGTGTAGGGCAGAAAGGCTACCAGTGACAATTGCAACCACTCAGGTATCTATTTCAGCCACTTGAATCAGATCAACTTCCCCCTCCCTGGAAAAAGGTTTTCAACCCGTATATGCAATCATAAAACCATAGAGTTGGAAGAGACCCCAAGAGCCATCTAATCCAACCCCCTGCCATGCAGGAACCTGGTAAAGAAGTTTATAACACTTTGAGAGTGAGTTCCACAAACATGGCACCACCGATAAGGAGGCCCTGCTCTTAGTGCCTGCCAACTTCACTGAGGATGTAGAGTCGAAGGCTTTCACGGCCAGAATCCATTGGTTCTTGTGGGTTTTTCGGGCTTTGAGACCGTGTTCTGGCCGCATTGTCTCCTAACGTTTCACTTGCATCTGTGGCTGGCATCTTCAGAGGAAAGGTGAATTGGAAGTGGAAGTATTCCTCTGACGATGCCAGCCACAGATGCAGGTGAAACATCAGGAGAAAATACAACCAGAACACGGTCTCAAACCCCGAAAAACCCACAAGAACCAATTCACTGAGGATGTTTGTGGGTCTGGACGTTAAAGCCTGCCAGGCATGTTTCAAAGATTTATGAGCCCATCCGAAAGTGGGACTATAAAAAGAATCCTAGAGTTGGAAGAGACCCCGGGGGCCATCCAGTCCAACCTCAATCGGCCATCAAAGCACTCCCAACAGATGGCCAACCAGCCTCTGCTTAAAAACCTCCAAAGAAGGAGACTCTGCCAGACTCCATGGAGGCAGCCGATTCCACAGCCGGAGCAGCGTAATGTCCCATAAAGGCACCATCTGAATCCAATCAAAGACTCAGCCTGGGAACATAGTTCCCCCCAACAGTAAAATGTGGGGAAAATTGACCATACCAGTTGAGGCACTCTGAGAGGTATTGTTCCCAAACATTACTTTTTCATACTCTAGACAACAATTATCCACCTATAGGATTGCCAAGTTAGAGATGGGACCGAGTAAACCATCCATTCCAACACACAAACAATCCACAAGCATCACAAGGCAGTGTAAGGCCCTTCTTTGGGGGTCCCTGATGGTTTAGTATGGTTTGGATGGGCACCATACCTAATTGGCATGATATTGGGTTGGCAACTCTATTAATTGGTTCGGATATCAAAATCAGACCTGAAAAGTGACAGAGAGGTCAAACCAAGAAAGGGACAGTATTTGACTGTAAATGTGAGTGAGGATAAGTCAACTGTAAATTTCCTCCAGGTAAGATTGAGTCATTTGTCAGGCAAATACACACTATTCCTGTGGATAATAGGCTAAAATAGAAGCTGGAATTTTCCAGGGAACCCAACTGTGAGAAGCCCACCAGGACACTGATTGACAGATATCCATCCCTTGTGCACCTGGACTCCTTCCTCTTTCCTCACAGCATCCACAACAGACAGCTATTACAACACCCATCGTGTCTTTGTCAATTAAGCACTAAGCCCATCAACAGGCGAAAGACCCATTGTCCACAACAGGTTCCCTTTGTCTTGCATCTGGAACCTTCACAGCCACCAGCCATTTTCAGGGTACAAATACTCCTGATTTCAGGATGCCCAGTGCAGTATCTCGAAGCATCAAAAGTTCAAATATAAAATTTAAGATTGGTAAGATTTCAAATTCAACACTTATGGTTTAAATCTATCTAAAGGATCTAAATATATCTAAAGGATCTAAAATTCCCACATTATATATGCTCCTGTATTATTTGTCTACAGGTGGTAAAGAAAGAGGCACAAAACCTAGCCACCCTCTCTGTAATTTGTAAATCCGAATCTGCAAGCAACAGAGACAGGTAAAATCTTTCTGATCTCTCCGGAAATTTTTGTAAAATTGGAGCTATTAAAATGGAACGCAGCTGCTTTCAGAATAGGTCTACTGCACAATGGCAAATAATTTGCTTCACGTGACTTGTGCATGTGTATCTCACTATTAATACACCAGCCTATGTCTGAAGTGTAAACTGCTTCAGATGGCTCAAGTAAGTGAGCCAAGCCGAATCATAGCATCGTAGAATCACAGAGTTGGAAGAGACCCCAGGGGCCATCCAGTCCAAACCCCTGCCATGCAGGAACACCCTCAAAGCAATCCCGACAGGTGGCCATCAAGCCTCTGCTTAAAAACCTCCAAGGAAGGAGACTCCACCACACTCCATGGAGGCAGCAGCAGATTCCACTGCCGGACAGCCCTGACCATCAGGAAGTTCTTCCTGAGGTTCAAGTGGAATCTCCTTTCCTGCAGCTTGAATCCATTGCTCCTTGTCCTGGTCTCTGGAGCAGCAGAAAAGAAGACCTCTCCTTCCTCTACATGGCATCCCTTCAGATATTTAAACATGGCTATCATGTCCTCTGTTAACCTTCTCTTCTGCAGACTAAACATACCCAGCTCTCTAAGTCTATCCTCACAGGGCTTCATGGCTTCCAGGCCTCTCACCATTTTGGTCGCCCTCCTCTGGACTTGCTCCAGCTTGACCACGTCCTTCTTGAATTGAGTGCCCAGAACTGGACACTGTATTCAAGATGGGGTCTAACCAAAGCAGAGTAGAGTGGTACCAGTACCTCCCTCGATCTAGACACCATACTCCTCTTGATGCAGCCAAGAATTGCATTGGCTTTCTCAGCTGCTGCATCACACTGCTGACTCATGTTCAGCTTGTGGTCTATGAAGGCTCCTAGATCCAAGCTAAATAATAAGGTCAGCAGCCAGTAACGTCCAGGGGCTGGGGTGGAAGAAAGCTCAGATTCCAAAAAGTCATGCCTCCTGGGGATGGGAGGGGGAAATGCTAAACCCAAAAGAGAGAAAGGAGAAGAGAGGCGAAACCATTGATAGCTGAATGTTAGCGAGATGCTTGCTTTTTCCACACAGTCATTGATGCAACCTCTTACTCTGTAACTAAGCCTGAGTTGCCGCAACATCTGCACATCCTTGTTTCCATTTACCCCTGCCTCCTTTTCTCTTCCTTTGTTGTCACCTTTGTGTTGACTTTGAGATTGCAAGCCCACTGCTGTAGGAAGGAAACTTCCCACCATAGGAAAGATTTGAGAAAGAAGAGAATACTAGAAATACAAATGTAGCAGAAAAAAAGAGTCTTGAAGACTAGCCATATTATTGTGACAAAAATTTCCATACGCTTCTCAAAAGTTAACTTTTAAAAATAAGCCAGCCCAGGGCTTTGAAAGAGAATGGCGAGAGGTATCGAACTGGATAAAAGAATGAAATAGTGGGAAAGAGAGAAAGGCTGTGAGAAAGGAAGACAAAATGAGATTGCAAAAGATAAAATGTAAATAGTTACAGGTAAGCTAAAACTAATAGTATACGACTGTTATAAAATAGAGATAATGTATGGAACGGAATGTTTATATGGAATGGAATGTTAAACTCAGATTCAACTGGGAAAATTGATGTTTGGAAGCAGGGAGGGGGATTTTTTATTGTTTTTTTCATTAAAAATTTCAATAAAAATTAATTTAAAAAAATTCCACACGCTTCTATAGACTAGCTCAGTGGTTCTTAACCTCGCAGGGGGTCCACAGAGTCCACCACAACAGCGGCAGCAACAGGGATGTGGCAGCAAGGTGCGAGTGCCAAAAGGAGGGAGCAGTTTTGGCACACACCCTTGCCATGTTCCTGATGAATGGGACATGGCGGCAGGTGTACAATGGCCGAACCACGAGAGACCAAGATTTGAATCCCCACTCAGCCATGGAAGTTCACAGGG
This sequence comes from Ctenosaura bakeri, assembly GCA_948474755.1. NCBI lineage: Eukaryota > Metazoa > Chordata > Lepidosauria > Squamata > Iguanidae > Ctenosaura > Ctenosaura bakeri. The sequence continues at coordinate 440,395 of CAOLHI010000855.1, forward strand.
TGACCTCAGGCAGGTCACATTCTCTCAGCCTCAGAGAAAGGCAAAGGAGACAAATCTTGCCAAGAAAACCTCCAGGATAGATTTGCCTGAAGGTCAGTTTTCAAGTGGAGAGACATGATGGCTAGGAAGAACCTCCCTGTGTCAGTGGCACTTTGTTGACTACAACTTGGAGATCAGGCTTAGAATCTCTGCTCAGCCACAGAAATCCACTTGGTGAACTAAGGCAACTGACACTCTCTCAGCCTCAGAGGAAGGCAAAGGCAAGTCTCCTATGAATAAATCCTCCAAGAAAAACCCACGAGAGGTTTGCCTTACAGTGGAAATGACTTGGAGGCATAGAACAGCAAGAAGCCTTACTTACAATCTCAGAAGCATTGAACAGAATGCCAGCCAATATTGTTTTTCATAAATTTACCCACCCCACTCCCCCAAAACCCCCAAATCTAGATGAAGAGAGAGTAGAAATGCTTTTATCAAGAAGGTAGGACCCCTTTGCTAAACAGTAGCTGAAGAAACTCTGGGCTATACCAAAAAAGACTATGGATTTTGTTTTCTTCAATAGACACTTTTCGTTCATGTTCAAATTTGTGCAGACTTAACCTTACTAAGTCATCGGTTAACTCTCCCCAACTCATCCTAAACATACCCGAAACATCTGGTTGTGCTACAACATCTTCCGCACTGACTGGCAGCTGCTGCCCACAGTATCAGAAATGGGGTTTTCTCACCTTTCTCTGGAGATCCAGGAACTCAGGCCCTTTTCGCATGCAGTTTCTGTTGCGAGAGGGCCCCTTCACCATCGCGTAAATAGGACCGGCGGTCTGTACGACGCACTCCCATTTACGCGACGCTCAAGAGCCGGATGCAGAGCGGACGTGCACCTTTTTATTTTCGGCTTTAAGTCAAAATCAGGCCCTTTTCGCATGCAGTTTCTGCTGCGAGAGGGCCCCTTGAGCGTCACGTAAATGGGAGCGGCAGTCCGTATGATGCACTCCCATGGACGTGCACCTTTTTATTTTCAGCTTTAAGCTGAAAATGGTGCGCAGTCATGCAATGCTCCCGGGGCCCGCGCGCACTTACCTGCTGTGCGGTGCGTCGGGCGAGCTGGGCCGGTCACGCTTCCTCCCCCAGCGCAGCCTACAGCTCCCAGGCTGCACTGTGGAAGGAAGGGGTGGGGCGGTCATGCAACCAAGAAGCCAGCTGTGGGAGAACGGAGGAGTGATGCGGGTGCCTCGCGCAAGAGGCTGCTTGCACGAACGGCACCCCCCACTTCCGCGAGCAGGTAATGTGCGGAAAGGGTCTCAGCCTGGGGCCCCACCAGTATGCCAAAGTGTGCGTTGCACTGAGCTGTGAAGCCCCTGACTTTTTCTCAACTTCTTTTCCATTCCAGTAGCTCCATGGGTCTCCTGTCCAGTTGTGCCACAGTTGAGGCAGCTTCCAACACAGCCAAGAGACCAAGAAACCATTTGTCTCTCTGCAAAACAGCTTACCTGTTCGGTGATGAAGGAGCTGGAGAAGGTGATGGCCGACCAGAAAAAGATCCCACAGCTGAGAATAATCTTCCTGTTGAATCTGTCACCCAGGTAGCCAAATATGGGTGCTGCCACCATGAAGCTACAGATGAAAACTGTTGGAAGAAGATAGAAAGGAAGAGATGGGTTGAGACAGTGCTTTCCAAACTGACTGCGTGAGGGGCTAGAAGAGGAGGAGGAGGAGGCATCTCCTAAATCTGGTCCCTACATTCATTTGCATTCAGCTTATCTGAAGCATTGCCTGTACTCACAGATACCTGCTCTGGTCTGAAGATTAGTTTCCAAGGGTCTGGCTCGCATGCCTCACAGTAAGATCATATTAAGATGGCAGGCAAGAGAGACAGGAGCTTTTCTGTAGTGGCTCCAACCTTATGAAATGCCCTACGCAGCATAATATGCACATGACTCCCTCCCTGACTGTTCTTTAATAGACCTTCAATAGATTGCCTTACAGTTTCATGTGCTACCTACTGTTTTACTTTGAAGAAAACGTGCAGGGTTTTACAGCAGTGTTTAATGAGGTATACAAGGCATAGCGTATAATGGTTGCTAAAGCTAGCATTCATAGAATCATAGAGCTGGAAGAGACCCCAGGGACCATCCAGTCCAACCCCCTGCCATGCAGGAACACCCATCAAAGCATTCCCAACAGACAGCCATCCAGCCTCTGCTTAAAAACCTCCAAAGAGGGAGAGTCCACCACACTCCATGGAGGCAGCAGATTCCACTGCCGGACAGCTCTGACCGTCAGGAAGTTCTTCCTGAAGTTTAAATAGAATCTCTTTTCCTACAGCTTGAATCCATTGCTCCTTGTCCTAGTCTCTGGAGAAGCAGAAAACAAGCCTGCTCCCTCCTCAACATGACATCCCTTCAAATATTGAAACATGGCTATCATGTCCCCTCTTAACCTTCTCTTCTGTAGACTAAACATCCCCAGCTCCCCAAGCCGCTCCAGGTAGGGCTTCATGGCTTCCAGACCCTTCACATTTTGGTCGCCCTCTATGATACACACTTGGTTATATAGTAATACACAATTTTAGGCATGCGCAATTTCTATTGGTGGTTCCTCAGGGATCTTTCCCTTTCCCAAACTCCTAGTAGTTTCCACCTTGTTTGTTCCCATACCTTGATCTTGCCAATCACAAACTTGCTCAGGTTTCCTGTTCAGCCCCCAATTTGTTTACCAACGCATCTCCGGTGTTGCTCTACCTCAGCCCTTTGTATTTCCCTCTAAACAATGGCCAGACACCCTGGGGTACACATCTCCCAAACTATCCTCTTTGATCCCCCTCCACTGGAACGAGACCCAATGATTCTTTCCTTTGATATACAATACATTGTCACAGACATTTCTAGCATAGGTTATATTGTCATTACAAAGTACCCTAAAGCTAATATATAGTAAATCTGGCCATTGCTTTCATGTCTAATCAAACTCGACCTGTACCTTCACAGCAGGGCTGAGTCCTTGGCCATTTCCACACTCAAAGGCCTCAAAGGCCATCCTCAAAGGCCCCTCCCTAAACTGCAAACCCCAGGATTCCATAGGATGTTGAAAGTGGAATAATTGCCCTATAAGAGTGTAGTGCGGAAATGGCCCTTGACAGACAGCTTCATTCAACTGGATGCAGGGCCACCTTTTATACTTGGTGTGTTTTTAAACTGCTGTGGCTATTTTCAACCATTCGTGTTTTAATTAATCTCGTATTTTGTTTTGTTTTATTGCTTTAACTTCTTACTCTGTAAATCAGCTGGGAAAGATTTGGCCTCAAAAAGCAGCAGAGAGACAGGCCATTTCCACACTAGACTGTTATAGTGCTATTATTCCACTTTCAACCTCCTGTGGAATTCTGGGGTTTGTAGTTTCCAGAGGCCAAAGGGCTCTCTGGCTGAGATTTCCAAAGGCCCTTCCCTGAACTGCAAACTCCAGGATTCCACAGGAGGTTGAAAGTGGAATAATAGCACTATAACAGTGTAGTGCAGAAAGGCCCTCAGATTGACATATAGCTAAATAGAGAAATAGTTTCCTAGATAGAAGACAATCTTGTGCTACCTTCAGAGGAATGCAAGTGGCGCCTGGAAAATCTGGGACTAAATCTCCCAGAATCCCCCACGCTGGTTCAGGCATTGTGGTTCAAGTCTCTTTCCCAAGCTCAAGCAGACACCACATAACTGTATCGTAGATGACCGTGGCTGGATTCTTGCATGCAATTGTGTGCACACAGCATATAATTTTTTTAAATAAACAATCTTATCTACAGATCACGGCCATAACTCCAGCAGTGCTGTTGGAAGAGGAGAAAGAGGCAGGGTTCCCCCATAGCGCATAGCATTTCTGGCTTCTTTATATGGATGTGAAAGATGAACAGTGAAGAGAGATGTCAGGAAGAAAATCCATTCATTTACAGTGTGGTGCAGGAAGGAGGCGTTCTAGAGATATCACGGAATGCTAAACAGACAAATAAATGAGTCAAGGGCAAATGCAGCCTGAACTCTCACTAGGAGCCCAAAGACTAAACCAAGGCTATTGTACTTTGGACATATGAGATAACATGACTCATTGGAAAAGTTGATAACTCTAGGGAAAGTGGGGAAAAAAGAAGGTGTTTAATTCCACTGACAGACGGACAACCAGGGATGCCCTGAGTTTGTAAGACACGAGCAGGATTATTGACAGCAGGTCTCCTGGAGGGCTCCAGGATTGCCATAAGACGGCACGTGACAATGGCAAGATGCAAGATCTCTCTAGCTGTGATCTACAACCGCACAGATGGAAAGAGCCGTGGTGGCGCAGTGGTTAAATGCCAGTACTGCAAGACACAAGGTTGTGAGTTCGATCCTGCCCGGCTCCAAGGTTGACTCAGCCTTCCATCCTTCAGCAGGTCGGTAAAATGAGTACCCAGCTTGTTGGGGGTATGTATAGAAATGTGTCAAAATACATGCTATTTGTAAGCTGTTTGCCGCCTCGATCCATATGGAGAGGCAGGATACAAATAAATAAATACATAAATAAAAAAAAAATAAAAAAAGATGAAGTCTCAGAGCTATAGTCGGACACATCTACCCTACAAAAGGTGCAGGTTCTGGGATGGAGCCTAGGTGGGAGATAATCAGAACTGGTAATCTTGCCTGCGATCTTCCATTTGAAGTTAATTATTATTTGAATTGCTAAAGATGATGTTCTTTAAGATAACTAACTTGTTCATGAGCCCAGAATTTATATAGCGCCCAGTTAGGAAGCCTCACATCCAAAAAAAAATTCAATCATATCCGGAAAAAAATTCAATCACTTTTCTCTTATCCTACCTTCAGCTCTTTCCCTGCTGGCTGAAACGAGCACCATGCTTTGTTGCCCAGTTTATTTTGCTATTTTTCCCCAGACTTTTCTTATTAAGAAAACTTAGGCTAAGGTACAACATGATAGGGCCGGCCGTTAAGCAGAGAGATGGGGCAATCACCAGGGCGGAGCAGAGAAATACAAGAGAACAAAGGAATAAATACGGTGGCAAGACGAAGCGATGACAGGACACAGATGGTGGAATAATGCAGCCAAATTCTGCCATGGCAATACATTGAAAGGGGCCTCAAATTACGAGTGACATCAGAATGCTGACTGACTTGTAAACAAATTCAGAAAACGACTCTTAGCCGCTCAGACAGATTGCATGACAGATTGTCTCGTTAGGGACAGATCAATTTCTGCAATCGCGTTTGCAGGTGATGGATGTTCCCCTGAGCTAGAGTGACAGCCATGGATCTTTGTTCTCCAGGTTTATCTTCCAGCAGAACTCAATATGGGTGTATGTGTGTACCTGTCAGGAGTTGGTGACTGGGAGATACAGGGCCAAATCCAGGCTCATAAGAGTTTAAGAAGCACCCTGTTGGATGATACCCAAGGCTTAACAGATCCAATGTTCTGCCTACAGTGCAGCCAACTACTTGCCAGTTGCCCAAATAAGACATTGGTGTATGGTGTATCTTCACCCTCCCTCCAGTGGTGGACCAAGGGTGGGGTGGTAGAAGCAGTCCTCTCTGGGTACAGGAAATTACAGGGCAGATTGTGGAGTGGACCGACTGTTCTGTCCAGAATTGGAGTTTGAGAGTCATTGGAGGTGGCAGTGGTGGTAGTCCTGGCCTCTGCTAACTGGCCACCCGTCTTGGACTTAGCAACCTCCCAAGCTTCTCAGCTGCCTAATGAGCTAGATAATGGCAGCTCCGTAGAACAGTCTCAGAGCTGAAGTAGATTCTCCGAAAAACACAACACCAGTCCAGAACGGGAATAGTCCAAAAGCCAAACTGATAATCTGAGTGAAGTGTCGAGGTCCAAGGTCCAAAGCACACAGGTTGAGAATGCAAGAATCATGGCTGTCGCCACCAGCAGCATCAGGAGATTCCAGCAACCTTCTGTTGGTAAGGCCTCTGATCATAGAGCCTCAGCATCGTGGCCAGCTGTGTCCTAATTAATGAGCCCTTCCCATATAAGCACTGCCAGTGTCAGGAACAGCAATGAATTGCTTCGTACTGTCGGGAAAAAGGAGTAAGGGCTCAGACGTAAATTTAGATTTCAAATGGTCAAACGCCGATTGACACTCAGGCGACCAACAAAGTCTATGCGCCTTGCCCGCAGTGGATCCTTTAGGTTTCCGTAGAAGGTTGGTGAGTGGAAGCGTTATGGCAGCAAAATCCTCAATAAAGTTCCGGTAGAAGTTCGCAAAACCAAGAAATTGCTGCAGTTGCTTCACAGTTTTAGGGACGGGCCATTGCAAAATGGAGTTAATCTTCGAAGGGTCCATTTTAAGTGAACAATCTTGAATCCTATATCCCAAGTAATCAAAAGTTTGGGTGTCAAATTGGCATTTAGATAGATTAACCACGAGGTTGTTATCTATAAGCCTTCGTAACACTTCACGAACCAATGACACATGAGATTCCATGGAATCTGCGTAAATTAAAATGTCATCCAGATAAATCAGAACCCCCTGATACAACAAGTCATGGAAAATGGTGTTCAAAAACATTTGGAACACAGATGGCCCCGATTGTAAGCCAAAGGGAAGAACCGTCCATTTAAAGTTACCTAGAGGAGTTGCAAAGGTGGTGAGCCACTCAGAGTCCGGGTCCATTCTAATCCTATGAAAAGCCTCTTTAAGATCAAGTTTGGTGAAATATTTTCCTTGAACAAGATGGTCCAAAACAGTCCGTATCAGAGGTATGGGATAACAATTGGAGGAAATAACCTGGTTAATAGCAGAGTAGTTAACTATCAGTCTCGGATCCGCGCTGGATCTTTTCTCTTTCGGAAGAAGACAGGACTCGCCGTGGGGGCTGTAGAGGGCTTGATAAAGCCGCGAGCCAAGTTTTTATTTAGGAACTTCTTGAGAGCAAGGAGTTCTTTTTGGTTCATGGGATAAATTTTCGGTTTAGGCAGGGTGGCCCCGTCAACTAATTCCAGTTTACAGTCAAAGTCCGTGTGGGGAGGCAATTTGTCAGCCTCCCTTTCGTGGAAAGCCTTTTGGAAGTCTCGGTAGTGTGAAGGAATTTGTTGCAATTCTTCATGGGGAATAGAAAAGTTTTCATCTGAAGAGGACATAGTGCCAGCAGTCCAGTTTATCTGGGGGTTATATTCACGAAGCCAATCGATTCCCAAGACCAATTTGAACTGCATCGCCTTGGGAACTAGAAATCGCATGCTGTAATTGTTTTTGTCCATTTGAAATGAGATGGGCTTAGTGATTTTACTAATTACTCCCCCAGTCATTGAGGTCCCATCCATTTGCGTTAATTTGATGGGGCATTCCAAGGGCTCATAAAGAGTTTTCAATTGTTTGGCCAATTTGGGGTGTAACAAACTTCTGGAGCAGCCAGAGTCAATTAATGCCCTATGTACATGCAAAGTCCCATCGCTGCCACTAATCGAACCGTGGCGTAGAAATGGGGAATTTTAGGAGTACTTACAGATGTTCCCGCCGCTTGCCAGTCATCGCAGTCAGGTTTAGAATCTCCATCTATGTCAGATGAGGACGAAGAGGTGGTTTCATCATCGGGATCGGAGTCTCCTGTCGCCGCTGCAGGGTCCTTAGAAGTGCGTCTAAGTGGTTGTTTGGCGGCCGCTGTCTGATGTGTGAATTCTATATCCTTTGGGTCTGCTCGTGCTCCCTTAGTCCCAGTCGGAGCTTGGTTTCCGCGGCAGGTGTTGGCGAGGTGGCCCGGTTTTCCACAGTTAAAGCACATGCCCAAACGGAGACGTTTGTTCCGTTCCTCAGCATTGAGGACGGTGGGACCGCGAGGTTGTCGTTTTGGCACGTCTTGTCTTTGTCGGTTCAGCTGAACAGTCTGGGTTATGCCTTCCATTTCAGTAGCTAGTCTGACCCAACCTAGCAGGGTCTGTGGATTGGCCTGCATTAAGCACCCGTGTAGAATATCAGGATTTAGTCCATCTTTGTATAACTCAATTAGAATTTCATCACTCCACGGGACTTTGGTGGCCAGGTTTCTAAATTCACGGGAATACGTCCCCACATCGTTCCTGCCTTGTTTCATTCGTTTCAGTTGATATTTGGTGTTTTCCAATAAATGGGGGGCTTCAAGCGTTCCGCAGATGGTTCATGAAGAGCTGCAGATTTTCAGTTTCGGGGGCGCGGGAGTCATATAGGTTCGCTACCCAGTCTGCTGCCAGTCCTTTCATCCTCTGGCTTAGGTATCGAATTCGGGCCGCATCATCCCGAATAGATGGCCGTGATCAATCATGAAATTGTTTGCCATAGTCAAAAAAAAGGAGAGTTTCTCCCCCTTCCCGTTGAAGGTCGCTTTCAGGTCTCCCACATTTCTGAGTAACAGTGGCGCTGGCGTGTGCCCTGTTGGTTGCTGGGGCGGACCAGGGGTGCCTGCCGCCGAGACAGCCGCTCGTGGTTCTCCTCCTGGTGATCTCCCTGTCTGCGAGGGACGGATGCGCATCTCGCGTAGCATGGTCTTGAGTTCGAGTATCTCCTCATCTTTTCTTTCCAGTTCGGTTTCCATTTGCTTTATCTCCTCCAAAAGGGATAGGTCTTTTGCTGATGTATCCCATCTAGCAGCCCTTCTGCGTTGTCTCAACGACGTATGTGGCTTTTCTCCCCAGACCCAGGTTTGGCCGCTTGTGGGGGTTTCCATAGCCTCGGTCAGGCGCAATTTTGTCTTGGTATCCAGGGGCACTTCAGTTTCTGTAGCTCCATCAGATTCTGCAGATCCTTGCTCTTCTTCAGTAATCGACTGGTCCATCAATTGGTGCATTTTTTGAAAGGATTCTCGAGCTTTCTGTCAGGAACAGATTCACTCTTACACGGATCAACAAACTTAATAGAAGATTTATTGTAACATAGTAAGGGATGCTGTCTTCAGACGTTAAAGCTCGAGAATGGAACGTTTTCCCCCCACCTTACACTTTAACAGACAGTTTCTCCTAAGATAGTTGTAAAAGAACGAACGTCATCATGCCAAATGGTTCCTTTGAAATTCCAGCCAGAAGGAATGGTTGGCGCCTGGGAATAGCTAACAGCCTACTATCACTATTTCCTCAGTCTACTGCTATCCTAAAACAATAAAACATGGAGGACTCCCGACAGCCAGAGAAGACCTGGACTTTCCCTTTACCTCCTGCACTGGCTACCATAAGTACTGCCTTTTCATGTTTCTGGGCTGCGGCTGCTGGGAAGGGACCTGTCTGGGTCCTGGGAATCTGGGTCCTGGGGCAAGGGTGTGACCTTTGACACTCAGCTCTCTGAAACACGTTCCTGGAAACCTTGAACCTCGCCTTGTGTGCTGATTTTGCCGCTGGATATTCCCTTTGGACTGCCACTGGGACTTCTTTTACTCAGACCGCAGAAACAACAAACGGCAACTGATGACAAACCTGAGTGAACTTTGCCTGCGGCTGCTGCCTCAGACTCATCAGTCATGGCCTTGCTGTCGCTCTTATGAATGGCTCCAGTATCGCCAACCATGGGCACCAGTGCCGTAGCGGAGCACCAAAGTGAGCTGGGATTTGAGCAGCGATGGCAGTGGTGTGACAGCGAGGATCTAGGCCAGTGGGGGCCCTGCAGCCACAGCTCCCCAGCAAGCGCACCATCTCTTCTAGCAATGGCACCAAAGCTCAGGCAACTAACTCCGCAGAGGTTTGGACTCAGGGCTCAGGAGGTGCTGGGGGCAGCTGGAGGAAAAACCAGCTGCAGCAGCGGCAGAAGGAGAACACGAGATCTACTAGACTAGAGGTTGACACCGACTGCTCATGGCTTTGCTCCCCACAAAGTATCTGACTAGGAAAACTAGTAGCTGACCAAGGATATATATCTGCTTTATACCCTATTAGACTATAGAGGGATCTTTCCTAGCCTTATGTGGAATGACCGGGATTGAACCTGGGACCTTTCGTATGCAAAGCACCTGTACTTCCACTGAGCTAAGGTCCTCGCCCCGTATCTTCTGGATTGCTCCTTGGGGCCTTATAGGAGAACAGCTACAGCTACAGCCCCTGCTTTGCATTCAGAATGGCTTAGCTTCCATCTCCAGCATCTCTAATTATTGAGTTATCTGCACTCTTCATGCGCCAGCAATCCCAGTCCTGTCTGTACGCTACTTTGCTGTGTTTAATTGCCCCGTCCGGGTCATCTCAGCTAGCTTTGCAACAGGACTATTAAAGAATCCCAACATGATCATGACTTCTGGAAAAGAACCACACAGAGAAGTCATTTTTTAACATTCCGCTAAGCAGCTCTAAAATGTTAAGCCCTCCGCTTGGAGAACAGAGGGGCTCTAAGAACAAAAATATGCCAGAGCACAGAATGGATAAGAAATATTGGGTTGGGAGGCTGTTTTGTTAGCCAAAGCTCCCCGGCATCATTTTAAAAAGCAGTAATCATTAAAATAGCCTTTCCCATTTCTCCAACAAACGTTGCCATGTTTTGGATGGCTCAAAAACACCAGCCGAAAGAGCAAGGGAATAAAAATAAGCGAAAAAACACACATCTTTCGTTCCTCCCCAAACCAGAAAAGGACGGGGGGGGATATTTTGGAACAAAGAATGAAAAACACATTAGTTTCCTCTCCTGTTGCGGTGGAAACACAGTAAAGGTTTAATTATCCAGACAGGATGGATGGCTCTGTATCTATTTCTGCCTCAAACGGCCGGACCCACCCGGATACAGGTGGGTCGGTGTCACTTTCAAATCTCCCCCAGTTCTTCTCTCAAATGCAGTTGGAAATTTCTCTTTTTTCTTTTAATTATGTGAATAGGGAAGCAGTTCATCTTCTCCAGGCCCTGAAGCTTCCTTCATGCATCGCTACCCATGAGTGCCGGCTCACTTATTTCAACCCGGGAGATGCCGTTCGACGGGCAACGTGCCGGAATGAAATTTAAAGGTGCTGCTGATTTACTTGACAGGAAAAGAAAACCAACAATACAAAAACAGTGCACGTGCTTGAAATTAAAAAGAAAGGAGAGGAGATTAATTGTTCTTAAACACATTGTGATTTTTAAAGAGGCCTTTACGCGATACCAGGATTAAGGAGGCTGACGGAGGGAAAGTGAAAAGCAAGTTCACACTTGAAACTGCCCAGTGACATGCTTTGGATTTCAAGGCGCCACCTCACCGTGGCTTGCTTACGTGCATCAGGCTTTGGGTTGAAAATCAGTGTGCATGTCCCTTACCACAAGGGTGGTGGAATGCAGAAGCGTAAAATAGAATCATAGAGCTGGAAGCTATTTTAATGTTGTAAGGAGAAAGGCAGGATAAAAATTAATGAAAATAATAAAAAATAAATAAATAAAACTTTTATTTCTTACCCGCCTCTCTCCAAGGCTTGAGGCGGGGTACAACATAAATCAAAATACAATAAAAAATGCATCATAGGTTAAAATACACTAAAAACATATAAAACCATTTAAAATACAAGTAGAGGATATATACAGTGTTCCCCGGGATTTTATTCTCTCATAGGTAACACTCGTTAGAAAGATTTGAGATCCTGTGTCTCTGATTCCCCAAACTGTCTTGTCCAGTACCTGTAACTTTTCCCCATATTCCCCAATCCAAGCTGTATTCAGAGTTATTAACATGGGTTCCTGAGGGAATACACTGCCCTCCTCCTTGCTGTTAGCCCTCATCTCCAAAGCAACCGGCCAGGCTCAAGAGCTCTCTGGCTGAGACTTCTAAAGGCCCTTCCCTAAACTGCAAACCCCAGGATTCCACAGAATCTTTTTAGGCAGCCAAGTATATGAGGTTTTCGTCTGACACAGACAAACAAACATACAAACTTTGACTTTTATATAGTAGATTAAAATACACCATAATTAAAATACATTGTAATTAAAAATAAACTGGGTAGGTCTGCCGGAAGAGATAGATCTTTAGTACTTTTTTTAAATTCAGACAGCCTATTTTCATAGAATCATAGAAATGTAGAGTTGGAAGAGACCCCAGGGGCCATCCAGTCCAACTCCCTCCTATGGAGGAACACACATGAAAGCATTCCCTATGACAGATGGTCATCCAGCCTCTGCTTAAAAACCTCCAAAGAAGGAGACTCCACCACACTCCATGGAGGCAGCAGATTCCACTGCCGGACAGCCCTGACTGTCAGGAAGTTCTTCCTGAGGTTCAGGTGGACTCTCCATTCCTGCAGCTTGAATCCATTGCTCCTTGTCCTGGTCTCTGGAGCAGCAGAAAACAAGCCCGCTCCCTCCCTTTTGCTATTGAATCTCTTCCAGCACGTCATTCCACAGTCTAGGGACAGCCGATGAGAAGGTTCTTTGGGTGACCATTGCCTGTCTAGTCTTGGCCGGTTTAAGTGAATGGCCCCCCGAGGACCTGAGTGTATGGGGCAGACTGTATGGGAGGAGGTGATCCTGCAGGTAACTTGGACCCAAAATCTTGGATCCAAAATCTGTTCCTTTGGCCACAGAGCATTCCCTCAAATCCCTCCATCATGTCCCTACTCTGAAATAACACCGAGGCCATTTCCACCCTACCCTGTTATAGTGCTATTATTCTACTTTCAACCTCCTGTGGGATTCTGGGGTTTGTAGTTTACTGAGTCCAAAGAGCTCTCTGGCTGAGAATTCTCCCTCAACTGCAAACCCCAGGATTCCATAGGAGGTTGAAAGTGGAATAACAGCACTATAACAGGGTAGTGTGGAAATGGCCTAAGAAAGAGCATAGTACCAATGGCAACTTAGGCACATCTGCTGAGAAATAAGAAGGATTTGATTTCTCAGGGATAATAAGCATGAACACAGCTGAGTAATATCCATGCTAAACCATCCTAGCGGCGGGATGCCACTTTAACCATCGTACCTCCATCCCACAGATTCCTGCAATTTGGAGAATCATAAAATCATAAAGTTGGAAGAGACCAGAAGGGCCCCGAGTCCAACCCCATTCTGCCATGCAGGAGGACAGTCGACCCTCCACATTTGCTAGGGTTAGGGGCACAGGACCCTTGCATAAGCGGAAAAATCACAAATATCAAAACGTGTGTGTCTGTGGGAAGGGGGCTGGCGCACTTGGGGAGAAGAGGCATCCAAAGTCCAAACCAGATCAAGGAATGGAAAAGGAAGAGGGGGTCGATATGGTGGTCTCTCTTGACCATTTCCTTCTTTGGGTGCTGGAGGAGCACTGGGAGAGGGTTTGTGGTGTGGAGATATTGGGCTGTGAGCCGTCTTTAGCTGGCCAGAGAGCTGCTCATGGAGAAACTCACAAATAATCAAATCCATGAAAGTCGAATCCACAACATTTGCATTCCCAGCAGATGGCCATCCAGCCTCTCTTTAAAAGCCTCCAAAGATGGTGACTCCAAAGCCTCCAAAGAAGGTGACTCCACCATTAGAATGCAAGCAGAACTCTTTGCTGCACATCAGAGGTCCTGGTTCCCATTCAGCTCCTTGAATTCCTGAGCTCTGGCCACCTTGCCCAAGACGGAGATCCAAAACATCTGGAGGCCCAGAGTTCTCTAACACAGAATTTGAAGTACTTCAGCAGACTACAAGTCCCAGTGCTCTACAGACAGGATGGATAGAATGGCATTAAACCACCCTAACTATATAGTTTAGATGCTGCCCCTGAAAGCTGCTACAAGGACCTAAGTTGAGTATAAAGTATGTGTGTACAATCACATAAAAGCCTCCGGGAACTTTGCAAAGAATATATTCCACTGCTGTCTTCCTCTCTCCACAGCGTGAGTAATAGTATCAAAGGGAACTTCTGGGAAAAGCACTACTTTAACCACTAGGGTGGGGAGCAATTTAAAAATAGCAAGCGAGTCTTTCCAATTGCAAAGTTAACCCTAAATCTCCAAAGGTATTTTTAAGACACAAGAATGCCACTGCCTTGTGGTTAATCCACATATAACTCTCTTTTCTTTATACTTTCTCTAATTTTTTTTTCCCTTACCGGTTGGAGGAAGAGGGAGAGGAAAGGATAGGAAGAGAAGTCAAAACAATTTTTTTTGAGTTTGGCCCACATTTAGAAGGTGTGCCAAATAATAACTTGCACAGCCATGAAATGCACGCTACTGCATTTTCATACTGCTGTCATATTTTCAAAGAGCCTTCAAAGGATGCACCAGGCAAAGCACATTACAGTAGCCTATCCACATCACTAAGGCCAGATCTTGATCATCTAGAAGCACATGAAGATGGCATGTCAGGTGAAACCAGAAGAAGGTATCCGTGGCCATAGCCATCATTTAAAATGTGACGAACCCAACCAGGTCCAGAGCAGGACAGCACACAATTGAAACAATTCCAGCCATTTCAATCCATTCCAGCAATAAAGTAATTTAAACAAGTATATTGAAACAAACCATATCTGAAAACAGGAGAAAAGGCTAAAAGGTTAAAGCCATGTACAGCATGTTGAAGACAGAGCAAGCTTGTTTTCTGCTGCTCCAGAGACTAGGATGAGGAGCAATGGATTCAAACTACAGGAAAAGAGATTTCACTGAAACTTCAGCAAGAACTTCATGACGATAAGAGCTGTTCAACAGTGGAATATGCTGCCTGGGAGTGTGGTGGAGTCTCCTTCTTTGAAGGTTTTTTAGCAGATGCTGGATAGCCATTTGCTGGATGGGCTTTGAGTGTGGTTCCTGCATGGCAGAAGGTGCTTGGACTCAACGGCTATTGTGGTTTCTTCCAACTCTATGATTCTATTTATGCAAGAAAACAGTAAGATGAGGTCTCAACGGCTTTAATAAAAAGTTTTAACTAGGTACTTTAAAGAAATCAATGTTGGCAACGTCCCTGAGCCTACCCAGGCTGGCCAACTGGTTCCTCTTGGGCAGGAAGGAGTACAGGAGAGTTTCCTCTTGGCCCTTCAAGCTCTACTTGGGCAACAAGGTCTTGGTGTGGTCTGCAGATTTCCTCTGCCCTTGGCTGTTTTTTTCAGTACAGACTTTTGGCTTGCTTCTTAGCCCTCCCTTCCTGGTTTGTCCTTCAGTCTTAACTTACTCCTTTAGCCTTGGCTCCTGATCAGACCCACAACTTCTGGTTTCCTCTTCCTCATTTCAACCATGTCCCAACCTTGAACAAAGCTTGGAAAGTTTTTTTTTAAAAAAGTACAGTTGGCCTTCCACATTTGCAAGTTTGACTTTCATGGACTTGATTATTTGTGAATTTCTCCAACCCCAGCAACACCTCGGAGGCTTCTTTTCCGGGACAACCTTCCCTCTTGGCGACTCAGATCAGAATCGCGCAGCTCTTTAAAAGCCCTTCTCTGATCCTCCTCCTCCTCCACTAGCTGCTGCCGGGCCAGCTAAAGGAGGGCTCACACCCCAATTTCTCAGCACCACAACCCCTTTCTTGACATCCCTCACATACCTAAGGATAGATGTGGGTGAGAGAAAGGAAGTATTAGGTCACCATGCCAACGCACTCTCTTTCCTTTCACCTTTTCCCAACCTGTGCCATTTCTGCACTAGACTGTTATAGCGCTATGATTTCCACTTGCAACATCCTCTGGAAACCTGGGGTTTGCAGCCGGCCCCTCCCAAAACTGCGAACCCCAGGATTCCAGAGGATGTTGCAAGTGGAATCATAGCGCTATAACAGTCTAGTGCAGAAATGCAGCTGGTTTGGACCCTGGGTGCCTGTTGTCCCCTCCATATCTCAGCCCCCTTCCGACAGATACACACACACACAATTTGATAACTGTAATCTTCCCACTTTTGTGAGGGTCCTGTGCCTCTAACCCTAGCAAATGTGGAGGGCTGGCTGTAACTAATTTCCAGCATAGTACCATGGGCCAATAAATTAAACAGCTACCTTTATCAACCAAAGAAATAGCCATGTTAGGCCATTTCCACATTATACTGTTATAGAGCTATTATCTACTTTCAACCTCCTGTGCAATTCTGGGGTTTGTCATTTACTGAGACCAAAGAGCTCTCTGGCCCTCCCTAAACTGCGAACCCCAGGATTCCATAGGATGTTGAAAGTGGAATAATAGCAATACAACAGTGTTGTGCAGAAATGGCCTTAGTCTGGAACAGAATGCAAAGGGATCTTGTAGCAAACTTGAGATTAATTCAAAGCCCCAAAGCTGTTGCAAGATAGCATATAACTATCACATAACTATCCTCCTACAGTCAGCTCTCTGTATACACAGGTTCTGTGCCCATGGATTCAACCAAACCCTGCTGGAAAATATTTGGGGGAAAAAATTCCAAAAAGTGAACCTTGATTGTGTCTGTGCACTGAGCACTGTGCTGACGTGTGGGCAAACCCTTCTGCAGCCTTCCACCATTTCACAGATCCTCATTTGAGTTCTTCGCCATTTTATACGAGGGAGACCATCTCATTGCACTATTGTACATCATGGGACTCGAAGTATCTACGTATTTTGGTATCTGTGGACTTTGGTATCCACAGAGCGTCCTGGAACCAAACCCCGGCAGATGCAGAGGGCCCACTGCAGTTACAATTTTAAAGCAGCTTTGGTTTCTCAGTAATCAGAAGTAACTAAAATAAATGGTGAGATCTCATCTGGAATCCTGTGTCCAGTTCTGGGCACCTCATTTCAAGAAGGATATTGACCAGCTGTAGCGTGTCCAGAGGAGGGCGACCAAAATGGTGGAGGGTCTGGAAGCCATGAAGCCCTATGAGGAGTGGCTTAGTTAGCTGGCTGTGTTTAGTCTGCAGAAGAGAAGGTTAAGAGGGGACAGGATGGCCCTGTTTAAATATTTGAAGGGATGTCATGTTGAGGAGGCAGCGGGATTGTTTTCTGCTGCTCCAGAGACCAGGACAAGGAGCAATGGATTCAAGCTGCAGGAAAGGAAATTCCAGCTGAACTTCAGGAAGAACTTAGAGCTGTTCAGCAGTGGAATCTGCTGCCTCCGTGGAGTGCGGTGGAGTCTCCTTCTTTGGAGGTTTCTAAGCAGAGGCTGGATGGCCATCGGTCGGGAGTGCTTTGATGTGGTTTCCTGCATGGCAGGATGAGGTTAGACTGGATGTCCCCTGGGGTCCCTTCCAACTCTATGAGGCAAGGGTTTGGGGGGAGTGATGTACATGCACGTTCTTCTTCCCCAGAGCTCCCTCCATTCCTTTGCATCTGGCCCTGGCATGCAAAAGGCAAGGGAATGGGAGTGGGGAGCCCTGGAAGTGAATGGGAGGGGGATTGTGGGGCGAGTTATTGGCTGCTTTTCCAATTTTGCGACAGTTCTGCACCCACAAGTGGAGGGGCCGCTGTACATTTTTAAAACCTTCAGCATGCTACAAGGCACAAGGCTGTGGCACTAAACATGCTCAAGCAGTAAAGCTACACCCCCCATAACCAATAAAATTAACAGAAGTCATTAAATTTAAAGGATTAAAGGAATAAAGTCAGCCTTGGCTACATTGCAATCATAATGCAATTTATTTATTGCAAAAAGGGAAAAAAAAGGACTGTTACAAGCAACATGCTATTTGCAAAGAGTTACTTCCAAGCTCTGTCTGCGACTTGCAGAGAGCAAAGCCAAGAGAGTGAGCAACTTGGGTAAGAAATAAATCCAGTAAAGCATCACAAGCAAAAATCAAGTCAGGTGCATCCATGGCTCATCGCTGGGAAACAGCAGCACTTGGCGCCTAGTGAACCATCATCACCTCTAGCTTATTTGGACGGAGCTTCAGTTTCCTGGCCTTCACCCAATAGATTACTAATTTGGGAACTATTCAAGGATTCACTTGGAATTCCCTTCCAAAGGAAGCTTGGCTGGCCTCCTCCCTGTTGTCTTTCTGCCAGCAGGTAAAGATGTATTCGCTTTGAGGGGCTTTTGGACAGCTTTGAGGAAGGGTTGTAGAATCATAAAGCTGGAAGAGACCCCAAGGGTCAAACAGTCCAACCCCTGCCATGCTGAAATTCACCATCAAAGCACTCTTGACAGATGGCCATCCTACCTCTGTTTAAAAACCTTCAAAGAAGGAGACTCCACTGTACTCCAAGGCAGTGCATTCCACTGTCAAACGGCTCTTACCATCAGGACATTCTTCCTAATATTTAGATGGAATCTCTTTTCCTGACATTTGAAGCTGTTGCTCCTTATCCTAGTCTCTAGAGCAGCAGAAAACAGGCTTGCTCCATCCTCCATATGGCATCCAGTGGACTTGTGTGGCTCTCTTTAAAGTGATGCATTGTGCCTAAATTGTTTATTTAATTCTATAGTGTTTTAATAGTTAAAAGTGTTGTGACATCATAATCTTGTCTGTACCTTTTTAAAAAAATCTTTCATCTCTTTTAACTATACCTTTTTGAATCTTGTTCTGCCACGAATCTCAGGCAGGGTCATTTTGCAAACTTACTTCTTTGGCCTAGCAAAGTTATTTCTTTGGCCTACAGCCCCCCCAGAATCCCCCATCCAGCATGGCTATTGGGTGTTGTAATGAATTTCCAAAGAGGTAGCTGTGCATGTGTGTCTCAGCACAAAAAGAAAAGGAGTCTTGTGATGCTTTTAAGGTTAACTGGTTTATTTTAGCACAAGCTTTCCAGGAAGTGGATTTCAATCTGTGAAAACTCATGCTAAAATAACAGTCTACACGTAGTGCAAAAGGTAGTTTTTTTCCAAGCTCTGAACGAGCCGCCACTTCCAGTAGCTGATCCATTTTTTAAAAAAGGTACCAAGATTCAAACCGGCCAGAAAACTGTGCTCCTCGACTCCAAATTCAAGGAGGTGCAAGTGTGAGCTTTTCAGTGCTGTGGCAAAACTGCAGGTTGGTTGTGGTGCAGCTTCCAAGCAAGACTGAGAAATCTGACAATTTGCTTTTTTTCACAGACAAAGGAACCAAGTCGTATCACTTATTTTCTTAAGCCGGATCAAAAACGACTCCGGCACTTTCCAAGAGTGTGCTGTTTGGATGTTACTCTTGTGTAAAATGCGGCTGCAAACGGTGCACCGACAGAACCACAGGTGGCAGCTGGAACGCCTTCCTTCTTTATGCAAGGACTGCCTGAATATTGTTAAAATGCCGACAGAGTGCTGGAAAGCGGACCTCTCCCTCCGCCCCCACTAATTTTTACTGGGGTTAATTCATTTCCCTGGAAGTGTCTGTCTGAGCATGTATCACAAAACAAGGCTGGCATTTGCCTCTGCCAGCTCTCATTCTTTAACAGTGAGGGAGACATTTGTCAAACGATACAGGAATTTAAGGAGAAAGGGGTGGGACTGTGCCTCTTGTAAAGAGAAGCCACTTAAGGGATGCAAAAGAATCTCTCTACCGGTCGTTAGGCCTTGTATGTGTATGCACACCAGTGCTTGGGATGACATCTCCCAGAATCCCCAACCAGCCTGCTTGCTGGGGGATTCTGGGAGTTGTAGTCGAAACTTTTCCAAGTCCTGGTCCCATCTGGTCATACTGACATTGTGCTACATTTGTCTGCCTTGAGGGGCACCAACCAGAGTGGAATGGAGATGTATAGAATCATAGAATCATGAAACACAGAGTTGGAAGAGACCACAATGGCCATCAAGTTCAACCTCCTTCTGCCATGCAGGAACAAACACTCAAAGCACCCCCAGCAGATGGCCATCCGGCCTCTGCTTAAAAACCTCCAAAGGAGACTCCACCATACTCTGAAGCAGCATAGTCCACTGCCCAATGGCTCTGACCGTCAGGAAGTTCTTCCTGATGTTTAGGTGAAATCTCTTTTCCTGTAGATTGAATCCATTAGTCCATGTCCCAGTTTCTGAAGCAGCAGAAAACAAGCTTGCTCCATCTTCAACATGACATCCCTTCAAATATTTAAAGATGGCTATCACATCTCCTCTTGACCTTCTTTTTGTCAGGCTAAACATACCCAGCTCCCTAAGCCACTCCGCATAGGGCATGGGTTCCAGACCCTTCATCATTTTGGTCGCCCTCCTCTGGACACATTCCAGCTTGTCAATATCCTTCTTGAACTGTGGTACCCAGAACTGGATACAAAATTCCAGGTGAGGTCTAACTAAAGCAGATTAAAGTGGTATTATTACTTCACTTGATCTTGACACTAAACTTTTGTTGATGCAACCCAGAATCGCATTGGCTTTTTCAGCTGCTGAGTCACACTGTTGACTCATGTTCAGCTTGTGGTCCACTAAGACTCCTAGATCCCTTTCACACACACTGTTTTCAAATCAGGTATCACTCATCCTATGTATGTTCAAAAAACAACTATCTACAATTGCTTGGGTTTGCAGGAAGCCCATGGTCTTGCAGTACCCCTTCCAAGAATTTTCCATGAACTTTGCACAAAGTAAAAATTGTTCTTGCAAATGAAGATGTCCCAGCAGAATGCAAAGAAGCTGCCTGTGAATCCTCCATAGTGGTGACCACTGTAAAAATGTTTCTCTGCCACTTCTCACATGGTAAACAAGCAGGACATACTAGCTGTGGATTCTGGGAGCTGAAGTCCAAGCACATTTCAAAGCCCTTGGGTAGATTAGGAAAAGACCTTTGCAATCCACTTGGTGACCTTTACTTTTTTGTGCACCTAGTTTTTAGATCCTAAGGTAGACTGGTCAGCTGGAATAAAATGGGATGACTAGATTTTACTATTTTTCTCCTGTTATCAGTGGCAGTTGGTGGCTGTCTTGCCAGTGGGGCAGTGAAAACACACAGGGCTTTAGTCTGAACTTTAAAGGAGCTCTCCAAAGTGCTGAAACTAATTTTGGGGTCAACACTTTGGACAGATCCTTTCAAGCTCAGACTAAAACCCACAATGGATTTATGAGTGGCCACGACAAGGCACGAAGGAACCCTGTGCCCGTCCCACAGCTATGTAAGGAACCGGAGATACTTGCTGCTGCTAAGGTCAGTGAAGGAGATCTAGGAATGTAGATGCCAACTTGGCCGAGCTCTCAATGACATCAAAATCAGGAGCACAGGGGGGCTTGAGTTTCAACTTAGAAATATCCAGAGCTTTGAAGTGTTACCTTTTTCTGAATTACAACTCCCAGAATCCCTTACCTAGCATGGTCACTAGCCGGTGATGTATTTAAGTCTTTTACACCAAGGCCCTTTCCACATGCGAGTGGAGAAACGGGCTAAGCCACGCTGAAACGGAACTTACCTTAGTCCGTCGCCACATGGAGCAGCGTGTTTCACTGCTCCAGACTTGTCAGCGTCCCGCGGCGTCTGGCAGCGCCCAAAATGGCGGCTTACGACTGGCGGAGGCTCTCCACCAACCGGAGAACCTCGCCAGCCAGAAATCCCACCCCAGGCAGATCTGCCTGCACGCCCTTGCACGCGCCCGCAAATCCACACCAGGCGCTGCGACGCGGTTTTTAAAAAGCACGCAGCGGTGCCGCTTCCGAGCGCCCTAGCACGGATTGGGGTGTGGAATTACTCTAAAGTAATCCACCCCAATCCACTTTATGGTGTAGACGACCTCCCATGGAGGTCGTGCTACCACGTGTTATTTCCCCGTGTGGAAAGGGCAACAGTCTCAATTAAGTCTCAAGTCAATTCTCAAGTCCTTGCAAGATACTTTCAAGTCTCAAGTCTGGGAGTCAACTTTATACCCCAACCTATATTCCAGAATTTCTGGACAGAATGGAATAAAGTCAGTTTCAACAAGTGAAGTGAGCTGGCCCTCCACATTTGCAATTTTGCCATCTGCAGCTTCGTAAGTGGGGAATAAGATCCTTCTCGCTTCTCATTTCAGAACCTGGGGGCTTTTTCAGAAGTGGGAAATAGGATTCTTCTTATTCCCCCTTACTGAAGCTCCAAAAGCTTTAGAAGGAACGATCCTTCCCCCTCAAGCACCTTTCCTAACACATTTTCTGCTCCCCTCTGAGATACATCCTGTGCACACTGGGCGCAAGTCTTGTCTGTCTTCTGCTCTTAGGAAAAGTTTTAGAAAGCTTCCCCTGTGTGCAGTGGGGACAGGCTGCTGAGCAGACCTCAACCCTGCCTCGAATCCATTGCCTAACCCCTTTGAAAAATGCTACGGGCTTGAGACAAATCACCATGCAAACAACAGACTAAAAGAGATGAAAGCGTTGTTCAAAGTTGTAAGGTTTCTGGATAAAAGTGTTATGTTACTGAACCAAAGGCAGCATTCATTCATTAAAAATATACAAGTCTCGAGTCAAGTCGAGTCACCGTGTCATTTATTGCCAAGTCGAGTCCAAGTCAAGTCGTTAAAGTGACTTGAGTCCAACTTGAGTCTGAGTCAATTGACTCGAGTCTACATTAGTGCCACTAGCTAGGGGATTCTTGGAGTTGTAGTACCACCGTGTCCCACAAAAGCTGTGCTCTGTCCAAAAAGCCCCATTCCCAAGCTATGTTTGGAACCATGACCTAAAGCGAATTTGCAAAAGATGCTTTGGGAGCAAACTACTAACCCCAGTATATTGAAATTGGGCATTACCTCTTTCATACACACACCAAAAGAAAAGAATGAATGAGGAAAGGAATTTTTCACAGAACAGGAGACGCTTCCACACGAGATGTTATAGCGTATGATTCCACTTGCAACATCCTATGGAATCCTGGGGTTTGCAGTTTTGGGAGGGGCCACCTGGCCCCTCCCGAAACTGCAAACCCCAGGATTCCATAGGATGTTGCAAGTGGAATCGTCGCGCTATAACAGCCAAGTGCGGAAATGGCCTGAGACAAGCAGAGGGGAGAAGGGTGAGGATTTTTGTGACACTCAAAACTGTGCCCGAGTGACCACTGCCCAGGTGATCTCTTGAAAGTTCACAACTTCTGAGCAGGCATTCTTCAATCTCTTGTGCCCAAAGATCTTTGAAAAATGACACACACAAACACACAAATCTTGGCATTTTAACGGTCTAAAAAAGAAAAGACCTTTGCAAGATTATTTCCAGAACATCTTGTGCCCAGGGAGAAGAGAAAGAGGGGAAAAAAAGAATAATAAATTGAATTGTTTGGTATTCAGGACAACGCAGAGGGAGGCGTCTTGGCCCAAAGCGGCTTGCCCTTCA
This sequence comes from Ctenosaura bakeri, assembly GCA_948474755.1. Taxonomy (NCBI): domain Eukaryota; kingdom Metazoa; phylum Chordata; class Lepidosauria; order Squamata; family Iguanidae; genus Ctenosaura; species Ctenosaura bakeri. Next base: position 463,356 of record CAOLHI010000855.1, read on the forward strand.
GTACTAAACATTAATCTAGGTATCATTTTGAATGCAAAGCCCTGCCCAGAATCATTATGAGGTTATAGTGGAATTGCTCTTTCTTCTTATCTCCTGAATGCGATCGTAAGGAAAGAGATACACTTGTGGGGAGCGGGGTGGCGGCATCTCACGAAGGACAAGCCAAGGAGAGATGCCATTTCAAGGGATTCTCAAAACTGGGAGGCTCAGGCAATCTTACTTCTTGGGGGGCGGCATGTGAAACAGTTATGAATGTTTGTTCCACTCCACTCCGCTCCACTTCCCCGAGGGAAATCAATACCTTGCCAGAACTAGGAGGAGAATACCCCTTAGATGTCCTGATTTGGCACGGAAAGTCCGACTTAATCTCTGGTCTCCCAGTTTTCAGCTCCTTTTAAAATGTTCCAGTTTCCCTTTCCTCCTTCTACCTTCCCCCTTAGCTTGCTTTAGTGTCTGCAAACTCAGTTCAGGGTGCCAAAGTAGTCTGCACTTATAGTTAACTCAAGAGGGCAGAGAGGAGAGCAGAAAGCGGAGTCTTGACCTTCCCCGTAGGCTCAGGAAAAAGCAAACTGCGGCAGCCTCTCCAAAATTGTCTGTTCTTCCTCATTAGTAACTCCTGCCAATCTGACTACTTAACCTGGTTTTCATCTGTGAAATGTTGGAGAGTACTAAAGAGTTGCCTTTGGGGACTACAAGCCCCCTGAATCTCTCTGCCAGCAAGAACAGTAGCTGCTAGCTGGGGATTCTAGGAGATGTAATCCAAAAAGGATTACAACTCTCAGAAAGGAGTTGGGTCTTGAAGCCATGCCCTATGAGGAGAGGCTTAGGGAACTAGGTATGTTTAGCATGACAAAGACAAGGTTCAGAGGACACATGATAGCCACGTTTAAACACTTGAAAGGTTGTCATGTTGAAGACGGAGCAAGCTTGTTTTATGCTGTTCCAGAGATCAGGACAAGGAGCAATGGATTCAAACTGCAGGAAAAGAGATTCCACCTGACCCTCAGGAAGAACTTCCTGACTGTCCGAGATGTCCAGCAGTGGAATATGCTGCTGCCTCCGTGGAGTGTGGTGGAGTCTCCATTGGAGGTTTTTAAGCAGAGGTTGGATGGCCATCTGTCGGGAGTGCTTTGGTTTGTGATCCTGCATAGCAGGGGGTTGGACTCGATGGCCATTGTGGTCTCTTTCAACTCTATGATTCTATGAAAAAAGCAACTTTTCCAAGCTCCGGTCCTTCCCTGAGGAAGCCGGAACAAACAAGTGGCCTAAACATTTTAATTCAAAGCATTGCAGCCTCTGATTTATCAGTGTTCAGACATGAAGAGCCATCTATTACCAGGACTTTGAAGAAAATCTGGATTTACAGATTTAAAACCTTAACATCAGCCTCTTTGGAATACCGCATTCTCTGCCTTCTTAACTATCAACCTGCCCGCAGCTCAGTTTTACTTTGAGCAACTGAAGAAAGGAAAGCCAGTGGGGTGACCTTAGGCAAGTCACATTCTCTCAGCCTCAGAGAAAGCAAAAGCAAACCCCCTCTGAACAAATCTTGCCAATAAAACCCCATGACTGAGTTGCCACGTGTGTGTGTGTGTGTGTGTGTGTGTGTGTGGTGTACCTTCAACTCGTGAATTTTGCAGGGTTTTCTTAAGCAAGGAATTCTCCAAGGTGGTTTGCCCTAAAATATAGCCTATAGCACCTTGGCAGTCTCCCATGCATGCACTAACCAGGGCCAACCCTGCTTAGCTTCCAAGATCAGAAGGGATCTGGGTTGCCTAAATTGGAAATGACTTAAAGGCACACAACAACAAAGATTTTAGAGGGAAACAGCAGCGTAGTGTTTTGAATGCTGGACTCGGACACTGGAAGACCAAGGTTTGAACCCCCACTCCACCACAGAAACTCATCTTGCACAAGTCACACTCTCTCAGACTCAAGGGAAGGCAAGGGCTAACCCTTCATGAACATATCTGGCAAAAAAAAGAAAGAAAAGAAAAAAGCCCAAGATAGGTTTGCCATAGAAACATAGAAAAGTAGCAGTTGCGTAGGAACAGGGAGGGTGGCAGGGATGCTTCTCCCCGGGCGGCAAAGTTTTTGGGGCGTCCCGGCTCGTAGCCACGGCCTCGCATGCCCTGGCCATGCCCCATGCACCGTGGCCACGCTCCATGCCCCATAGCCACGCCTCCTGCTGGCCCCCGTCCACACACTCCAAGCTCCGCCACTGAAATGTAGTCAGAAACAATTTGAAGAAGGGTGAAGCAGAAATTCCTTTTTGCAAGACTTAAACTTTTGCTAGTTAATCACTCTAATGTATGCGCATATGCATATGCATGTGCATATATACATATGTCAGGAGGACAAAACTGACTTCTTGGGCAGATCTTTATCTTTTTTTCTCACCCAGAACAGCCCTGCCTGGCTACCCCTCCCCTACATCGAGAGACACCAGTCAAATCTCCCATTGAATCCACTGATAACCCATTTTTCCAGTTGCAAAGAAGTGGCATCCTTTCAATGCCTGATTGCCTTGCATCAGTGGAACCCGTGGCCAAGTGGAAAGGATTTCCTCCCCTCACACAGTTGCCTATGGAAAAAGATGTGTCACCTTAGAAAGGGATGGGTGATAATGAAAGAGATTAAAAAAGAGAAAGGAGAAGAAGCACATTTTTGTGCATACGCATACGGATGTATAGAAGTGCCTTTGCGTTGAGAATCTAATGCTTTGCTGGTTTCATTCTCCAAGGAAGCAACAAATAATCTGAGCCATCTTCTTTCTGCTGAAAGAAAGTATTTGAAAATTGCAGTTTGTGAAAACTATTCAATTTGGGACTTAGTCTAAATTTCCATGTGGTTTCTCTTTCCCTGTGCATTCTCTGCACAGTAACTGTTATTTTCTCCATAGAAAATAGTATTTCCATGCAGATCTTTAGAAAACGTGTTTTTTATCCAAAGATGGCACATGCAAAATTTTCACAGAATACATCTCAAACTATGAGTATTTCCATCAGTCCAGGAGGGGTTTCCTAATGTTCAAGAAACATGGTTTTTTTAACCATGGATTGGGAGGGGGAGGGATCTATCTATCTTTCTTTTTTTTATTATATTTTTATTAACCCTCCACCAATCACTAAAATATTCTCCGTTACATATATTCCTAATCCAGATTTCTTAAATATACACTCAGTATGTACGTTTCTTACATGTAATCTTATATACATTCATGCCTTTAAATTGTATATGCTCCTATATCACTTTTCTTATTACATATTTCTTATCCTCTTCATATTTCTTCTTTCCGATCTTACCAGCACTCTCAGTTCTGTATATTATTTTCTTCTAATCTTACTTCCTAACTACACCTAATACCAATTATTCCTTGTACCTATTTAAGTTTCTCTTCTTTATTTTCCCTTTCGGGGTTTACCATTTCTTTATCTTAATTATCTATTTCCATTGTCTTGTTTCTGTTTATATCTTGTCGGAGATGGAGAAATTAAGAGGAAATTCTGGAGAATAATTCTGTATACGAGTACCGCGGCAAGAATAATATATGCAAAGATGTAGAAAAATAAACAGATTCCACAAATAGAGGACTGGATCATCAAAGTGGCAGAATTCAGAGAAATGGACAGACTAACAAGGATGATACAAGGCAGAGTGCAAAGATGAAATGATGATGAATGGAAATTAGTTGAAGAATACATGTCTAAATTGGGAAAAAATAAAGAAGAACAGCATAAAAGTTCTCAAGAACAAAGATAAGAGAGGAAATAATTAATAAGAAAAAGGATCTATCTATCTATCTATCTATCTATCTATCTATCTATCTATCTATCCATCCATCCATCTTTCCATCTATCTATCTATCTATCTATCTATCTATCTATCTATCTATCTATCTATCTATCCATCCATCCATCCATCCATCCATCCATCCATCCATCCATCCATCTTTCCATCCATCCATCCATCCATCCATCCATCCATCCATCCATCCATCCATCCATCCATCTTTCCATCCATTCATCTTTCCATCTATCTATCCATCTTGCCAGGCTCAAATATATTTTATTTGTTCATTTCTTGAAGTACTCTTGGATTATATCTTTAGCCGGAGATGCTTTGCTACAGTCTTTCACAACTACACAACTGCAGCCCACAATTTTGTGGGGTTTTCCTTCTCTGTCGATCTTGCAGAAACCTACCCGCTCACATCCGGCTTCTTGTGGTCATCAGCCGTTACCATATCAGCCATCAGCACAAAGGGTTTCAGCCAGTTCCGTCTCTACTTTGCATTAGTGTGACTTGTAGAAAAATGTTTATATTTTATGTTTTGTGTATCATTTTCTACCCCAAATCTGCTAGCATGGAGGGGGGACCACCTGGCAAGAGTGACGGAGCAGACAAGAGCACATAACCTATTGAAACACATGCAGGGTGGGATATATACATCACTGCCTCCGAGCTATCTGGTTCTGCAACAGCAAGCCCTTCTCTGTTAGGATACCAGATGATGGCTGATCTTTCTTTCCTTCTTTCTTTCCTTCTTTCTTTCTTGAGAAGACAACAGATCAAAACTCAACCAATTCTTTGAAAAAAATCCTCACTAATGTCTTCCTTTTTCTCAATGGGATCTGCATGTCTTTTTCTAAACTTTGAAAAAACAAGCAAACAAACAAACAAACCATTCCTTCTTTAAACCAAACTGGGAGGGGTAGCTAACACACCAGAGGATAGGATCAAATTTCAACATGACCTTGACAGACTGGAGAGCTGGGCCAAAGCTAACAAAATGAATTTCAACAGAGAGAAATGTACGGTCCTCCACTTGGGCAGAAAAAGGGAAAGTCACAAGTATAGGATGGGGGACGTGTGGCTGGATAGCAGTACATGTGAAAAGGATCTAGGAGTCTTGGTAGATCATAAGCTGAACATGAGTCAGCAGTGTGACGCGGCAGCCAAGAAAGCCAACACGATTCTTGGTTGCATCAATAGAAGTATGGTGTCTAGATCGAGGGAGGTAATGGTACCACTCTATTCTGCATTGGTTGGGCCTCATTTAGAATCCTGTGTCCAGTTCTGGGCACCTCAATTCAAGAAGGATGTCGACAAGCTGGAATGTGTCCAGAGGAGGGTGACCAAAATGGTGAAGAGTCTGGAAGCCATGAAGCCCTATGAGGAGTGGCTTAAGGAACTGGGTATGTTTAGTCTGCAGAAGAGAAGGTGAACAGGGGGCGTGATAGCCATGTTTAAATATTTTAAGGGATGTCATGATGAAGAGGGAATGGGCTTGTTCTCTACCGCTCCAGAAACTAGGACAAGGAGCAATGGATTCAAGCTGCAGGAAAGGAGATTCCACCTTCCTGATGGTCAGAGCTATCTGGCAGGGGAATCTGCTGCCTCCATGGAGTGTGGTGGAGTCTCCTTCCTTGGAGGTTTTTAAGCAGAGGCTGGATGGCCATCTATCGGGAGGGCTTTGAGGGTGTTCCTGCATGGCAGGGGGTTGGACTGGATGGCCCCTGGGTCTCTTCCAACTCTACATTTCTATGCTTCTATGAAAAACTTCCAAAGATGGAGACTCCATCACACTCCAAGGCTGCAGATTCCACTGTTGAACTGCTCTTACTGTCAGGAAGTTCTTCCTAATGTTTAGGTGGAACCTCTTTTCCTGTATGGTCAGTAGTTTTGTTTTCAGTTCCCATTACATGACTTAGAATCAAAGAATCATAGAATCATAGAGTTGGAAGAGACCCCAGGGGCCATCGAGTCCAACCCCTGCTATGCAGGAACGCCCATCAAAGCACTCCCAACAGATGGCCATCCAGCCTCTGCTTAACAGCCTCCAAAGGAGGAGGAGGCTCCACCACACTCCATGGAGGCATACGGCTTCTTCTCAGGGAGTCTGACAATACAGTCAGCTCTCTACTTTCAAGGGAGATATGGGGACAAGACCTCCACGAAAGTGGAAAAATCACAAATAAAAATAAAAATAGAAATCATGAGCACTAATTTTTAAAAAAAACCTGAGAAGAGTTCTCTAAGAATCTCTAGATCCTCCAGCATGATTCTATGGTCCACTTCAACAGAAGTGGGTCACAGAGTCACGCTGGAGGACCTAGCGGTGCCTGAGAAGTATCCTCTCAGGAATCTCTAGATCCTCCAACATGACTCTGTGGTCCCAAAGTGGATCACAGAGTTATGTTAAAGGACCTAGAGATTCCCAGAGAGAATATATTTTTCCCATGGCAGGGGCAAATACAGTAAGAATTTTTAAAATAAATAAATTAAATAAATAAAATAACCCACAAATAATCAAATCCACGAAGGTTGTACCTGTGAAAGTGGAGGGCTAACTCTAATTTGCAAACCACCACTTGTGCAATTACAGTTTGCAGCTCAAGGCTGAATACACCATCGTTTTGGATGCCGCTGACTGGGAAGGCATTCTGGGGTTGTCAGGAAAGGGAAAAGGATGCCTGCACCAACCACAGGTTCCCTACACAACAAATCAGGTTTTGGAGTTTAAAATTCCACCCAGTGGAACCCATCATTTGATGGAATGCCTGAACTGACTCTAAAGAATATCTGGATCAATGGGGAACAAACCATCCAGTACATAAGAAGAAGAAGAGGGGGGGAAAACCAGATCACACTCAGAGGTGCAAGCTGCTTTTGAACAATTACACCGCAGAATTCAGGAAAACAAGTTCTTTGGACTATAGTTCCCAGAATCCTGTAGCTGACACAGCTGTATTTTTAAAAAAGTGACTTTCCTATGCTCCTCTCATGCCAGATGTTAGGGAGGCAAATGGAGGTTTCACTATTTATAAAGGCCCGTGCCGGCAGGGGGTTTCTAGGAGTTTCAATGCAAAACCAGAAAACTTTCCCTAAGTTCTACTATGCATGGGCAACCCAAGAACAGCGTGGACTAATGAGACCTCTGATGCGCCCATATGTCTACTCTCAGTGCCTTGAATATAAAGGCAACACCACCGTTTGCTACCAGGCCTTGGAAAGACTCAGGCCTTCTGTTCTCGGCATGTGCTCTGGGCATCACTTCTGCCAAATGAGGCCTTCCCAAAAGAGCACCATCTGGGCTTTTGCTCATCAGCCAGGCCCAGAATTATCAGCATGCTGTCTGGACTGAAATAGATTTATGGGGGGCATGAATATGTCCTTGGGCATTTAGGAAGCCTCATCCAAAGGCAGCAGTCAGAAGCATACCAAGTCCCAACCCGGCATCTTGGGGTTGCCAGGATTTAAACAGTACACTCTAGGGAGACGGAGGCCGTGTTCCAGGAAGACAGAGCTTTCCATTCAATTCCATTCAATTTGAACGTAAACCAAACTCTCCATGAACCTGGAAAGCACCACAAAGGAGCAGAGATGGCTCAGGACCAGATGGTTCCAAGAAGCATCTCCCCATCTTTCCATTCTGGCAGTTGGTGACTCCCATGTTAATGTAGAAACCAAGCCACTCCTGGAACACTTCCGCACGACACTGTTATAGTGCGATGATTCCACTTTCAACCTCCTATGGAATCCTGGGGTTTGCAGTTCCGGGAGGGGCCGGCTGGCCCCTCCTGAAACTGCAAACCCCAGGATTCCATAGGAGGTTGAAAGTGGAATCATCGCGCTATAAAAGTGTCGTGCAGAAATGGCCCCGTACTTCAAAGGAGCTCTCCAAGGTGCTGAACTGTACCCACCCACTCCAAATAAGTTCTGTACCTTAAGGTCTGGACCAAACCTCAAAGCAGACTCAATATCCTCACTGCTACCACTCCCCTTTCAGCTGCCAGATCCTTTCAGAAACTTTCTTTAAGATCCATCCTGTGTATGCATGCTTCTTCTTTCATTCAACAAACATGATACGGTTTTTGAAATGTGCCAGGGTTCTCCATTTGGAACTTGGCTTTTTAAATCGCACCTGTGGTAAGCATTGCTTTTCCAACACAACCACAGATGATAGAACGCAAACGAATACTTGGTTGAGGAGTATTCAGAGCTTTCACATGGACTACAACCCCCATGATCCACCCATCATGGGAGGAGTAGGCATTGTAATCTAAAAGCCACGGGAACTGTAATCCAAAAACATCAGCCAGTATTGAGAACACTGAGCTACAGGGAGCTATGGCTTTAATCCAGTATAACAAACCTTCCTGAGCTTCTAGATATGAAATCATGGGCTGCAGTTATTTGCTGAACATCTGATTGTCCTGTAGCATTAACTTACCATCCTCTGGACAAGAGGCCATTGTCAGGACACAATGTGGAAAAAGATAATGGTTTTCCCTTTGGCATTTTATCACGCTATTTAATTTATATGTAGAACATATTCTGCATAGAAAGGCAACACAATTCTTGGTTGCATCAATAGGAGTATGGTGTCCAGATCAAGGAAAGTAATAGTGCCACTTTATTCTGCTTTGGTTAGATCTCATCTGGAATACTGTGTCCAGTTTTGGGAATCTCATTTCAAGAAGGATATCGACAAGCTGGAGCATGTCCAGAGGCGGGCAACCAAAATGGTGGAGGGTCTGGAAGCCATGAAGCCCTATGAGGAGCGGCTCAGGGAGCCAGGGATGTTTAGTCTGCAGGAGAGAAGGTTAAGAGGGGACATGAGAGCCATGTTTAAAGGGTTGTCATATCGAGGAGAGAGTGGGCTTGTTTTCTGCTGCTCTAGAGACTAGGACAAGGTGCAATGGATTCAAGCTGCAGGAAAGGAGATTCCACTTAAACCTCAGGAAGAACTTCCTGATGGTCAGAGCCGTCCGGCAGCGGAATATGCTGTCTTGGAGTGTGATGGACTCTCCTTCTTTGGAGGTTTTTAAGCAGAGGCTGGATGGCCATTTGCAGGGGGTGCTTTGAATGTTTTTTCCTGCAAAGCAGGGGGTTGGACTGGATGGCACCTGGGGTCTCTTCCAACTCTCGGATTCTATGACTCTACGATTCTATATCATAGAGCGAAAGTGGGACCAGACTTGCAGGAAACTGCCAAAGAAGCTGGAGGATGAAACATCAGCTATTTAAATTATGCAAATGTCACCAGACTATCAGCACAAAATAATAGGAAACACTTGGAACAACTACTGAGGAAACTAAAGAAGAAGGTGCAAAAGCAGGGTTACAGACAAATATTAAGAAAACATTAAAAAACCCACAGATTATTTATATAACTTTAAAATGAAAGAGAGGAGCCAGCATAGTGCAGTGGTTTGAGTGTTGTTTAAATTCCTGCTCAGCCACTGGGAGGCCTTCAACAACTCACACTCTCTCAGCCTCAGAGGAAGACAAAGGTAACCCCCTTTGAGCATATCCTGCCAAGAAATCCCTGTGATACATTCCCTTTAGGGTGACCATAAGGCAGGAACAACCTGAAGGCACACAAAAACAGCTAAGGATCCACACATGTGTGTGTATGAACCTAGGCACTGCACAAAGGTGTAAGGGAAGAGCTAATATTGCTCTCAGAGGGTGGAGGGCAAAATCCTACACAATTTTAGTGAACCTGCAGTTCTTCAGCTTCAAAGTACTGTGGTGGAATTATTCTGCAGGGGAAGAATATGTTAGATTTTTCTTGCACAAGCCCATGTTCCCTATATGGGAAAACACATTTTCTGCACAAGAAAATGTGTTTTTACACCAAAATCCCTCATGTGTTTCACTGAAGAATAACTCCTCTGCAACATTGTGTGATGTTCAAATGCAAAGAAAATACTGCAGAGAAATATTTAATTTTCTCCTGTAGCAGAGAGAAAACTGGTGTATGATTTGACTTTTCAGGAAAGGGCAAAACTGTCATGGATTCACATCCCTATTTCTAAGTCCTTCATCAAACTACGAATCCCAGGATTCCATAGGACAGAGCCATGACAATTAAAGTGGTGCAAAACTTGCATCCCTCCACCTTTTGCTCAGCAGAAGCAGAAATAAAACTTCTTCCACATATGCTTGATCATGTAACATTCTCTCCAACTGTCCTGATTTGGAAGAGACAGGCCTGATTAATTCTCTGCTGTCCTACTTTTTCAGCTGTTTTATAATGTCCTAGCTTCTCCCACTTCTCCCACTTTCCTCTCCTGTCCTCAGCTTCCTTCAATTGTTGCAAACTGAGTTCAACTGGTAAAAATGGTTTCTGCTCAACTAATTCAGCAGGAGGGAAAGGAGAGGAGAGGAGAGGAGAGGAGGAGGTAGTCTTGCCTTTTCCAGGAGGTTAAGGCAAAAACAAACTGCTGCAGCCTCCCCTAGCTTATGTGTTAGTAACTTTTCCTACCACACTTTGAAGTAACTTGACCGCATGTGTCCCTCTTATCATCTCTGAACTGTAACCCTATTGATTCAGGAGTTTGGAAATATTTTCAGGAATAGATGGCCATTCAAAGTAGTCCAATATTAAAAGAGTTCTTGGGAGATATCATTATATTTAATAATGGCTGTAAGGTTGACATATGCGCGATATTGGAAAGAAAGGAAATATATTGGTATAAAAGAATGGAAACTAAAAGTTCTGGATATGGTAGAGACAGAAAAAATAACATTTTCTTTGAAAAGCAAACCTATCCAGAACGTTGAAAGGGAATGGAGAGAAGTTTTGGATTGGATAAAGATATAAATGTATAAGAAATGTAAAAAGGTGTCAGCCAAGAAATATTGGAGAATAATATTATACATGGTGACGACGGCCAGCATTGCGTACGCATGACTTTGGAAAAATGAAGCTATACCTACTATTGAACAGTGGTGGACAACTTTCATGGAAAATAGAAATGCGGATATACTTACACAAAGACTAAAAGGGAAATCAGACAAAGATACTAATGAAGAGTGGAAGATTGTTACAGATTTGGGTTGAGTGTAGACAGAAGGCAATACATTTTTCATGATATCAATTACTATACAGGTTAATAATCAATGAAATATCATGTAACAAGTACAGTAGAGATATACAGCAGGAACTAACAAGGTATAGATTATTAACATTTTATTGCGATACATGGTATAAGAAATAGAGGGAATATTAATAATTGTAATCCAGAAAGGAAAGGAAGAAGGAATAGCATTGCATGTACACATTGCAGTAATAATTGCTTGTTTTATTTGTTGAAATTTGAATAAAATTATTAAAAAAAAAGAAATGTAAAAAGGAAAAATGTAATCGTTCTCTTCTTTGTTAAACAGAAACTATGTATGTATGCAATGAAAATAAGTAGATTCAACTGGAAAATGTAAGCTTGGAAGTGGGAAGGGGGTGTTATTTTCAAAACTAAACTTTCAATAAAATATTTATTTTTTTAAAAAAAGAGTTCTATCCCTCTTCCAGGCTTCATACACTCTTGGCCCATCTTTGCTCCTTCTCATCACCATCTCAGTATTTCCTCATCCTTAGTTTGGTCCTGCAAAGCTGCACGAAACCAGCCATCCTGTCTGCTTTCCCTGTGCCAAGATCCTCCTGTTCCAGAAGATGGATGCAACAAGTCTCACACACACACACACATAAATATATATATGCTCTCACTGGCAGCTGCTCAAAACAGTCAAGCCAAAGCAGCAACTAAGCTGGAGCCAACAAGGGCAGAAGCACATAAAACCACATTTCCCCGCTGGCTGTGATTGAAAACAAAGCCGGCAGGCTCGGCTGGCAAGGTCAGCACGACCTTGGCTTAGGAATCTGCACATAACACATTCTCTTACCTGTCTGTAGCAATCCAGCGCCACTGTCCTTGACTCCAAAATGCTGCTGAATGTCTAGCAAAACACCTGGGAAAAAGAGAGAAGGAGGAACGATCAGATATGTGAAGAGAGGGGCAAAAAACCAGTCATTTTGCAAGCTTTTCTCTACCTAGGCAATCTCGTTTAATGGCCTGCTTTGGTGCAATATTCCTTATTTTCTTGTCTGGATGTTTATTCATTCATTCATTCATTCATTTAACTAATGCACCGCTTTCCTCCCAATATGGGACCCAGGACAGCTTACAAGTTAAGACAAAAACGGCCGAGAGAAAAAAAATGAGAGAGGGCATCACCATTTTTTTTACTATAAATTTTATTTGGCAATAAAATTGCAAATCCAATAAAATACAAATGACAATAATACAGCAACAATACCAACACTATTATATCCTGATTGCTTGTATACACGACAACGATCTTAATAACAACCTCATTTTAATAACACCTATCCAATCATATTCATCCAAACAAAATATCACTTCTGAGAATTTGCCCCTGTAATGGTGGAACTTGGATTAACTCAGTGGTTCTCAACCTTCCTCTGCTTTGGTTAGACCCCATCTTGAATACTGTGTCCAGTTCTGGGCACCCCAATTCAAGAAGGATATTGACAAGCTGGAGCAAGTCCAGAGGAGGGCGACCAAAATGGTGAGAGGCCTGGAAGCCAAGCCCTATGAGGATAGACTTAGAGAGCTGGGCATGTTTAGTCTGCAGAAGAGGAGGTTAAGAGGGGACATGATAGCCATGTTTAAATATTTGAAGGGATGCCACGTAGAGGAAGGAGGGGACTTGTTTTCTGCTGCTCCAGAGACCAGAACAAGGAGCAATGGATTCAAGCTGCAGGAAAGGAGATTCCACCTGAACCTCAGGAAGAACTTCCTGACAGTCAGGGCTGTCCGGCAGTGGAATCTGCTGCCTCGGAGTGTAGTGGAGTCTCCTTCCTTGGAGGTTTTTAAGCAGAGGCTTGATGACCATCTGTCGGGAGTTGATTTGAGGGTGTTCCTGCATGGCAGGGGGTTGGACTGGATGGCCTGTGTGGTCTCTTCCAACTCTGAATTTCTATGATTCTATGATTCTATGATTCTAATGCCCCTTAATACAGATCCTCACGTTGTGGTGACCCCCAACCATAAAATCATTTTCGTTATTATTTATTTATGTATTTATTATTATTTAGTTAGTTAGTTAGTTAGTTATTTCCAACATCAAATAGATTGGAAACACTGCCCTAAATCACTGCTCTGGATAGACTTCTAATGCCTAAAAACTGGTAACCCTCCCCCTTTTTCTAAGCACAGAGAGCGTTCATCAATGCCAGAATTAAGGCAGTAGTTCTAGTTCTGAATGTTGGGTTTCCACAGTTCAAAAAGCCAGCCACTCCCAAAGGCAATGCCGAAACAGCCCACATTTTACACGAGGCGCAGGGAGGAAAGGACAGGGAGAGAGGAAAGATGGTGGCGGCAGAAGCAGACGCACTTTGTTTCCCTCCCTCCCTCCCTCCCTCCCTTAAAGGGAGTGTGGACGCTGAACATACATAAAGCGAGGAATGCAAGACAGTCAGGGCGAAGAACACAACACGTGCGTGTGGCAAGCGCCAAGGGTCCATGCACAACAAAAGCGAGAGGAGAAAGTCATCCTGGCTATTTCTGCACTGGACTGTTATAGCACTATTATTCCACTTTCACCATCCTATGGAATCCTGGGGTTTGCAGTTTGAACCCCAGTGCAGGGGTCTCAGAAGCACTGCTCCCATTGGCTGTGAGGCCAACTTCTTTTAAAAGGGGGGGCAGGATTGAGGAGCGGCAACCCCTGGGAAATGGTCGTTCGATCCCCAAAGGGGTCCCGACCCCCAGGTTGAGAACCACTGGATTAATTTATTGGAATCTATATCCTTCAAGAATGGAAACGATCTTTCTTCAAAGGGTGTATATGAAGTCTTTCCAAAATGCAATTGGTCAGAAAATTTTTCGGACAGAATTGTGCCCCGAAATCTACACCGACACTTATTCAGTGAGAAATTTCCCATTCTCCAATTCCGTGAAATTTCTTTCCTTGCAAGGGCTACTAATTAAAGATTTATATTTTAAGTCGCTATTCCCATTGGTGAATAATAATAGTAGATAATAGGACCAGTGCTGGACACATTCTCATATTCTGATGGGTCATACTAGATATTATTTGTAAAACCAACGCCCAAAATTGATAAGTCTTTGGACAGTAAAACCAGAGATGCAAATGTGACCCCTTTTCCTGGCATCCTCTCCAGCACGTGGAAGAAATGTTCTTAAAAATTCTTGCAATTTGTGTTGGGGTGCGGTACCACTTACAAATAATCTTAAGGGAACATTCTTTAATCAATGCAGAAGGGAAGGTCCAAATTCGGTTCCAATCCTCCTCTGAGATCTTCATATTTAATTCTAATTCCCATGTATATTTTGCATACAGTTCATTTCCATAAGAATAATCTATCAACCAGGCATAAACATCCCCTGCTCTGCTGTTAAAAGAAGGAGCTAAACAAGCATACTCATGCGCTGGTCAGTGATCTAGGATTGTAACCTTGTTTGGAAATTGTACGGCATCCCCATTTTTATAACAAATAGCAAAGTGACTAGATCTACATAAGAAGGGCTTTTTCTACAAACCAGTGTGTGCACTGAAGCCCCGCTATTCTGAGCCTCTTCCTCTCCAAAGTTTGCAATGCAATTGTATGTTTAAAAAATATGTTTATACAATTTTTTATTTTATTATTAAATATGTAAAAATTGGGGGGAAAGGTTAAGACGAAAATGAGATACGGTTAAAAGAATATATCAACGTTAAAAGCAACTATTAATTATTCAACCACATTAAAATATGCTGAGTGTGGATGTCGTAGCTAAAGGCATCACGGTGGCTGACCTCTTTTCGCCAAGAAGCAAAGACCTGTGCAATCGAACAGGCCTTCAGTCTTTGGCCATTTCTGCACTAGCCTGTTATAGCGCGATGATTCCACTTTCAACATCCTCTGGAATCCTGGGGTTTGTAGCTTTGGAAGGGGCTGTTCGGCCCCTCCCGAAACTGCAAACCCTTGGATTCCATAGGATGTTGAAAGTGGAATAATCACGCTATAAGCATGTAGTGCGGAAATGGCCACTGTGTTTACCAGGGATACATATTAAAAAAAATCTACTCCTTATCACTGTGAATTTGCTAACATGATTTTAATATATTGATTTAGAAGGGAATGGACAAGTTAATTCCCTGTAGAGGAATCTGTATTATGGGTTTCTATCAGTTTTATTTTTTACTTATTTAGGGTTTGGAAGTGGCCTCCAGTAACTATTTGGTAGCAAAGTTTTTGCAAGCAAGGCCTGCGCTGGGGTTCTGAGAGGTGCGTGGAAATTTTGGGACAATGTATATATGCCAGATTCCGTATAAAATCTGCAGTATTGTTGATGCATGTTTTTTTAAAGTTTATATAAATCTGCCAATTGTTTCGACCTTTGCTATTGTGTTTGCCACATCTGTTTACAGAAACGAAGGAAGAGAGCCAGTTTGGCTACATTATGAGCAGCGTTTACCCCAGAATATGGGCACAAAGAGTAATTGTGGCATTTGTTGTTGTGTGCATGCAAGTCAGCTCTGACTTATGATGACCCTCTTTTAAAGGTTTGTTTTGTTTTGCCAATTTACTCAGAGGAGATTTGCCTCTGCCTTTCTCTCAGGCTCAGAGAGTGCAACTTGCCCAAAGTCACCCAATGGGTTTCCCTGGCTGAGCAGAGATTCGAACCCGGATCTCCCACATACCCTTCAACTGTCCCAATCAGGCAGGGAGAGTCCCCATTAAACCCCATTATTTCACTCTTCAGCTGCTTATAAAACTTCACAATATCTCCCTCTTCCTCCCACCGTAATCCCTTTGTCCCCATTTGCGTCGGCTGCTGCAAAATGAGTTAAAAATGCAAAAGTAGTTTGCACTCAGTTTGCTCAGCAGGGAGAGAGAAAGGGGAAGAAACTTGCCATTCCCTGTAGACTCAGGCAAAAGCAAACGGCTGCAGTCTCTCTTGGCTTGTCTATTCTTCCTCCTTAATAGTTATTGATATGGTGATCCCACTGAGATATTGCTCAGCTACAGGCGCCCCAGTTTTCATCTCTGAAACGTTGGAGGGGGTGCTTCTGAATTCCTGGTACAGCACTCCAACCACTACACATCATTGCCTCTAAGCAGAGAGAGAGGGTAAGCTTATTTATTTCATAGGCTGCTGTGTAATGTTTAGCACAGCCTTCACAGAAACTGGGGAATTAATTCCCTCTGTCCCACTTCCAACGTGAGCGCTCAGGAAAGCAATCTCCTGGGATCAATGGAAGCCCTGCCTTGCTAATTGGAGTCAATTTCCTCCTTCGCACTCGAGCCTATTTATGATCATCTTCCAGGTCCCACAAGTATTTTTCTACAGTTTCAAAAGGATTAAATGAGAGATGCCGGCTGGGGACAAGTGTGATGATGTAACAGCTACCTCCAAGGAAAGGAGAACCCCCTTATGGGCACATGAGACTGTCTGCCCTGTAACCCTCTTTCAGGAAGATGTGGGTTTTACTAATGCAGTTTCATTGTCTTGTCCTGTCATCTTTACAACATTCTTGACAGGTTGGCCAGTGCTCTTGCTCCCAGATTGCCAAGGATTTGCAGCTCAAACAAGATACCAAGATGCAATCAAATATGTATATTTGAGGTCTCGTGCAGGGGAGGCGGGAAGCAACTTTTGTGGGGGAAATGCTCAGACTATACTTTGTGCTTTCAAAAAAAAAATTGCAATTAGAATCATAGAAGGATAGAGTTGGAAGAGATCACAAGGGTCATTGAGTCCAACCCTATTCTGCTATGAAGGGATACACCATCAAAGCATTCCTGACAGATGGCCATCCATCCTCTGTTTAAAAACCTCTGAAAAAGGAGACCCCACCACACTCGCAGGCGGCGTATTCCACTGTGGAACTGCTCTTGCCAACAGGAAGGTCTTCGTAATGTTTAGATGGAACTTTTTTTTCCTGAAGTTTTTAACCATTGCTACATGTCCTAGCCTCTGGAGCAGCAGAAAACAGGCTTGCTCCATCCTCCTTAAGACATCCTTTCAAATATGTAAACACAGCTATCATGTTGCCTCTTAACCATCCCTTCTCCAGGCTAAAACATACCCAGCTCCCTATGCTGTTCCTCATTGGGCTTCATGGTTTCCAAGCCTTGAGGAAACAGGGCGAAACGGAATTACGAAATGTGTTCATTTGCAACTGATGTAGGCCAGAAAGGGACTTGGTCCACTTACTATGAATAGCCCTGAGAAAGGCATCGCTAATGTGAATGACATGCAAGGTATGTCCTGTTGGGAACAGAACTGCCTGCTGCACCTACAGGTAAGCAAAACAATCTGGGTGGCAGACCAATACACACGCACACAAAGCAGCACACGCACACTCATCAGAGCATTCATCAATGTGTCACAGGAGAATGGCAGCTCACAAGCAGCCAACGCCTGTTTCCATGAGAAATGGCCCTGACTCGCTGCAATCACCGCACCGGAGAGGGCTTGCGACACACACATGCGCGGAATAATTGCTATCTCCATACATTTATTTATGACATTGTCATGCACGCTCTGCTTGCCGGAGACCAGGCCAGGAGAGATGGCTCCAACTCTGAATTAAACAAAGGCGGCCAGTGGGGCTTCGGCAGTGTTAGCGTGACAGCATCTACTATCACCAAAGGAGACAAAAAAGGAGGGTACAGACAGCCACTGCAACAAGAGCCAAACCAAAAGGAAGAAAACAAAAAAAGGTGCAGAGAAGGCGAAAGGAGAGCCACAGAATGCGATCACAATAAGAGATGTTTGCTTCATGATTCGAAGGAAACATTTATTAAGCTGAATGTCTTAATGTCTCAAGCTGAATGTGGACACAACAGAGATCTTGGTGTTTCAGTCTGATCACCCAGGAGCCCCTCTCTCATGGCCCCCACTGGATTTATAGGGTTGCCCAGTGGCTCCCAGGAACCTTGGAGTTCTGCTGGATGGCCACCTATTTCTATGTCCCTTTATCAGCAAAGGCATGTAACTTTCACCTTTTAAATATCTGCAAGATCCCAAATATAGAGATTGCCCATCTGCTTGTCCAGGCCTTGGTTATCTCACAACTGGACTACTGTAACAAGTTACTGGAAGGTTTGCCTTCCTGCTCCCTCCTTTCTTTGGTTTTAATTCAGAACAATGCTTCCTGGGTTGTTTTAAATCTGCTGAAATATTCACCTGGTTCTTCTCCCCGTAGATCCCTTCACTGGCTACCAGTTCTGCCCAGGGGCTGTTTCAGACTTTTGATCCTGGTATTTAAAGCTTTGCATTCTCTCCTCCCTCAGTAACTCACAGCTCAGCTTGTGTGGTACGTTCCATCCAGGAATTTGAGATCTACAGGCAAAGGATGATTATTGTCTGTTCCACCAACAGCTCTGTCAAGGCTGTGAGCGTTTCAAGATCTGACTCTGCATTTGTGGAACGGTCTTCCTTTGGACCTCCAGTTGGAGGAGGACCTCATCCATTTTCGTAAACGGCTAAAATCTTTTTGATTCACCATCTTAAGCCACTGAGTTGAGTTTAAGGTGCTCAGATGGGTAGCAACTAGTGGAGTGTTGGGGATTTCAGTCCACGTGTTGTTGTTTTATGGTCTTTGCCCCTGATTGTATATGTCAATGTTCTGCCCTTTAGTGTAAAGAGCGTTATAAATAAACGTTGTTGTTGTTGTTATGAATGAAAAGGTCATCTCTACCCATCAAAGGCATGGGAATTTGGTTCCGTAGCACCAGGCCAGGCCAGTGTGCGATTGAGACGATAAAGTCATCTCTTGCAAAAGCTTTGCTGTTTGCCCTCAAGCCGAGTCTGACTTGCAGTGACCTTTCTACAGGTTTCCCCCATTTATCTGACAGGTTAGGGACTGCAGCACTGTCAGAAAGTGGAAGTAGTAGAAAAGTGGGACCTATCTACCGTAGAGAAGGACTTACGGAGTCTTGCTTGGGACCAACCATGCACACTGCTTATAAAGTCTCTTGGCTAGCTTGGCACCTTTTCCTCCCTTCTGAGCTTAGAATCATAGAATCATAGAAACGTAGAGTTGGAAGAAACCCCAGAGGCCATCCAGTCCAACCCCCTGCCATGCAGGAACACCCATCAAAGCACTCCCAACAGATGGCCATCTAGCTTCTGCTTAAAAACCTCCAAAGAAGGAGACTCCACTACACTCTGAGGCAGCAGATTCCACTGCCGGACAGCCCTGACTATCAGCAAGTTCTTTCTGAAGTTCAGGTGGGATCTCCTTTCCTGCAGCTTGAATCCATTGCTCCTTGTCCTGGTCTCTGGAGCAGCAGAAAACAAGCCCTCTCCTTCCTCTATATGGCATCCCTTCAAATATTTAAACATGGCTATCTTTGCAAGCAGCCATCCACGGTCCCAGGTGAGCTTCTATGGGCAAGAACGGACAGAAGCCCGCTGTTTCAATACTTGCAATGCAAACAAGTTTCACGAATTTGACCAGGGGAATCCACTCTTTCTGTAGGCAAGATTTGGGATCATGAGTGTATGCCTCAGCAAGCCTCTGTGGGCAAGAAGAACTGGCAAAAAAGCGGACTCCACGTTGAATTAACGGAACTTGTCCTTAATTTGGAAGTGGTGAAAGAGTCATCAAATAACAGGGCACTGAAAGGAGGCGGCTTCTTGTACTGGGTTTTCATAGCAAGAATTCTGCAGAAGTGGTTCGCCACTGCATTTCTCTGAAAGCTGAGAGAGTGTGACTTGCCAGGGGCCAACCAATGGGTTTCCAGGTTATCCGGGGGTTCACACCCTGGTCTCTCTCCTACAGTTTTCCAACCACTACACTGTGTTTGCTCTCTAGCAAAGGCCTAGAGGAGAAAAATCCAATCCCTGCCCCACACGCAAAGAGCACGGCAATTTGATACTCAAAAGCCCTTTGAAGAAATGGACCGAGTCAGAGTAGTGTAGTGGTTGGACCAGGACTCTGGGAGAACAGGGCCATTTCTGCCCTACACCGTTATAGTGCTATTATTCCACTTTCAACCTCCTATGGAATCCTGGGGTTTGCAGTTTAGGGAGGGGCCTAGAAATCTCAGCCAGGAAACTCTTTGGCCTCAGTAAACTACAAACCCCAGAATTCCACAGGAGGTTGAAAGGGGAACAATAACACTATAACTGTAGTGCAGAAATGGCCCTGGGTTCAAACACTGCCGAGTTTTGGCAAACACTGTCTCATTCTTTCCACTTTCGTGGAAGTCAGCACAAACCTCCTTTGAATAAATATTGCCAAAAAAAGCCCTAGGATCAGATTGTTGTAAGTCAGAGTTGATCGGAAGGCACTTAAAAACAAACAGAAAATGAAATGGCTCTGCAGTGCTCAGACCAACACAGCTTAGTTATCCCCCGCGCTTGGTACTTGGCACGACAGAGATTAATGGGGAAATGGGACAGAAGGACAAGTTGCGGGGCGGGGGGGAGAATTAAATTAATACAGAACAGAAGTAGATTTTTCTACCTGTATCTGGGACAGCTTCAGAGATTTTGCTACTGGGTTGAAAGACAAGAATCCATCCACTAACTCTATGCATGCATGCACAGACAATACCATGTAGAGAGGCTGACTGGACTGACAGCTGAATATGAGCTTAACACTGGGTGCTGATGCTGTTGCTAAGGGCAGCAAGTTGGCTGAAGGGGCAATCGCCAGGCTGTGGGATCTCTCCACCACTCCCCACCCATTCACATGTACTTTCTGATTGTCCTGATCTGCCAGGGACAGTCCTGATTAACCCACTGCCATTCCACTTTTCTGTTCCTTTCAAAATGTCCCAGTTTCTCTCCTCCTCCCCCTGTCCTTACTGCTGCAAACTCAGTGTAAAGTGCAGAAGTGGTTTGCAGTTAGTGCTTTGGCGGCGCAGTGGTTATAATGCCAGTACTGTAGCCACAATGTTCTGAATTCGATCCCGCCAGGCTCCAGGTTGACTCAGCCTTCTATCCTTCCACAGGTTGGTAAAATGAGTACCCAGCTTGCTGCGGGCAATTAGCTAAATATATTGTAAACCGCTTAGGGAGTGCTTAGCACTGATAAGCGGTATAAAAGTGTAACTGCTATTGCTATTTCTATAATTAACTCAGTTGAGCGGGGAGAGTTTGAATCCTGCCCTTCCCAGGAGGCTCAGCCAAAAGCAAACTGCTGCACCTTCTCCTGGCTTGTGTGTTCTTGTCATTGACTTTGGCCATCCTGACCACACTCTGATGCTGCATGGCTATGTGTGTCTCAGTTTTCATCTCTGAACTGTTGGACAGTTTACTTTACTACTTTACTTTACTTTTTTGTACTGTTACTACTTACTACTCTTTACCACTTGCTGTCTGTGACTCACAGATGCAACCCCAGGATCTCACTTCTACAGCCCCGATACTCCACTGGAGACCCCCTAAAAACCCCATTTCTTTAAAAAATACAATGATTTTAGGGCAATCTTATGCCCCCAATGCTTGCCAACTGCCTGTAAGCGCAGCCTTTTGCTTTGACCAAACACTTAGAACCCCACCAAAAAACAACCCCACATCAGATGACGATGGCAATCCCTGTAACCCATTGTGGTCCTGGTGGTAAAAACTGCCCCCCAAATTCTGTGCAATTGGCAATCCCCACTTTAGGATGAAGAGGGTCAGTTTCTCCACATTTTGGCCTTCCTGACTTGGTTTAGACCTAGGATGGGTTTTTTTCCTTCCAGTTATGGGAGACAAAGCACCCCACCCCAGGCCTAAAACAGGCATAGGTATGTGAGAGAACAGTTGTACCAATGCCTCTTAGAGGAAGGATGGGCATAGTGACGCCCTGGGACTGCCTGTCGCCCCCAAAACTGCTTTTGTGGCCCACACCAACCTTTTTGCTGGCCAAAAAAGATTGTAAGTTGGTGTTCCTGGAAGCTCCCGGGTGCAACTGTTTGCCTTTTAAATAGGTCGCAAAGCCTCCCTGTGGAGTTCAACATAAGTAGCCATTTTTGAGAACAAGAAGTGGACTTCCAGCCATTTTGGTCTTTCTGATTGATTGATTGATTGATTGACTGCAATATTCCATGTGGCCCCCAGAGACTCCTGGGGCTGAAAGATGCTCCCGAACCTGCTGCAGTTTCCCACCCCTGTTCTAGAGGATGCAAGGGGCCTTTATACACAAAATATTTAAAAAAAAATAGAGGGCTACTCATGATTGAGAGACAGATAAGGCCCTCCAAAGCTCATGGTGACTCCCAAAGTGGTCTCCAGACCATCTTAGTCCTCTGGACACATTCCAGCTTGTCGATATCCTTCTCCAACTGCGGTGCCCAGAAATGGACACAGCACAGCCAGCCCTCCACATTTGTGGGTTTGACTTTCACAGATTTGGTTATTTGCGAGTTTCTTCAACCACTGCCCCTCACAACCTCAGACATTTCTTTTCTGGGGGAACCTTCTCTCTTTGCACCTCTAATCATGCCACGCAGCCTTTTAAAAACCCACCTCTGGTCCTTCTCCTCTTTTTCCTCCACCAGCTGCTGCCTTGCCAGCTAAGGTTGGTTCACAGCCCAGTTTCTCAGCACCACAAACTCTCTCGCGATGCCCCTCACCCAGGGAAGGAAATGAGTGAGACAGAGGAAGCATAAGGTCCCAATGCCGAACCCCCCTCCCCACTTCCTTCTCCTTTCTTTGACCAACTGTTCAGACCCTGTGTGCCCATTCTCAGCCCCCTTCCGCCAGACACAAACACACATTTTGATGTTTGTGATTTTTCCACTTTTGCATGGGTCCCGTGTCCCTAATGCTAGCAAATGTGGAGAGCCAACTGTATTCCAGGTGAGCTCTGACCAAAGCAGCACTGCTCCTTCCTTCAGCTGGGACACTATGCCCCTGTTGACACAGTCCAGAATTGCACTGGCTTTTTGGGATGCCTTTAGAATCTGAACCCCAGCTCTTCCATGCACCATTGCAGCACTCTCTCCACCTTGCCACCAGGAGTCTAGGAAAGCACCAGTCACCCCCAGCAGTGAGGAATCCGTTTAGCAGCACTTAAACCTAGCAGTTTACTGTATCTCGGGAATCCTTCCAAGAGCTAGCCCTGCTTTCCTCCTCTGGGAAACCGTGCTGCTCTTGGTAGGAATGCACCAATTTTGCCGGGCGCCACAGTGCCTGCCCTACCCGAAAGGATTCCTTTTTTTCCCTCCCCCGTCAGGTTCGTCTTCCTTTGTTTATCATCCTTGTGGGAAGAGAAGATCCTTGAACTGTTCCTGCCTCCTCCGCAAAGGGCCCTGGCTCACCTCCAGAGATTGCAACAGGTAATTAGAAACATCAGAGTGGAGAAACAAAATGCAATTAAAATAGGCAAAGAGACAGGGAAGAAAACAGTTTTAAAAAAAACAAAACACTTTGCCAGAGAAAGGGGCAAGCTGAGATGTGTTAAAAACCAATTACGAACTAGCACGACTCTTCTGCACCAAAGACCCCAAGAGCTTTCAGCCTTCTGTGCCACTCTCCCCATTTAATACGCTTGCTCCATGCGCTCTCCCACAAGGTTGGGATTCTTAGGGGTTTTCAACAGTCGTGATGTAAACAAAATTGCATATGCTCCAACTGGTTCAATTTGGCACAGTCTGTTTCTATCCTCTCATTTTTTCAGCTGCATTCCAACCCCATTCTGCCGTGCAGGTTGACACCATCAAAGCATTCCCAACAGATGGCCATCCAGCCTCTGTTTAAAAACCTCCAAAGATGGAGACTCCACCATACTATGAGGCAGCATATCCCACTGCTGAATTGGTCTTAAAGTCAGGGAAGTTCTTCCTGATGTTTAGATAGAATCTCTTTTCCTGAAGTTTGAAGTCATTGTTCCATGACCTAGCCTCTGGAGCAGCAGAAAACAGGCTTGCTCCATCCTCCATATGATACGCCTTCCAATAGGCAGCCCTTGCTGAAAAACCTCCAAAGAAGGAGACTCGACCAGACTTCCAGGCAGCACATTCCACTGTCTTACCATCAGGATGTTCTTCTTAACTGTCTCAGTTAAAATGTCCCAGTTTTCTTGCCTCTTTCCCCCTTTGTCCTCTCTTTCAAGTGCTGAGAACTGAACTTACAGGGCACATGTAGCTTGCACTCAATTAGCTCAGCTGTAGGAGAGGAAAGGAGAGGGCTGAATCTTGCCCTTCCCAATAGGATCAAGCAAAAGCAAATTGCTGCAGCCTCCCCTAGCTTGTGTATCATTAATAACTGTTGTGATTTTTTTTGGCCACACTCTGAGATTGTTTAGCCACCTGTGTCTTCATCTGTGAAATGCTTGGATAAAATATTTGGCACTTGAGAGAAATGGAAATCCAAAATGTGTGGGATGAGATTCCCTGCATCACAGGTATGTTGGCAAGTACCTACAAGGATCCTTTCCTAGCTCTGCCTGGAGGTCTTCAGGCTGAACTTGGGATACGTTGCACGTAGAGCAGGAGACTGGGGTCCTTTCCACACTACACTGTTATAGTGCTATTATTCCACTTTCAACCTCCAATGGAATCCTGGGGTTTGCCATCTAGGGAGGGGCATTGAGAATTCTCAGTCAGAGAGTTCTTTGGCTTCAGTAAACTACAAACCCCAGAATTCCACAGGATGTGGGAAAGTGGAATAATAGTACTACAACCGTGTAGTGCAGAAAGGCTCTGAGTCTCTCCCCATGATCCATCTGTGTTTCGTATTGTCCCAACTCACTGGCAGCAGCTCTCCAGGGGTTCACAGAGAGATGTTTTTCAGCCCTAGCTGGAGATATTAGGAATCGAACTTGGGATGTACTGGTTATAAAGTAATGGCTTTGCCATGGAGCTACAGCCCTTCCCTTAAAGGTAAAGCAAGAGGCTTACAACTAATGAGGGCTAGAACCTTGTTTTACAATCTAAATAAAAGTCCACTTTCAATATGAACATCGAAAATGGGTCAGCCTAGCTCAATAATTCCTGCTCTGAATGGAAGTTCTTTCCCAGCCCTAACAGAAACTGCCAGGGAGGAATGGTTCTTAGGTTATCTGCATCTTATCTGCATTTTTGACATCTTGTGAGAATACTGCTTTACTGGCCCCTCTAGCATAACAGGAAGCGACTCTCCAGGATTTGAGTGCTAAAATTTTCACAGCCGCTACCTAGAGATGCTAAATATTAAACTCTGGGAGTTCTGCATGCAAAGCAGGTGACTTATCACTGAGCTATGGCCCTCCCTTTCGATCCTTTCTCCTATCTCCAAGATCAGGAACGACCATAAAAAGAGAACAGAAGCAAATTCCGTTCCAAATTGAAACCGGCCACCAAAGAGCAACACAAGGAACGTGACGTCAGCTCTGACAAATCTCTCCTTGCAGGCAAGAAACTGAGCACAGGGCTTGGAGCCATCTCACTGGGAATTCCCAGAGATGAAAGGAAGCGACCTTGGGGGACTGCGACTCCCAGAATCCCCCAGCCAGCTATGCTGGCTGGGGGATTCTGGGAGTCGCAGTCCCCCAAAGTCGCTTTCTGAACTTGTGGGAATGCTCATCCCGATCTGTACAACCATCCAGCTAGCAAGGCACACCCTGACCTCGCCTTTGATCTGGCTAATTAAGACACACACACCTTGCCAGCAATGTTCTCATCCCTGGGAAAGCAAAATTCCTGACAGGTCGAGCGGAGGGCAGGATACCGCACAGGCGATGGATGAAGCAAAGCATGGGGGGGCAGTAGCAGCCCCTGGAATCACCTGGTGCCATTTTCTTCTCACTCTTCTGGCAGGTTTCACGAGGGGCGAACATTCAAGGGGACCCTGGTCTCTGCATTGCTCTCAGCACCTTGGCTCTCACTTCCTCTCACAGCGATGGCAACAACAACAATACAGAAATCCAAAATCTGAAACCCTCCAGAAACAGAAACGTCTTGTCGGTAGCTGCCCATTTCTGCCATCAAGGCAGCGGCTGTGGCATTCCTGCTCAAGGCAGAAGTGGGTGACTGGTGGCCTCCCCGGAGAGGGGCTGGAGTGTGACAAAAGAGGTGCAAGGCTGGAGAGAGAGAGAGATCTGTGAGGATCAGTGAAATGGTGAGAGGCTTGGATTCCCACCGTCCCACAGATCCTCAGTCCCTCTCTAGCCTCACATCTCATACACAGCACAAGTAGCGAACGAGCACAATGCAAAGCTGGGGAGAGATGCTGGCTCAGAAAAAGAATAGAGAACTTATAGCATTACAGGTATTTATGGTCCCCTCTCCTCTGGCTCTGTTCTTTATCTTTACTTAGCCCAGAGCTTTCCAAACTGTGTGTTGTGACATGCTAGCGTGTCGGGTGCAGAGTGTAGGTGTGTCATATGAACGTTAAACAGGTGGAAGGGCTGCTTCTCCTGCCACCAGGGCAGTCCAGGCCCAGGTGGAGGGGTTGCCTCCACTTACTGAATTACAAGAGGATGCATGTCTAAAAAAGTGTGTCACCAACACGAAAAGATTGGAAAGCTCTGACTTAGACAAAAACAAGAATGTAAACACTAGAAAGAACTTCCTGATGTTAAGATCTATTCGACAATGGAACATGCTGCCTCCGTGGAGTGTGGTGGAGTCTCCTTCCTTGGAGATTTTTAAGGAGAGGCCGGATGGCCATTTGCTGGGGGTGCTTTGAGTGTCTGTTCCTGCATGGCAGAAGGGGTTGGACTCAATGGCCTCTGTGGTCTCTTCCAGCTCTACGATCCTATGACTGTATGATTCTAAGAAAGAAAGAACTGTATCTAGTGGTCACAACGTGCCGCTGGTCCCTGGCACACAGAGTGAAAAAAGCTACCACTTCACCACATCAGACAGCTTAGGAAGTGCGGCTTTAACCAATGAATAAATGCACACCTCACAAAAACCTCAGGGCAGGTGTCTTTATGTGGTTCCGGAGAATGGCAAGTTTGGGTATGAAAGGCAGTGTCATGGAATGGCTAGAGAGCAAAACGTCCTGCCAGATGTGTGGAACTATGACTCCCATCTTATCCAACACAGACAAGGTCACTCTACTGTCCTGATTGGAAAGGCCTGTGATTGAATATACCTTTACCTGTGGAACTCCCTGGGAAATCCTGGAAACTCTTTCTCAGTCTAGCCTTCCTTGCATGGTTCTTTGCACGAACTGGCATTAATACCTTTGTATTCCAGGAAGGAAAGAAATAATTCTAGCCAACAGGCACAAACATCTTGCCAGTCCATGGCACACTGGGTGAAGAGTCAGTGGCCATTTCCGCACTAGCCTGTTATAGCGCGATGATTCCACTTTCAACATCCTCTGGAATCCTGGGGTTTGCAGTTTCGGGAGGGGCCAGGCGGCCCCTCCCGAAACTGCAAATCCCAGGATTCCAGAGGATGTTGAAAGTGGAATCATCGCGCTATAACAGGCTAGTGCGGAAATGGCCAGTGTGTCAGTCCTTTCAATTAATTTCTTACTTATGCTGCCCCTGAGGCGACCTTGTAGTAGGATTTTCTTGGCCAAATTTGTCCAGAGAGGTGTTGCCATGGCCTTCTTCTGGGGCTAGTGACCCAGAAGCTCTTCTTGGTTAAGCGGTGACTCAAACTCTAGTCTCCAGAGCCATAGTCAAGACTCAGATCACTACAGCACACTTTCAATAAAAGATACAGAGATACAAATCATCATAGAATCATACAGCTGGAAGAGGCCACAAGGGTCATCCAGTCCAACCCCATTCTGCCACGCAGGAATATACCACCAAAGCATTCCTGACAGACAGCCATTCAACCTCTGTTGAAAAACCTCCAGAGAAGGAGAATCCACCACACTCCCAGGCAGCGGATTCCGCTGTCAAACAGCTCTGAACATCCGGAAGTTCTTCCTAATGTTTAGATGGAATCTCTTTTCCTGCAGTTTGAATCTATTGCTCCATGTCCAAGTCTCTGGAGCAACAGAAAACAGGCTTGTTCCATCCTCCATATGACATCCCTTCAGATATTTAAATGTAGCTATCATGTCACCTCTTAACCTTCTCTTCTCTTAGCATGGAAACAACTGAAACCAGGCATCTCTCCATGATCTCCTTCTCAGCCTTCTCCTGGGAGAACCGCCTGAGTTCTGAGGACAAGCCAATAGCTGGCTTGCAAATAATTTACACTCTCTCTGAAAAACCATCCACTGATTAATAGGATGAAAATCTTTTATTACCTCTCCCTCACTCTCATTTCTCAGTAAATCAAACACCCCACACACAAACAAAAGAAGCTCAAAACAAACTTGCCAGCCTTGGAAACAACCTAAGATCAGACAGAACATTCCTAATAATAACAAAAACTGCAATAGTATTTGATCTGCTCTTCTATAAAACACAGAGCAGTTACAAACGGAAGACAACATCTTCACTGCTGGCTGGGAGTTGCAGTCCAAAATTCTGGGAGTTGCAGTCCAAAAAAAAATAGTTTATCAAGCTCTGGGAAAATAGGCTCTCTCTCCACTCCGTTGACAAATTAAGCAAGAATAGATCCCCTAAGTAGGTTTACTCAGCAGTAACCCCCTCCGTGGTCAAAGCATCCAAAATTTGAGTAAGGATTCCTCAGGCTTTAAGTATGGTCATATGATGCCGGGTCGGGGTGTGTGTGTGTTAGAAGAACATTCTTCTTGCTTCTTAAACTTGGGATCTTTCTACACTACACTGTTATAGTGCTATTATTCCACTTTCAACCTCCTATGGGATCCTGGGGTTTGCAGTTCAGGGAGGGGCATTTAGAATTTTCAGCCAGAGAGCTCTTTGGCCTCAGTAAACAAAACCCCCAAAATTCCATATTGAAAGTGGAATAATGGCCCTATAACAGTGTAGTGCAGAAAAGCCCTTTGTGTTTAAATTCTGCTCTAGTGCCATCATGGCAGCTAAAACAGTTTCCCGCACAGGCACTGCCCCACAATGATCTTATTTAGTTTCCAGCAAGGTGGCCACAGCATTTGGTTTCGTATCCCCCCCCCACATCACACACACACCCCCAAAGACATACAATCAGGAGAACTGGGGATGATACAAGCTCATCATTCCCTCATCTCAGTGCAGACTGATTTAAAAAAACAACAACAACCAGAAGCAAACTGCAATCATGGATAACTGAGCAGCCAGAGCCATGTCTTGATTGCAAGCTAGTGGATGATTTCAGCCGTTCCTGGAAAGAAGTGCTGCATGCTGGATCACTGGGATCAGTGACAGGCCAGCAGAAAAGTGACCAAAGGTGATCTTTTAGAGACCTTGGCCATTTCCGCACGAGGCTGTTACAGTGCGATGATTCCACTTTCAACCTCCTATGGAATCCTGGGGTTTGCAGTTTTGGGAGGGGCCAGGCGGCCCCTCCCGAAACTGCAAACCCCAGGATTCCATAAGAGGTTGAAAGTGGAATCATCGCACTATAAGAGTGTCATGCGGAAATGGCCCTGGACTTCAAAGGAGCTCTCCAAGGTGCTGAACTGTCACAGTCTCGTGCGGAAATGCCCAAGGTCTTTTAAAGACAGAGCCTTGAGATCCTAGCTTGCAGAGACAGACCTTTATGCTCATGAAGTTAGGCAGCCGGTGTGCAACATCTCATCAGTGAACTGTGCCATTGTACAACCAAATGGGCAAGCGTATCTGCAATGCACCTCCGCATGCAAAATGTGTAGTGTGCCAAGACAATGGCAAAGCATGTGTCCCTCCGCCTGTATAGCCTTTAAAATAATGCAGACATTCAGACAAAGATGTCTATAACTGCTTTTGTGGGACACCTTACACCTCTGTAAGGAACCAACAAGATTCCGGGAGGTTTAACCTTGGTACTAATGTGCAAAGAATCCTGTTTATATGGGACACACTTCTCAGTAGAGCTTGGGGTGGGGGAATCCCTTCTTGGATTCTGGGAGCTCCAGTCCAACCAGGAGCTTTTCTGAGTTGTGATTCTGTGCCTCCATTGAATATAAAACTAAGGCCCATCAGGTCAGGTGGGTTCAACTTCCTTTGTTTCCTTTTCTTTTAACTTTTGAAGTGTTTTATATTTTTGGGAGGTGGTGACGTATGTCCCGCTCATTTCTCAGGGCTCCGATCCTGCCAGCACTTACTGTTTGAGCTCACTGTTAGCGGGTGTGCTGTAACGGCACGAACTCTTATTTATACAGCACCATTAATATAAAACCATTAATATATTAAAGACAAGTCTCTGCCCCAAAGGTCTTACAGTCTACAATTGGAGAGAAAGCGGAAGAAGAGGGAAATTGCAGGGAGGGAAAAATGAGGGACCATTGAAAAATTATAATAATATAAAAATGATATTAGCATTGTAAACATTAATTCACACACACACACGTCTCTTTAAAACCTCAGTTTTGGACTTGATCAATCTCACATTCTGGAACTGGTTGGAAGCAAGCTAGGCGTCAGCTCCAAAGCCGGCTGCCAGTCTCAGCAAGAGCCAAAATTATAGCATTGTGGGAACTGCCGTTCCACAGACAAACCTGTAATCTGCAAAGAATTTGAACTACCAAGGAGAAAACAAATTAAGGCCCACAAGGAAAGAAACACACACACATACACACATAGACATACAGAGGAAAAGAATTAGGCAGGCCTCTATTTAAGCATCGCTCTTTCTGGGGTCGGAGCTGAAGTGGCAGCGAGAGAGAGTTTTGTTTGTTGACAAGTTGTTCAAGTTTCCATGAAATTGGGCGGAGAGCAACCGCGGTTCCCCGTAATTAGCTCTCGGCTTCTGGAGCGGCACGAAATTATCCTCACGTGCTCAGAATAGAGAAGAGCGTTTTCTTTCGGCCCTTCTGGAGTCTTGGCCAGCTCATGCCTGATGGGCAGAAAGTTCGGTGAATTCGCACTCAGATTCTTGGGGAATTTACACACACACACACAACGTGCACACCCCTGCCAGCACAACTGTTGCACAACTTCTGTGCCTTGCAAAGGATTGTAGGAAGTATTCCAGAACGCACAGTTGAAGCAGGGCACTACCCAGCCCTGTTAGATCTCACTGTTGTTCTATGCGCAAACCAAAAATTCACTCCAGCCCATACTAAATGCATCCATATCACTCTGTGTTGTGGACTTAAAAACAAACACCAGCCATTGCCATTCCGTTTCTTAATGAAAAAGAAGCCATGGGGAAACTTCTATCATGACATTTATAAAAATGTGCTACGATGTGCAGAAAGCCAACACAGAAGACTTTTTTCCCCCTCCACTGATAAAAGGGGTGGAGATCTGCTATTTTCACCACAATGGACCACACCGGCACACTAGTGGCAATCAGGAGGGGCATTTCTGGGAAGCAAAAGCCTGTATCCAGTTCTTGACACAGGAAATATATCGACAATATGGAATGTGTCCAGAGGAAAACAACCAAAATGGTAGAAGACCTGGAAACCATGCCCTATGAGGATGGCTTAGGAAGATGGGTACTTTTGGCATGAAGGAGAGAAGGTTAAGAGGTGACATTATAGGTATGTTTAAATATTTGAAGGGATGTCATATGGCGGATGGAGCAAGCCTGTTTTCTGCTGCTCCAGAGACTAGGACAGGGAG